>CM070107.1:14897500-15095000 GCA_036178185.1 Liparis tanakae
TGCAGCCACATGCACACATATTGTGGCAGTAAATTGTGTCATCATTGTGAAACGGCGCTCTGCCTTTGCCCAGGTCAACCCTGTCAGAGGCGGTAAACCACTATTTTTATTTGTTCTACTTTTTTTTCTTTTCAAGATCATCTGAAGAAGAGCGGTGGGAATAATGTTTACATTACACAGGGCACACACCGGTTGAAGCTAGGCATGACCATTTAGTTTCCTTCTGACATAACCAGCTCTCGTTAACCCATCGTTTACCCGTAAAAAACAATATTAAAATGTAGGCCGACCATTTAGACTGGACGGATGTTTGTGGCTGAAGCGGACAGCTTTAACAAGACGAGGACTCGCTGACTGTGGGGTTAATCTGGTGTTGACCGTCTCAAACAGGTGTCCACCTCTGCCTCTGGGTTCAAAATAACTTGAGGTTTCACTTATTCCGTCAGAATTGTTACGTCGGTTCACGGTTAGATATCGATATCCAGAGCTGAAGCCTTAATGGAGTTCAACTGCACATTGAAGATGTCAGACAACTGGTTTGAAAATGGGCAAAAGGAGGAAAATAGGAATAAGAAAGGTTATGAGAATCACATGCTGGGGTTTTCCCAAATGCTATTGTGAATCAGACAATGGGTCGCCTCTCTGGGTGGCAACGGTGACGAGGTTAGAGAGACGATTGGACCCAGTTCAGAGGACTGAAGCCTTGAAATCAAAGACAAAGAGAAACACAGAAACACACACACACACACACACACACACACACACACACACACACACACACACACACACACACACTACATAAAGACACAACCGTCTGCATACAGTCCAGGACCGGACGTAGTTGTGACCATGCAGGGACTTCAGGCTCGGTCAACAGGATATGATACACGTTCCCCTCTTCACCGAGCAGGAGCAACATGCTGCCACTTTTATGTCCGGGAGCATTTTGGATTTTTTACTGCCAATAACAACCAAACTGAATTCATTCCAGATGTGTTAAAGCCAATGGCAACCTCTGCCTCGGATTATCTTCAGAGGAAGAGCTGCTATTGAAACTTACATTCTTTATTTTATTTGATGTTGCCCATAAAACAAGATAATCTGATGTATCTTCTGTATCAATGACACTCACAAATGTAGAGAAATCCAATCCTGCCTTCTATGATCTATCAAACACATTTCAAAGAGGTTGTTTGTTAAGCTCAACTTCAACAGAACAAACCTGGACTCTCTGGAGTTATAGCTGAGGACTATATAAATGTAATAGGTTGAAGACTATAAAGCAGTTTGCACATCGTATCTACCACGTACTTGGTCCTGGTTTTGAGGAGGATCTAAAATATACATAACCTGAGAAGATAGTATCTGACACTAGCATGACCATTCAAAGTGAAGCATTGGTGGCCATGAACACGGCTGAGGGGCTCATTGCCAGGCCGTGGTTACCCACCCGCTGTCAATGTCTGCATGCGTGCACGTCTTCGTGTGAGCAATGGTGAAATGGAATATCAAATTAGTCAATAAAATCCGTCTGACTGCCTAGGTGGAAACTGTTTGCCATGTTTCCATAGCTTCGTTAGATGGAGGGGACTTTCTATAGGCCTGCAGGGAACAGCTGGCTGGCCACACGCAACCAGCCACATCGGTGAAGTATCAGGATGCATTTATTCCAAAACCCAAAATATGTTCTATTCTACAGTCTATTTATTTGTTAAGAATATGAAAGTGCATTATTTGGATCCACGTATTTATTTTCACCAGACAGAATTGGAAGATAATTACATTTCGTTGATCGGATCAATGTGGAAATGTGAGAGCAAAGAGCTCCCCGACGGCTGGATGAAAATACAACGTTCAGGCTGCCGCGGGTCGGCAGAGGAACACACAGAGCCACGATCAGCTGACTGACCGAAAACGGAAAAAGGTTCTTAATAAAAGGCAAAACCTCAGAATGAAATCCTGTTTACCTCATTCAAAGACTGCTCCTCTGCTCTAAGAAAAGATGAGACTGGTTCATCTTTGACGTTGCTTTGTGTCACTGGTTTCCATTGAACATGAGCCCAGCGTAACAGTTGCTCTTCACCAAAACCCGCAGACGAGCAAGCGGCATCCTTCAGTGTGCGACATTTAACGGAGAGCTGGCCGAGGCGGCAACAACGGACCTGCCATCGGAAACGCAACCGCAAAGGGGAAGCAAAGGGCTGCCCAGCAAGAGTTAACAGGAAGACAGCAGAATGAGCTCAACTATGAATACAATACAACGACACACACGGCACTCATTGTTTGCGCTGCCAATGCCTTTAACGACAAAGTGGGTCTGTGGACTTTTAAAATGGGAAAGGCACTCGACAGAGTGTGAGAAAACCTCTGTGTCCATTTGGATAGAGCAGGGTTCTTACACATTTTGACCGATGGATTTCCAGGACTTTTCCAGGACTTTAAACCAAATAAACTGAAATCTCGGTATAAACATGAACAATTTAGAAACTGTTGTAAATGAACATGTGATTATAACAAATTTCCACGACTTTTACAAAACTTTTATGATTTAAGTTTTTTCCAGGACTTTTCCATGACTTTAAACCAAATTTTCATGACGAAACTGAAATCTCGGTAAAAACATGAACAATTTAAAAAAAAAAATGCGTATCAAGAGCGTATGCTGGCTTATATTTTGAGCGTCTTTCTTTAAAAAAAAAACATGAATTATTTCAAACTCGGTGTAAATGAACACGTGATTATAACAAATTTCCACGACTTTTCCATAACTTTTATGATTTACGTTTTTTCCATGACTTTTCCAGGTTTTCCATGACCGTGCGAACCCTGATAGTGGTATTAGTAACAGACCGACCCCTTTCTTTACATCGCATGTGTCGTAACAGTGAAGGGAAGAGGAGGCAGCTGATGGGAGGAGACAAGGACTCAAACTAAAACACCCACAGACATGAGGACAGAGGGGAGCAGAAAGGTGAATGACAGATTGTCTTGTTAGCCGTCTTCACCGTAACTCCTCGAGGATGGAGAACAAAAGGAGTTGTCCTTTGTTCCAGCTGACGTACGGTTTCTCTAGAGTAAACACTTTAGAGAAAATGTGCAAGGAAAATAGCTTCTTATGACAAAAAAAACATATCCAAATGCTGTAAGGCAAAGTGATACCATGACATGATAAGTCAGCTTAGCTTAGAGAAATGTTATGAGAAAAGCAAAAATCTATTTCACTCACATGACATATTTCTTACAGTTGGCTCAAAGGCAGAAATATAGAAGACGCTCAAACATGAGCGCCACCGCCTGACAGCTGACACCACTTCTACTCAGCTTTAGTCTCCGAGCAGTAACCATGAGCGATTTATAAAATAACACGGATTAAATGGAGGACGTGGACAGGAAGATGAAGATAAGGGTGTGTATTATAGAGAGAGATAAACAGATAGAGTATCATCGTCTTGTCTCCACTTAACTCCTATTGGTCGGAACGGGAACAAAACACTTTCTTCTGCCTAAAGAGTGAACACATTTGTTCTGGTTTGTCTGGTACTTGTGGGCTTGGTGTGGACTGGGACTCTTGGTGTGCAATGTGCTCAACTACTGACAGGTACAGCAAGAACAGGGCACATCTAAGGGAGGGGGCAGAATGGAGATACGTAATACCTTCTAATGATGCCTGAGCCCTCGTCTTTATGGACAGGAAGTTGCACACATTGCTCACCTGTATTCCTGCAATGTTACCCAATGCAGGAATACAGGTGACTGAAACAAAGAGGACCAGCAGCCTGCGACTGTTATACATAAACAACCAGAACGGGCACTCGGTGGAGCGCATACCTTCGCATATCACAAGATTGAGCATTGAATTATGAACATTTTGATATTAGTTGCATGCCAATTGGATATAAATTGATGGTAACAAGAAGATTTTGACCTTTTCATGACCTTGACCTTTGACCTGACCGATCCCAAAATGTAAATCAAATGGTCCCCGGATAATAACCAATCATCCCACCAAATTTCATGCGATTCGGTTTAATACTTTTTGAGTTATGCGAGTAACACACATGCATACAAATACACGGCGATGAAAACATTACCTTCCACATTGTAAATGCAAAGGTAATAAATGAATGAACGCCTCTTGCTGATGTGAAGGACTCGTGATCCACCACGGTGATGGATTGATTCTGCTGTGAAGTTTTCTAGTTGGAGCATTTTGCGTGAAATACAGCGAATGCACTTTAAGTTACGGTACTAAGTGCCACGCAGCGGGAAGCTCTGTGGACATGAATATTTGATTCTCTATTTTGGAGGTCAAGAAATCTACAATCTACGACCTCATGGTCGGCGATAAAAACGTGTTTGCTTAATGACCTTCTTCTTGGCAAAAAAACATCCCAATGGATGCAATAAATACAGTAAGACCAAAAGAACGACCTGAACAGTGTGCTGGATAAGGACCAAAGAACGTCATCTTTTTTTGTCTTTAAGATGCCCGTGTGCAAAGCACTTAGTCTCCGTCTGCTCCTGTGGCTACTCCGCCGTGTGGCGGTTCTGAAGAGCCTCAGGCATCTTTGTAACAAAGCATGAAGGTGCAGCAGTGAGCGGAGGCCCAGAAAGCCCCGCACAGGGCAAACACGAGGCAGGTGCACGGGTTAAATCACAATAAAAGTCTGCAGCTCAGTGAATTCTAAATCAGAGGCGTTCACGTGATTCATTGTGGCGCCGCGCCACACACTTTCCTTCGTAATGACGCACATATTTAAGCCCAAAGTACAGGGGGAAATAAGATAAAAGCTTTTCATTAGTTTAATGCGATAATAAAGGCTGTGTCACACCGCCCACTGCAACAATCGGCGTCCAGACCCTCGCTGTGGGATCGTGCACGGATGTGTGCACGAGAATGTGACAACGGCGCCCCGTTGGTTTAGTTCCCCTCTCCTCCGGGAGAAAGTCCGTGGACGTCTTCCCAGATACACCCGCCCACCCACAAGCACACAATGCACCCACTTGGAAACACACTTGTGGTGTGGCTTTTGTTGTTTGATAATTGTTTTTAGGCAAACATAATTTTGCTAGCAGAGACAGCTAACCCATAACCATGAATCAATGCAATGGTAATGGAGCTGTGTGGCAACATTGCATGAGGTAGTCTCTCTTCCTCTCTCTCTTTTTTGTCCACCACTTTCTCTCTTTACACTTCCCATTGCTTTTACTTTTCAGCCAATTCTAAACAACAATATATATAAATGTCTTCAGGAGAAACAAACAAACCAATAGGAGTGAAATTGAATAAGTTTGCTGTCGGTTCACTTCTATAACCATCACTTCTTCCACTGCACTTCCCACAGAAAGCCAGTCAGGTAAATAATCACCTCGGCTTTAATTAATAAATGCATCATCCTTAATGAGAGGGGCTTGTTATGCACTGTGGCAACTGCTCTGTTTTTCTTAAGATTTTCTCCCCCCCTTTTCTTTTTTTCAACTTTCAAAACTTCAAACTTAATTTCCACCTCTGAAGCATGCTAATTGCTTTCCCTCTCAGCTTTTTAAACAACAACACAGTTTTCTCATTTAGAGGCAGAGAACGATGTAATGTGCGGCTATCGATCGCACTGGGAAAAGAGATTGCCCCTGGCTGGTCACAAAGCAAACGACTTTAAGATCGAAATTAAAGAGGCCGAGGTATAAACACTGAGTGTGGAAACAATGACAAAAAATCTGAATCATCCACTATTGATTTCACTATTTTGTGACATTTTGCAAAATAAACTGCTGAATAAGGCTGATATATATATATATATATATATATATATATATATATATATATATATATATATATATATATATATATATATATTGTTATCACTTATCCATTACAATATCATGGAAACACAAGGCGGTGTCTTTAGTTCAAAAAGTAGCGTAGAACCCCAAAATATGTTTCACTTAACACAGAAAGTAAGATTCATTTACTTGCTGAGTGCCAGACCAAAGTGGAAGAAATAGTTTAATATCAATGTAATAATATGTTATTCTTAAATTCTAATTAAGTTGCCGTGTCACACAAAACCTTATCAAACCTTACCAAAACGTTATAGAAGTCACTGTCCCAGGAATTCAGTAGTTGATACTAACTTCATGATTTGCAAAACACAATTTGAACATTGATTTTTTTGTACGTTCCCGGGAAGACATTAGTCTAACGTCCTGATCCGTGGCGCCTACGGTACCATCAGGTTTTCAGGTTTCAGAGTTTGGGCTTCAACTTAATACCAAAGTATTTGTTCTACCCGATGTTTTACAGGTCTTCATTTCATCACATCTTTATTACCACAGCACTGTTTCCCCGGTTTAATCATGCTGGGTAAACCTCAGCTACAAAGCTATATGTCATTACACCTGTTGTGGCCTCTTTATACGTCCTGGCCCCTGGCAACATTATGGAACTGTTAAATCTGAGCTCCTCCAATAATAACGACCGTTGAGCTATTTCAGTCAAGGCCCAAGACAACGGGTGACCAGGCCTTGTCCTTCAGGGCCTTTATGCCCTGGAATGACATGCCTGAGGAGATCTTACTCCCCATTTAGCTTTTCCTGAAGAGGTTAGCGTATCCTGGTTCAGAGTGAGGATCACACTGCAGTGGTTAAACTGGCATGTGCTGCATTAAAACCCGCCATTTGTCATAGCAGACTAATTTCAGCTCCGTCGGGGAGACTCATTTTGTTTTTGCTCAGGCTGATTTTATTTTGTCCTTAAAGAGCCATAAAGACGGCGAGTTGAAATGTCGGCGTAACAAGAGGAGGCGAGGGGAGAGACGGGAGGCGCCCGGCCTCACAGTAATGCACTCGGTGTTAAAGTGGGACTGAACCAGGGCGAGCGTCGTGTGTGTTCTGAAACGTCAAACTTCACCCAACGTTACCTTCACTGCGTCCCGGAGAGAAGAATGATTCAAATGTGTTTTCATTAACGGGACGGTTCCCGAGAGGGAAAAACCATTAGGCCGTACTTTGTCCAAACACGTAGCTGCGCTGTGTACACCTAAGTCGATTTAATATTCACTAATAATAACCATTAATAAATATTCTAAATTCCATGACGTCAACGGTTAGTTTCTGAGAGCTCTTCTGCCCTTGTGTACATGGAAAATGACAGATGGAAGTTTTGTATACATGAAGAGTGTCTGGAAAGTCAACAGTGGTACAAATGGTTTGGCAGAGCCTCAAAAAAACTGTAATAGGTCGGCTAACATTGGACAGGTTTTGCTATCCACCTGCTCCATTAAAGCCCCATTATGTAGTTTTTCCCTTGCAGCGCCCCCTTCAGGTATTTAACGTTTACTTCAGTGTCGTAAATACCCAGTTACGATAGATCAGGTGTCGTGAACCTCTGGCTCTCGAGCCATATATGGCTCTTCCGGTGAAGCATATGGCTCTTTTGAGTTTGAGTTAAATAAAAATATTTCCGCCTGCCCCCCTGTAACTTTCTCTATCCTCCAGATTACAGGAGAAGTAATGTCAGGTCCCTTTCTTAAAGACGTCTTTGTTCTTTTATTAAACTAAACGTCTGTTATTGGTCGTCTCCACAGCAGCATGTCATTCTGTCTCTACGTGTCGTAGCGGAGCAAATAAAAAGTCACCTGTGAGCGTGGACTGGACTATGTGACGTTGGCCATCACTGACAGAAAGCAGGTCGAAGTACGACCGGGTACTACCGGCTGCGACCGGGCGGCTACAAAATCTTAAAACGTTAAATACCTGAAGGGGGCGCTATAAGGGAAAAACTACATGGTGGGGCTTTAACATCCACACCTTTAAAAACACATTCTAGTCCGAAGGTTAAAGAAACATACAAGCTAGCTCAATGCTAGTCTGAAAGCATGAACACACAGCGAAAGCAAAACGCTAAAGTAAACATTGGCAGAAGAAACATATCGTCAGTCTTTGATTGACAAAGAAATATGCCAAAAATACTGCCAGTGTGAGGATGAGCAGAGCAGAACATACATTTGCTTAGCGACAGACTGCTAACAAAGTCCCTGTCGCCTGACACCTGGCTCCAGTGTGGGTGGTGATTTCCTGTCGGCACGTTAATATTGCACCTGTTGTTGCGGATGTTTATTTTAAGCTTCTTCCAGCATGACTCCTGCAGTCTGCGCGCTGATTATGATTCTGTGATTTGAAAACCGCTACCTGCAGGATGACAAGTGATTAAAACCTCCACTTATCTCCTTTGTGTGTGCATCATCAGCGGGAAGTGCAGAGAATCGGTCCCATGAGCTCGATGCCCACAGGAGACGCTCGTGCCACGGAGACACACGCGCGATATCGCATCGAGGATTCTGAGAACCTCCAGACGTAAAAACACTTTCTTCCCCCTCGCCGTCTCACTACTCAACAGCTAACTCACTGTAGCAGATATATTTATATATTCATCCCTGCACTTCTTGCACTCTCCACTTGTTTTGCACTACTGTTCCAAAGCTGCTGTATATAACCATTCCGCCTTGTATGCAGTTTCTTAAGTCACTTTCTTAAACTTCTTAAACAGTTGCACGTGTTTTGCACTATTTGTTTTGTTTTGTATTGTATTGTGTTGTCATGTATATTTTGTGTAAGCACACTTAGAGTCACCTTACCAAGTCAAATTCCTTGTTTGTGCAACTTACTTGGCCAATAAAATTTAATCTGATTCTGAAATGCTCAGTACACGTGAATGCACGCCATCTCACGGGAAGTTTAGTTTAGTTTTTTGTTTATTTTGGTAATATACAAAAAGCAAGATTTTTTTACAACAAAAGAGAAAGCGGCTAACCGAAAGGGTCAATGCTGAAGCTATCAAGCTTAGTTATAAGTGCCCTAACCTATGATTTCACGAGAAAACTTAATTCAAAGAATCATATACTGTACATATACATATATATATATATATATATATATATATATACACACACACAAACATATATACACATACACATGCATATATATATATATATATATATATATATATATATATATATATATATATATAGATACACACTCATACATACACATTCACAAACCCATATACATCTACACACACACACACACACACATAAATCCACGCACATACATATTTACATAAAACAATAAACAAAACAACCAAAAACTTGTCCCCATTAACCATAGCTGACAACCTGATGATGGACGGACTGGTGAGAGGTTGGACTGGTGTAATTCTTTGGATCAAGAGGCCGTTTCCGTGTCTGTGGACTTGCTTTTCCCTGTGTGGAAACTAAGTGGACGTGTGTGTGTGTGTCTGCGGTCCTCACCCTCGGTGCTTCGTTTTCATGTCCTCTGCGCCGTGGGTCCAGCTCTTCATAAGGTGGCACTGTTCCTTCCCTCCTCGCCTGCTGGTACTCTCTCCGGAGCTGCTGGATCCTGTCCACACTGCCACACACAAGCACAAACACAGCCGGGTTAATTGCACTTTTACACCTCTAAAGGTCTTTACACGCCGGGGGTATGATGAATAAATGACACGGAACGTGCAAAACCCCCCACATGAATATTACATGTCCGGAGCTTTTATTGTGAAAGGTCAGAATGGAAAGAGTGGATCTGGTTCTTTGTTAACATTGGAAGGAGTAATGAAGTTTGGGCTTGCACTGGGGAGCCTCGGTGTTGTCGTTTCACAAGTTTATAATAACTTGTGAGATTCTGCACGATGCGATGGGTTGATGACTATATTTTCATTTAGAAAAAGCAGCGAAATATTCACATGTAATATTCACAACAGTTCAATAAATGATACGACCGCAGGAAAGAGAAACGCTTAATGGAACATGCGGAGACCCTGCAGGTTCCCTGAAGGACCCACACACACACACACACACACACACACACACTGTGACTTCTGCCTGATTCAGGATGTTGAGCTTAAGCATCGCGTGTCCAACGACTGAATCAGTATCATTATATTAGGAAACAATTTATTCATATGAGATCACCAACGAACCAACCAGCTGTGCTGATGGCGAGCGAGCCAATAGGAAGCATCCTCTTATTCAAACGGGGGTTTTACCCACAACCGCCTGCAGAGGTTTGACTGCAGTGATACCGACTCTCCTGTGTACATCAATACAGGCAAACACACACACGCCCACACACATATACCCCCCCCCCACACACACACACACGCACATACAAGCTCTTGATCATTCTGACTGCCTTCATCTATATCTGTTTTCAAACCTTTTTGCTTTTTCTCTTGCAAAAGGCACAAAAACAAAAGTATCAATCACATGAATATTCTTTCTCTCCGTCAACAGTGGAGAAAACAACGACAGCATATCAACAGTGACCCCTGGGCACCCTTGCGAGTCACGTACAAACACACACACACCCACACACATAATGGAAATATGGAAAGCCACATCATACACATATTCAACATTACAACTGCACTGTGCAATTTCATGAGGCTGATTGATGGAAGGAGGACACATGTATTGATGCACCATCAGGCGATTTATGGGAAGTCAGAGGAAAAGCAGCACAGCTTCCTCCCGTCTCCGAGGCAGCAAGGTGTTGTCTGTGAACAACACCTTGTCTTCTGAGTGTTGCATTTCCAGGACTCAGTATGTGAGCAAAATGTCTTTTCTTTTGTATTTGTTTCCGTCACACTAAAAAACAATCGAAAATGAAGATTCTATCTTTTTCAGGGCTATTTGTCCGGGGAACAAACCTTAGGAAAATACTCAAAAACATCCTCATAGCAGACATGTTTCTCTCTTTTAGATCATGCACAAAGAGCCAATAAACAAAAGATCTAATAAAAGATAACTAACGATAGAGAATAAAACACACCGAGGTCCATGTTCGTCCAGCCATCGATCTACCCAAGATCTTCCTTGTCGCCAGTGTTTTGTTACATTTTGTAAAGGAAAAAAAACACATCTTAAGTAAAGACAAGAGTTTAAAATGAAACACCAAAGTCTGGTTTACATGTTGTACTACCGTGTCATTTGCAAGTGCATTCATCATTTCAAGTGTTTGATTGTAAAGAAGAAATATTATTTCAACAGAACGACACGGAAATGACACTGAAGCTAATAACAGAGAACAGGGCGGCACATTCAAGTTGTACCCAGATTTCTAATAATAACTATGACAGAAAAGACTGCGGAATTAATGACAAATTGAAGATAATTATGAATAAAAATAAATTCAAATTCAAATATTGCTCAATCTATGCTATCAGAATGATAACATCAATTTAACATTGAGAATAAATAAATATGTAAACACTAAATCTTGCATTTCAAACCATAAACAACTATCGACCCCCCATTTTTGCGTCGTCTTCTTCCTGCTCTCGACCCTTCGCTCCACTTCCTCCCAAGGAAATCATTAAGCCTGAGAGGCGTGTGAACGGCTAACGTGGCTGCAGATCTGAAAACACATCACACCTCGTCTCACATCACAAAGCTCTCCTTTGCATACGCGCTCACCCTCAGGTCACGGGGAACATGGCCGTGTTTTTAAATGTCTCTGGCAGCACCTTCACCCACCAAACCCCCTTGGTCTCCTACTTTCTGTTACACCGTTTTAAATCTGTGTCTTTTTTGGCGTTTATGTTGATTTTTGCTGGTAGTTATGACTCACTGTATTGTGCACCACCTGTCGTTCATTCATCTTCTTTTCTGTCTCGATTTGAGATTAACTGGGGGAATATGAGTAACATTAGACCGAGATACGTTATCTATGTACAGCGCACACTGTGCAGAGGGAATACATTAGAGTGAAACACAATCTAGACTCAATCGGTGTGTGTTCACATCGGTGTGTATCTGTGCTCCGTATTCCAGCCTGCAGAAGTAAAAGAGCTGTGTCAGCATCACCAGCTGTGCACAGAGTGAAATCAAGTACTCGCCGCTCCTCTCGCCTCTGGATGTGGAACCTCTTATGCGGACGTCCGATCGGTGCCGGTGATGAATGTAGTCGATAGAAGCCGATACATTCTTCACCGTGCGCCTGCGTTCCCTCCAGAAAGCTGAGTTAGCAGCTGCTACATCTGACGTGACAGTGACGTAGTCGGGGGGGGCGAGGAAGAACTACGAGTTATTTCAGCTGCCGTTTCTCCGGGTGGCCGGAGGCTCCTGAGACGCCGCTGAGCAACAGAACGTCTTCGCTCTCGCCGCTTGTATCGCAGGCCGTCTGCGTTTCAAACGGCGAAAACGGCATCCCGAAGTATGGCGCGGAGGTCGTTATGGGCCAGGATACATTATACATAGGAAGCGGTGTTCCCCCCACCATTTCATCAGGGTGGCGCCTCGCCCACCTGAAATCTCCGCCCGCCACCCTGTCCTTTTCTCCATCGCGCCAGATTATAGCAGAAGTAATGTCAGGTCCTTTTCTTAAAGACGTCTTTGTTCTTTTATTAAACTAAACAACCCTCTGTTATTGACCATCTCTACACAACAGCATGTCATCTCTGTCTTGACGACCCCCCCCCCCCCCCCCCCCCCCGGTCCCTTTTCTATCTCAGGGGGGATAACGTGAAGGAGTTAAGCTTAGGGCACCAACATGGCGAGCGGCGGCACTAGTCCCGCCCCCCTGAAGCTGTAAACCTAGGGGGAACACTGAAGAGTACAAGAGTCGAGGATGTCCTGGCTAGAGCCTCTGAGCTTTCTGCTTCATCAAGTACGCCCGTGTCCATGAGCAAGGCAGAGACACACCCACGCAGCTCATCACAAGTGTAGCACATAGACGGAAATAAACATGCATAGGAAATCAATTCATATCACTCTTCTTCCCTTCCCTCTGCCCCCCCCCCCTTAAAGGTGAGAAATAAAACAAAGTGGTGTGATTGCATATACAGCCAGCGGAGAGACACAAGCCTTTAAAGGACATTGTTAAAATGTCTTCTAGTTCCCTCTTTGGTTCACTCTTGTTTCATGTGTATGCATCACAGTAGCAACACCTCTCACACACACATATTTCTACACACACGCAATAATGTTTATGACCCGGCGTAAAAATAAGAGGCTCAAGAATAAATAAATATGATAAACAAAGACATAATAAGACACTCGCACAAAGAGACAAACACAGTTATGCAAATATTTCCATGCGCAGAGACAGAGGAAGCTTTTGATGAGAGAAACACAGACGCCATAAAAAAGAAGAGTTGTATGACATCACTTTTTAACTACCTCTTGGTCATTAAACACCAATAGAGGTGATTCATATGGTAACAAACCCATTGCATCATGTGGGATACAGACATTATGACTGAAAATAAGTCTGCCAATAAAATGCTGTTTTTCTACTTAACTACTCCAATCTTTTTTCAGGAATAACTATGGCATTCAATTTGGAATATTTGAGTATTATATTATATTCGGCCAGAATAAAAGCAGACCTGAGCTTTAGTACACTATTTCTCACATGCGCACACACTCACACACACATACACACGCGCGCGCACACACACACACACACGCAGGAAGATCAATCTCCTGCTCTAGCTCTGCCACACCAATAATAATTCTATAAATGTTTAAAATCAGAATCAGAAACCCGGCAGAGCTGTTAATAATGCTGTTATTAATAATTAAGACGTCTGTTCCATTCATAACATGGTGAAATGTGGTCGAAAATATATCAATGTCCACAGCAGATGAATATGTCCTTGTCATTAAAGCCTGTAAATATTTACTAGCCTGGATAAAGAAGTTGCACCTCCTGCTCTCTGGTTTGCTTTTAATCAGTTAGGATATTTTATTTTATTAGGATATTTGTCACAAAATGCGAGACTCCACCGGTGAAGCCAGAAAAAAGGGAGACATGGGATCATCCATCATGTTTAACATTAATTTTGTATGACGTGATGGGAAACCAGTCAAATTCTGCCCAATCCATTCAGGAAAGAAAAGGTTAAACACTTCGAAAGATGCTTTATTTATTTACACTCTAATGCCCACATTTAATGTAAATACTTTGAAAAGGCATTATCAGCGGGTTCCCTTCAAGCTGGACTTAATAACCACATCAATAATGTAAATACACACGGTGCGGTGGTAAATCCTTTACCGACACCGGTGCTGGTATCTAAAGGGAAATCTACCCAGACATCGTTTGGTATTTCCCTTCCATCAGAAAAGAAAATATGATCAGGGATGTATCGAAGAGAGACGGGGAAAGAAAAATAGTCCCAACAGACAAAGGGAGAGACAAGGAAAGACAGAAAGGAGGGGTCACGCACCTTCCTCAGTGCTCTCCAACAGATGACTTTGGGCTGAAAGGTTCCATAAATCTGACACAAAATGGCTGTGGTGCAGTCTGACACACACACACACACACACACACACACACACACACACACACACACACACACACACACACACAGGTGATGTATGGTCTCCTCTTAGATGTGGCACAGGGGGAATATGTCATTCAGACCCTCAGCTCAGTTTGATTTATCACATGTCTGCAAATGTGTGTGTGTGTGTGTGTGAGCGAGCGAGTCTGTGTGTGTGTGTGTTAGTATGTGTGTAGAAAGACAAGAAACTAGTGAGATTCTCTAGACATCTCTCGGATGGATAGAGAGCTCAAATCCAGCAGTAGGGAGTCAAATGGTCCTTTACTTTCCTAATATTGGTGCGAGAGGCAGCCCGAGTGTCAGCCTCGCATTCCTGGAAGGAACAAAGACAAGAAAAGGATTTCTAAAGACGCTAACCGCTGGAAGAGCACTTGACCTTCTGAAAAAAAGACAAAGTAGTAAAGTGGGATTTCCTTTCATTAGCACAGACACAAAGTCATGATAGCCATTTGGAAAAAATCAATGGCAGCTTGAAAACATAAACTGCAATTGATTTTAAAAGCTTAAGAGACGCTCCACGCTTTATATAAACGGAAAAGAGGAAATCTGCGACTTTGCGTCCCGCTGGTGCTCATCAATGCAGTAAACAATAACTGTAGCTTCAGAAATGTCAGAGCAATAAAGGACGGTCTTACCCTTTGCAAGGCAACAACACATGGACATCGACTCCCTGTGAGAAGCGAGATCGCACAAACCTGCACACCTTTTAAAGCAACAGTACGCATCACATGACCCAATCTAAATGATACGGAATCAATTAAATACAGGAATATGAGTCAGTCCGCATTGTACAGGGTTCTTACACATTCTGACCAGTGGATTTCCAGGACTTTTCCAGGACTTTAAACCAAATTTCCATGACAAAACTGAAATCTCGGTATAAACATGAACAATTTAGAAAATTTAGAAAAAAGTGTACGCTGGCTTACATTTTGAGCGTCTTTCTTTAAAAAACATAGGTGGTGCCGGCCCGCGTCCCCCCCCCCCCCTCCCCCCCGAGTCCAGCTGCTGAGTTGAGGATCGTTATCAGCTGCGCCTGACGAGGAGCGGCCGCATCGCAACGGCGGACACGGGTCAATGGCCCCCCCTCCCTCTCCCTGTATCTAGTATCTTAGTCACTTGCCCTCACTCGTCCACCCACACACACACACACACACACACACACACTCAAACACACACAAGTAACAACAGCTTAATCAATGCGACTAATTATCCATCCTGTGTTGACGCCGGTGTGAGTCTTCTTTATTTTATGCGCTCATGTTGACATTCCTATGATGCATCGTATTTGCCCTTCGGCGCTTCCCGTCACTGTGACTCATTTCGTGCGCCGGGTTTTCACGACTCCGTCACTCTTTTCTCCACAATCTATTTTCCAATTCCTCCATTCATCCTTTTTTTTCCCACACTCACCTCATTCTCCCCTCTGCAATTTATGCAGGTAATCATCTCTGCCGTCATCCCTTCCCTCCCACTCCATCTTAATCTCTTCATCATTTGCCCATCTCCATCTCTGGTGCCCGGCCTTCACCTCTCTACATCCTCCTCCTCCATCCTCCTCCTCCTCCTCCTCCTCCTCCTCCTCCTCCTCCTCCTCCTCCTCCTCCTCTCCCAAGCCTGTGCTCGGCTCTAATTAGCCGACGTCTCTCTTAATGAAGTATGACAACAAAAGATCACCAATGCTGGCAGGTGGGACGCGGGGGTCAGGGGGGAAGAGAAAGAAAGGGGCAAGTATGGCAAGAGAGAGAGAGAGAGAGAGAGAGAGAGAGAGAGAGAGAGAGAGAGAGAGAGAGAGAGAGAGAGAGAGAGCAACACGGTGCGGTTGTGTGTGTGGCGCTTATACGCTGTCAGGTCGCTCTGTTGCTCTCTTTTTCCTCGACGGGCTAACAGGAAGTGACACGTGTTTTTAAAATGCAGCTGACAGGATATGACACCTCTCCGTACGCGGCGGCGCCAACGCGCGGGGAGTAATTAGAGCTCCATCGAGTGGCGTGACATCAGTCAGACGGGCTGTCTCCATGTCGTGGAAGAGAGACGCGCATCCAAACCTCATGGTAACCAGTGCGTGTGTGTGTATTGTCGAGATTGGAAATTGCCTGGCATAACATTATTTAGACAAGCCTTCTCTGTGTGTGTGTGTGTGTGTGTGTGTGTGTGTGTGTGTGTGTGTGTGTGTGTGTGTGTGTGTGTATCTGTGACAGACAGACAGAGAGAGAGAAGCAACGCTACAGGTGGTAAACTGGTTGGCATAAAATCATGTAGGCAGGCTGTCTGGCTCAACATTCCCCTTTGACTTTAACAGCCGTGTGTGTGCGTGTGTCTGTGTGTGTGTGTGTGTGTGTCAGTGTGTGTTTGGCTAGAGGCCAATTTGCCCTAAGCCTCTGCCAAGCACCATAGCGGTGGATGGCATCTCTCTAAAGCCGGTCCCACACCTGACGCACACGGGGTCAAGGCTGCTGATTCCTCTGGTTCAGCGTTACATTGGCTCCATGTTGCTACCGTTGTCGGGGCAACGTGTGACATCACCACGAGAACAGTCGGATAAGTTCACGTAATTACATTACTTTACCGTGGTGTTAAAACATCGCCAGCATGTAAGTCATATTACGATTTAAAAAAGGTATGGCGGTATTTAACCTGGCAACCTGCGCAGGTCAAATGAGGAGCGGGCGAAGTACATTATCACGTCATGGTGACGTGTTTACATCGCGTGACATAAGAGGTAGCATGGTGAGAAACTTGAACTCATTACATGTGTCGGAGATGTTTTTTACAGCATAATTAGATATTAGCGAGGGAATAATCAAATTTTATTGAAAAAGTAGCTTAACCTACATTCTTAAAACTATAAAAAACTATATTTTAATCAATACAATATACCATATTTGTTCCCCTTTCAGAGCGGTTAAAGTCTGTCTGGAGCGCTTTAGACCAGCTGTGTAACCAAACAGCACAAGAAAGGGATCTGGATGTTATTATTATCGTAGTATAACATGAGATAAGGTATCTCTAAAAGTTATATCTGTTCCCTCTTTTCTTTTGTGCCGCTCCGCTCCGTGATAGAATCTGAACTGTGACTTTGCTGATCCGTTGCGTAACATCTATACATATTGCTCATGGCTCATCACATCCATGAACTACTTGAGTCCGTGTTAGTGAAAGAGTCGCCTGATGAAGAGGCGCCGCGATGACTCCCGATGGTTTGAAAAGTCACTCTGACCTTTACGTCACACATACGCTATCATGCTATCTGTCAAACAAAGTCATGGTGTTGCTGGTTATACGAATATGTGTTGGCCTTGTGGACTCAACCAGGGTCGTTTCATTTGATTTAATATACCATGTAATGATTTTACGAAACAAAACCAGCCATCTTAACCAGTAATAATAATAATTCCACCCAACCTCAAGCCGTGTTAACTGATCGTACACTTTCCTCAAAAAGCTATAATGGCTTACTCATCATCCCCCTGAGTTTTATTTTACCTATCAAGGTTCCCAAGCCAAGTCCACCACAGATTAACACCAGCATTGATTCATGGAGTCTCATCCTCATATAATCTGACACACAGGTTACCATGACTCACATTCAACCAAATTCACTTTTTTTTTATAATTCCTACTAAGGTATGAGATAAATACATAAAGGAACAACACGTATCTATATGTGGAACTGACATGAGCGATTTGCCCCGGAGCTTCATGAACCCTTTGTGTGAAGCTTCTAGCGTGTTCCGGCGTCTCCGTGCCCGCGTGTCCTTTTAGCGCGGCCGTGCTCCATCGCGGGCGGATGTCCTTTGCATTGAATTAATTTCCCATTGAGGAGCACTTGGCCAATACGAGAGGCGGAAATCATAAATGAGAGGAAGGGAGTGCAACACGGGGGTGGGGAAAGAGAGCCCCAGAATGAGTGTATTGAAGGAAAGAGAGCAAGGGAAGGAGGGATGGAGGGATGGAGGGGACGAGTACCTCTCGAGAGCTTTCTCTTATTAGCCAGGCTTAATCATCGAGTCCACACAACACGCATTTAGTTCTCTACACATTCTTTACTCGCTGCATCTCAGCTGAGTTTCCTTTCATTTCTTTCCTTCTAATTCGCCATCTCCCTTTCTCTACCTAATTTGTCTTTACTTAGCCCCTCCCCCTTCTCCGTGCACGTCCTCACTTCCTCCACCTCGTTCCTCATCTAATCTGTTGAATTATCCTCACTTCCTCCACCTCGTCTCTCTCATCTAATCTCTCTGAATTATCTCTAAACTCTCTCTCTCTCTCTCTCTCTCTCTCTCTCTCTCTCTCTCTCTCCCTCCCTGCTTCCTCTTCTTTTCTTCGTTGACCTTCTTTTCTCATTCCTGCAATTAGGGGGGCTCCACTCATGTCTCCTTTCAGGCCACAGAATGGAGACCCTCTATTCTCCAAATCATCCTCATCTCTTACTTTTTTTTTCTCTCGCTCTAAACATCCTCTGACCCTCAACCATTTTATACCGAATCTCTCCAGCTCGCTCCTCTTCTCTTTTCGTTCTGTTCTTTTGTCCCTTTCCCCTATTTCCCTCTAACCTTTATCCTCCACTTTCTCTCCTCTGTATCCCTCTCTTCCTGCTTTTAGAAAGAAATCCCCCACTTTCGTTAACATTTCCTTCTGCTAATTTATTCCTTTGGCCCCAAACACTCGTTCTGGCTCTTTCTTCTCCATACCTCTCTTCTGTTTCACCCTTTCCCCATTCTCTTTCTTTAACTCCCTTTCCTCTTTATTCCTAATCCCACTTAACCCTCCGTTTGAGCTCCCTTTATTTCCAAAACACTCCAAACGTCTCTCTCATATCCGCCATGGTCCATGAATCCGCTTGGTCCATTCAGCTATTAAATTAGCTGGAATTCTACATTTCCTCCCACAGAGTTTTCAAAACAATAACATTTTATTTTGCACGTATATAAAGCCTCCACTTATAAACGACAAAATAGGGTGGGTTGCAGATCTGCCAAGCACATTTGTGAGAAAGTTAACTGAAAATGAGCCTGTGAGTTACTGTCCCCACTGCAGCTTCTTTCCACATTCTTTATATATATATATATATGTATATATATATATATATATATATATATATATATATATATATATATATATATATAAATAAATAAATAAATATATATATATATATATATATATATATATATATATATATATATATATACATAAATATATATATATGGGTTTCAGTATCTTGATCAGTGGGGACAGTAACTCACACACACACACACACACACACACACACACCTCCCCACCGTCACTAATTACCTACAAGAAGAAAGTGGTGTGGAAAAACGGCACACGCACACAGACCAACATGGCACCCACTAAAAGCTCCCTCCACTGTGTGTGAGAAGTGTGCGAGATAAAGACCGTGAGTATGTGTTACTGTGTGTGAGGCACTCATTGAGCTGGAAGAATATCGGATTAATTACCGTGGAGGAAAGAAGGCCTCTCCAGTGGGCAGTGAAGCAGTGGTAAAAGCTCATCTTTCTCTCCTGTACGAGCTCCCTCTGAGTCTCCTGTGGTCGCTTCTTCACGACGATGAACCATAATGCACATTTTGTGAGCGCTTCTGTAAAATTAAGGACGGGAGCGATATACACTGTATGTGCAAGCTTGAATGCATGGCCGTGCAACAGATGTGAATAATGCTGCTGTGCCAGAGGGGTGTGGCTTACACTCTGAAAGGTGTGAGCAATGCTCCCTACATGCCCTGAGTCGGTACTCTGGTCCGTCCTCCACACTGGTGCCGACACGACCATCTACTGTACGCGACACTGGCGACGAATAAGTACCTCGTGCAACTCTACGTCAAACAATCACAACTATCTCGTGAGAAAGGAATACATGTGCGCGAGCGTCTCATTTTACCAGTCATAATCTGTCTATCTCACGGGGAATCTGGCGGCTTGCGATACAGAAAGAAAAGCCCATTGCTGTGTGATGTGAAGCAGTCAGACGGCGGCTGCTCCTCCAGCACAAACAAAAGTTTCTGGCGTTGGCAGATGGTGGGACAAGTGAAAGCCAAAGGCAGAACCACTTGCAGCATGTTGATCCTCTTTAGTCGAGCAAACAGCGATAGAGAGTGACACTAAGAGGGAGGGGGGGGGGGGGGGCTTTGTGTCATCATTCCAGCAGATATTTATTTATTATTTATTCTTGGTTTGGTATTGACAATGGAAAGAGGGCTATTTTCATATTCGGCATTGGTGTTTTTCTATTTGTCTAAAATGTAAAAGGTGAGGTATTTACTCAAATACACAATGACAAGCGGCGTCACAAATACACAAGGGCAAAGGGCAAAACTGCCTCAGAGAAATATAGTTTTGCCCCCGATATCACTAAGAGAGGGGCAATAAATGCCCCCATAATTTCCTCTAATAATTCTGAACTTGTCAAAAACATTGCAGCCTATATGACCCAGTTTAGTTGCCGTACCTTGTTTTGATTGTCACAAGTTTAAAAAAGTGCCCGCAATTTATTTTGAAATGCCCCTGGATTTCAGTCAGTGGGGGCAAAAATTGTCACCTAAAAAATATGTGAATGTCCCTGATGACAGTACAGGCCCGCCAAACCGTCTGGCATCATACACATCAGGCATGTAGGGAGCATTGCTCACACCTTTCAGAGTGTAAGCCACGCCCCTCTGGCTCAGCAGCATTCTTCACATCTGTTGCACAGCCATGCATCGGATAGGTAGAAGTGCATAGTGCTGTTCATTTGACGGGCTTAGGAGGAGCTCTGCTTTCTGCTTTAAAAGGTGACTCTGGACCCTCGCCCTCCTCTCTTTTTTTGTGCTTTACATTACTTTCTTTCTTTCTTGATGTTATTTGCTCTCCATTTATCTTGCACTCATGCGCGACAGTGCCTCTCTCTTTCTCAAGCTCACTCCACTCCGGTCTCTCCAGACTGATTGTTTTCTAATTGGTGGAGTGCCAGAGGTCGTGGTTGTTATGGTAACCTGCAAAAGGGGCACTTGGAAGGGTTAGGCAGTGGTGGTAGTGATTGGGCGAGGATGGAAGGGGGGGTGCCCACTCAAGAAAATGGAGGGCAGCACTTACCCAAGGCTTGGGTGGTCACTTCAGAAAATGGACTCTGTGTGCGCGTGTGCGTTTGACATCCTAACCACTCGGTTTTGTGCACTCGCACCTAAGCGTGCGAGTGCACAGGAGGAAATGGTTCTGGGGAGAGGATAAGAGTGAGCGACAGTGTGTGTGTGTGTGTGTGTGTGTGTGTGTGTGTGTGTGTGTGTGTGCGTGTATTTGTGCATGCGTGTGCGCGCACAGGGCTGGGCAAAGAATCCAGCTCTCCACTTGAACATTTTAAAAAGAACATTTTAAAAAGAGCTCCTTTTCTCTCCCGGCCTGATTCCCACCGCCACTATCTTCCCTCTGCGAGCCACTCGGGCAACTCCAGTGTGTCCATCTTTTTTTTACTGAGATGGGAGCGAGGCACAGGAGCTGCAGGAGGGCCTGCCCGGCTGCAGCTCCTGTGATGAGGACTAAATGGGAAAATAACATTATTTTTTTTAAAGTTATTATTTGTAACCTTAGAGCTATTCAACATAAGCGGTCACATCGTCCTGCTGCGTGATCACGCGTTTGCAAATGTCACAAAGCGGATCACACGCTAAAGGTGATGTCACTCGGCTGTATTCATGTGTATTCTGGCAAGTCATTTTGACTGAAATCTCACGAGAACAACACTTTATTGTGAAGGCCTGTTGTTCACACGCCGCATTTTGAAAATGAGTCTTACGGGCGGGATGATTACACGGGAATCACTTTGATGGAAAGAGGCAGGAAGAAACATTTAGATAAGGCCTGTGTGGAATACACATTCATGCCTTTTTGTAAGTGTAATCTTTACCCACGTGTGTGCGTGTGCGTGTGTGTGTGTGTGTGTGTGTGTGTGTAATGGGTTCACTAAATGAGTCGGCATTAAACTCTTCCATGCATAAGGAATCGAGCAGGCGGTGCCCTTTAGAATTAAAGGTGGCGGGCTGGTTGAGAAGCAGACAGTGTGATGTATTACAGCGCCGTGTGGTTAAATAACTGTCCCTCCGTAATAGTGCTGTTTAAAGCAAACCACTGATAACAAAAATAAATCTTTTTACACACACAAGCGCACACAGAAATGCACACGGGCTGAATGTGTGCTGTGGGAATATCATCCACCTATATGGAAATTGTCATATCCTGTGGTCTGCTGTCTGGAGGGAACTGACCTGATGTTTGAACTGTTGCAGAAGAATGTTACGCAGCCATGTTATTTATTTGAATCATTCACTGGAAAATTGGGGAACAAAGGAAAACACCATTGTTAGATCAGAGGCCTGCTGCACCTCTACTTTGGAGTTTGTCGAAGCTTTTGAAAAATGATAAGGATCAAGAGCAACTGAGTGCCTATTGATTGGTAATGTGCTTTTCTCTGCACATGTATCCCAGAGATACATATGAAATAATAGCATGAGCTGCTTTAGTATTTGGCTCAGACCCAACTCCAGAGTAAAATCACTATGGAGGCTTTTTAAATTAGCGGCGGTGCACCAGTAGTTAGGGAGCAGACTGCATGGGTAGGCACAGACACACACAAGAGCACCGTGCTGGTATATAATCTGCACGGCTGATATTCTGCTGTTACCAACAGATAGCACAAAGGAAACTAAATAGTTGTTTTGTCAGACTTTTTACATTTCAAGATTTTCTTCAGATGATCGCTCCATTAAAAAGATATCAACTTGTTAATACTACCATACTTTTTCAAAAGAAGCCAACAAGGGGAACGTAGCTAGCAACTGCACAACATGTAGAGCAAGCGTTATGAAGTATTATATCCTGCTCACCGATCTTTATTTTCTAATCGGGACGGACTCCACGTTATTATCATTTCCACCGACTCAGCAGTCTGTTTGTGTATTTGGTCATCGAGCAGCACTCAGTTTCCAGAGAGGAGCGTGCGAGTCAGAGAGGGCAGTCAGATTTCAGCTGACGCTGTTGTTTCCGCCCTTAAATTATCATCGTTATCCAACATTACCAAGGATGGGGCATTCATTCTTTCATTGTCCGGCTTTTTAAGACATTTTTAATATCCATGATGTGCTTTCTAACAGATGGCCAGCTAGCTAGATCTAATACTCGGTCCACACACACACGCACACGCACACGCACACGCACACGCACACGCACACGCACACGCACACGCACACGCACACGCACACGCACACACACACACACACACACACACACACACACAAGTTTATACATTTACAAACCAATGTCTGATTGTTGGGACAAGCTTTCCTAATGTGGAACAATTGCATGTCCCTATAATATAAATCAATAGATTTAAGGATAAAGATTTAGTTTATGTTTAGGTTCCAGCGGTTGTCTCCAGGAAATAAAGTTAATGTAATGTGTGTGTGTGTGTGTGTGTGTGAGTGTAAATCAGTGTGGTGCTGATGGAATGGAGTCTTTAGTGATTTTGTTTATCTCCGTCTCACACATGCATACCACAGCTCAGGCCTCCATCGACGCACAGCAACACACACACACACACACGCACACACACACACACACACACACACACACACACACACACACACACACACACACACACAAGGCTGACACAACTACCTTCTTTTTTTTGGCACCATTGATTGCTGTCAGCCGATACTTGGACTTGCTTCTGTCTGCATCATCAAGTTTCAGGAAGTGATGGTAAATTAATCGCGGTATCTGTATCCAGGGCTGCTGCGGCCCTGGATACAGAACTCAAGAAGTTCTGAGACTGGTTCTACTTCTTTTAAGGAAGGAAAGAGGTGAGGAAACTCAAGTAAATAAATATTGGACGAATTACACTAAGTAGGCACAAAAGCACAGCCTGGATCCCTGAGTGTTACTTATGCGTCTAGTTCATTACTTTTTATTGAATAAAGCGAAACAAACACACACGTTTGTGTTAGAAAGTGAAACACTGACATTATCTTTTTACCAATGTACAGAAAGAACATGTGATGCTTATATCATTTGTGTTTCAAACTGACTGCTTTTACATCAATGTCTTGGATTGGCTAAAACTACACTGAACTATACTGGATCCCATCCCTCTGTGCAAGAAGTTTACCCTCCAAACCGAAGGTCGAATGAGTCTTGACTCTTTATAATGAAACACTATTTATGCAGAGAGGCAGCAAAATGTGGAAAATACAGTGTCGGAAAACATTTCTATGAAGCTGAAACTGTCCATCAGACGGGGTTACTTCCTCGCATGGAGACACGTACAGAAATTAAGGTGGATGTGTGTGTCTGTGTGTGTGTCTGTGTGTGTGTGTGAGTGTGTGAGGATATCGACAGTGGTAGATATATTCAGTACGTGAGCTGTGACTGACATAATAAAGGTAGGAGTAAGGATGGCAGAGCTGAGAGGAAAACATTGACCCCTGCCATGACGTCTTTGGGATAAACACAAAACGCACACACACACACACACACACACACACACACACACACACACACACACACACAGTACTCAAACGCTCACACTGAAGCTCAAAGCAAGCACAAACAATTCAAACTCTTTTTTGTCTGTCTATCTGTCTCTATCGCTATATCTGTTCTCAAACAAACACACACACACACACACACACACACACACACACACACACACACACACACACACACACACACACACACACACACTGGCCCATGGCAGAGTCCTGATTTAGACAGGAGGGTGAAGAGCTATGAAGCATCAGCATGATCATGTTGTGCTGTCAAGGGAAGAGGAGGGATGCAAGAGGAAAGGAGCTAGAGGAAACCTGGGAGCCGTCAGCTCCCCTGTCTTCAGGAGGGGGGGGGGGGGGGCTGGGTTTATTTGCAGCTAAAATATACACTAAAATGTCATTTAAGACAGAAGAATCGATGAAAGGAGCGTCTTATGCGTAAACCGGAGGAGGTCACGGGGTCTTACCCGTCGTTGGCGGGAGCAGAAACGGGAGGCGATGTCGGTCCCGCCCCTCTTGGTTTGTTGACTTTGGCGTACAACCTGTCCAGGGGGTCGTCGTCCGGGGCGCCTCCGGGGTCGCTACCGTGATTCCCGTGCCCTGGAAATGCAGAGGGGCCTTGGGGGGAAGGGCTGCCGACATGGCCGTGCTGTACTGAGCTGTAGGGAGGCGACTGAGCCGGCGGCTGCGGCATCGGACCCGCCTCTCGGTCCCTGAAGGATTGTATTCGGGCGTAGTTGGGGTCCGCGTCGTCGTCTTCAACATCTGGATACGCCACCACGCCGCCGCCGCCGCCACCGCCCTGCTGGTCCCCGCGCCGGTGCTCCCTCAGCTCAGGGTACCCTGCCTCGATCCTGACGGACAGACGGAGAGACAAAGAAGACGTCTGTGGATGAAACACTGAGGGGTTTTGATGAGTGGGAGGATGATGACTGAGTTACAACAGAGGTCACAAAGAAATGAACTTGACTGAAGCACACAGATCCAAACCATTAGTGCGGAGCTCGGGAATGACGAGCATGGGGAAGAGATGGATGGAGAGAACGAAGAGGAACACGAAGAATAACAAGAAAGGAATGACATTATTGTGTCCCATGAGAATAATAAGAGAAGGAAAACAAAAGAGAGTATATATACATGCATATACAGCCTACATATAGGGTTATTTGGGGGTTTTTCCTGATCCGATGTGAGGTTTTGGGACAGGGATGTCTATGTGTACAGATTGTAAAGCACTCCGAGACAAATTTGTAATTTGTGAAATTGGGCTACACAAATAAACTGAATTGAATTGAATATACACCGTATTTGAGTCTGCATGTCATCAAAGATCCCCACCTTTCCCTCTCGTCTTTAATCCTCTCAAACTCAAGATCGCTCATCATGTCGGACTTCTGTCGCTGCAGAGCTGCTTTCGCCTCCCTTTTCTCCTCCTTCTTCTTCCCGAATCTGGAGGGAGAGAAGACAGAGAGACGGGCATCTGTCACAATGAGTAAGGGAGCGTTGAGGAGAGAAAGAACGTAATAATGAGAGCACTCGCGTCATTCAGAGGGAGAGCAGCCTGTGACGAAGTGCCAGGACCAAAAGGGAATCGGCGCCGCTTCTCTCCGTCCTCTTGTCCACACACACACGCACACACGCACACACGCACACACGCACACATGCACACAAATGTGAAGATGTTTCACGCTGCAGCTGTCACTGTGACACACAACCTGCCTGCACTGCTGTCGCGCTGCCGCCCTGCAGCTGATGCTCCAGGGAAGTCACATTTAAATTGAAATCAACGAACAAAAAAAATGTAAATTGGCTTCCATGTGACTTTTAGTTGTTTTTTCCTTTTTTTAAATATGGAATTGTATTTAAAAAAAAATCAGTTAAACTAAAATATACAAATACTAGAGGTATAAAAGGCAAACTGCAACAGTACATTTAGGCAGTTGGACAATTACATGTAAAGTGACTCTGTATAAGTCTATATGTATTAAATAGAGTGGGAGTCATTCAATAAGCGAGATAGAGGCCGGCTAGATGGAAAGCTATTACTACTCTATGCAGCCTAATCCAAATTAAAAGATGGCTTACACACGAAAGACTAAGTTTAAAGTGGCCGCACATCAATACTCAAACCACAGCAGTCAATGCAGTCTGTGTGTGGTCAGCATCAGCAGCACACTCGGCGCTACTGGACACCCACACACACACACACACACACACGCACACGCAATTTACATTGAATGATGAAATATATTGTATTTTGTTCCGAAGGGGATTTTATACATTTTTGATGCTGAAAAACGATCGATATTTAGTTATCAAGAGCCAATGAAAGGACATAAGTGTCATAGGCATACCTCAGATGCTGATGCAAAAAAAAAGAAAGAAGAATCCGAGCATAGAAACTCGTTAAGCGTCACCCGCTAGCAGCTATGTGGTGAGCAGGATGTGGTTAACTGGGCCAGTCAAAAGTGCTTAATAGTTAATATCTCCACCATGCAAACCGTGACCTTATAACGCGCCTTATGTTTTATTTATCCGGTGGATTTATTGACGCATCCTTCTTTTGGTGGACACCTCCGCTGCCCACTGCTGCTGCCGCCTGTGAAGTGTCGCTCCGCCGCCGCCGCGTGTGCATTATTCAAATGGGCGTCCGCGGTCGTCCTAATGTGAGAGTTTTATGTGGGACTATTTTGTAGTTTAGCTGGTGCATGTCGGCGCATTGCTGGGGAAAACAAAACCCAAGTGTGCACGCCGGGGTAATCATTTCCTTTGAAACGCCTAATGTGGACTGGGGGGGCATAACCGTGGGTGTGCATTAACAGTGCGAGTGTGTGTTTGCTTCACAGGGGACAGGCCTCGCTCTAATTACTGCTACCTCACCCAGCTGCAGGCTTACCCTTTTCTTCAACTCTCTCTCTTCCCCTCACTTACCCCTCTTTCACCTCTCTTCCTTCTTACCTGTTCCTCCTCCTCCTTTACCTCGGCACTCTCCTCTCTCTCACATTAACCCTGGTTCTGCTCCTTCCTATCCATAGGTACCCCCCCCCCACCCTTCATCTCGCCGCCTCGTTTGGCACCCCCCCCCCCCCCTCTTCCCCTTCTCTCACAGCACTTAACCTCTCACATCCCCTCCTCTCCTTCCGCCTGTGCTGTCCAGTGTCACGTCATCTGATTGGAAGCTTACATTGTGACAAGTTATTCAGCTTTTAAATACAATACTAAATGATATACGTTAGCTAAACATTCTTTCAAATCATAATGAAAAAGATTGATCTTCAGTTACCTTTTACCAGATGTATTTCTCACAATGTATCGATAATGTTAAAAGACTAGCGACTAGAAAGTAGTACGGCTGATCGGGGACGTCGGAAACCACTGGTGACTCCGCCCTCACTGAGGTCTGCTCGTTCTAATCTATACTACTGGGGACTTTTCAAAGCTATTGCAGCTTTTACAACTCGGTATGACCATGTTTGCACATTGTTACATTTGTTTGCTACATTTGAGCAACCTCGGGAGGAAAAGCAGGAGAAAGATTTGTTGAAAGGTGAAAAAGAGGAATCCTAATTGCTAAAAGACATGTTTACCTCCCACACTCGGCAGGAGCCTGAGCCCCCGGTTACATCCTCCAGAACCATTGAACCAACACTGATTACCACCAAACATGTTCTACATGTGAGGACTGGCCAACACAGCCTTAAAGGTCCTCATCATGAACACATAGGAGACACACACACACACACACACACACACACACACACACACACACTCACACTCAATTAGAAAGATGAACAGTGAGCAGAGGGCTGCTCCACATTGGGCTTCTGAATAGAGAAAAGCTGGAGACAAGCGAGCGCAAACATCTGTGACTCTCACTTCCCCTATTCTTTCTATTCTTCTCCTCTTTCTCACCCCGTCGACACGCCTCCCTTTGGCTAACGCGTGATTGGCAAATGTGCGGCGATAACAAGCGCGCACGCACACAGATAAGTAACGCGCACATTTAGGAAAACACACACACACAATTCTGCAAACCCACACAGATGATTGGCAGGCATGACATCAGCCTGTGACACTCCAATGACTTTCTGTCATGACGTTTGAGTGGCAGCTGTTAGCCCCCCCCCCCCCCCCCCCCCCCCTTCATGCATGTGCTCTCTAATTATGCAACAATGAGAGGCAGCGGCTGGTCAAAAGAGGCGTTTACCTGCAGAGAAAGATGGAATTCTGCATCGCCCTCACCAAGACATCTTTTTTGGGGGGGGGGTCGCCGTGTAGATGAACTGCTAGCTCATCGAAAGTGTGATCTAATAAATACTTGATTTGGTATTTTAACTTTGTGACATTCGGCTGCACCGAGTAGTTTGAAGTGCCGAAGCTTCAAAACGTTGACATTTGAATAATAAATCCACATTTAAATGCTGGGCGGAGAACAAATCTTACCAAAAAATGCAATCGTCTCTCTTTATTTCTCTCTCTCTCTCTCTCTCTCTCTCAAACACATAGCGAGTGTGTTATATTCATTCAAGAAAGTCAAATTCTATTTCTACTAAAATAAAAACTAATTTAATCCGATGAATCACCTCATCATGCTAATGACCCCAACGCTGGGGCACTCCAAGTCTCACAGAGGTGTTACATTATGACCAGCGGGAGAGAAAGAGAGAGAGAGAGAGAGAGAGAGAGAGAGAGAGATTAATTACAGTCATCAACAAGAGGTGAAGAAAGAGAGTCAAGGCTCAGTCATTTTGCTCTGAGTTCTCCTTCATACATTTCCGTTTGAAGGTGGATCCTTTATGCGATGGTCAGGGGAAACGTATAAACACACGGACACGCCGTACAGCAGTGTGTGATTACAACCAAGCTGGCGACCCGTGCATTAATCACCATAGATTCTCATAAATTCGCACCATCTGAAATCTGAAAATGAACAGCATGCACGTCGACTCCCCGACGCACATGATCAATCCCGTAAACACGTCGCACCGACAATGGCGGCGCCTGGCCCCCTTTCGTTCTCCAAAAGCTTTTACATGCCCAGTCTCACCTCATAGATTTCCATATTTTCATTCATATGCTGACACACACACACACACACACACACACACACACACACACACACACACACACGCGCGCGCACACCCCGTCCTCTCGAGCCGTACTCGTGTTGTTGATGTTGGCGGGGCGCTAAGCTTCGGTTGAAGGTGCGTGTGTATCTGTGAAAGATGCATATTCAAGAAAGGATACACGGATCAGAGGGAAAAGTGTCACACAACTGCAGACAATTTGGACACACACGTACACACACGTACACAGTGTGTGTGAGGAAGATTCACAGCAACTGCGTGCCAGCTATATGACAACCAGCTGACGGTGTGACCAATCATGTTTTAACACCACATGATTATTCATGACGGTAGGATGGTTAGCATCACACACACACACACGCACACACACACACACACGCACACACACACAGATGATTGGCGTGACTGATTGGCAGGTGGCAGCAGTTCAGATGACAGAGTGACTGAGCAAGCTGCCCACTTTAAAGGGCATTTAAACAAACTTGCACTGTCTGCCTCTGACGTCCGGGTTAACGCAGTAAGTGGCACATCGCAGAAAACACATTCAACTTCTACACTTCCAATCTCCCTCTCTTCACTCATGTGAAAAAACTCAATCGTAATGCCGGCCTTTTTGTTCCGATTATCGTTTCATTTGCAATGGGCATAATTAGGCCTGCAGTACAATAAGAGAGAAATGTACCCAGGGTTCTTACACACTTTGACCGATGGATTTCCAGGACTTTTCCATGACTTTTCCATCAAATTTCCATGACCAAATTGAAATCTCTGTTTTCCTTCTTGTGTGTGTGTGTGTGTGTGTGTGTGTGTGTGTGTGTGTGTGTGTCATACCTGTATCTGATATGTGGTATTTTGTTTTATTTAATGATACATCTTTACAAAAAAGTCTATTACATCAATTTAAAGTCCGGGCCTTCATCCACAGTTTGAGTGTCTTTGTGTAAACATTGACTTTATTTAATTTAAATATAACAAAATGATGAATCATGTTGTGCTGCTGCTCCTTCAAACACTGCTCTTCTCTTCCCTGCAGACGATGGGTCGGAGCCGAGTTCGCCGGCTTATATTTTGCGCGTTTTTCTTTAAAAAAAACTATTAATTATTTCAAACTCGGCGTAAATGAACACGTGATTATAACAAAATTCCATGACTTTTCCAAAACTTTTATGATTTTATGACTTTTCCAGGTCTGGAAATGATCATTTTAAAATTCCATGACTTTCCCAGGTTTTCCATGACACGAACCCTGCATACCGTTGTCGCGGTAGAACAGCTGCCCATGTGTGTCTTGGCAGTCGGTGCATACAAACAGAACGCAGTGTGGGGTGAAGAGGCCTTGTGTTTCAAACGTGTGAAACAATGACGTGCACGTACGACGGTAGAACCGCACGCCCTGGGGTAAGGTTGAGTATCCCATACCACCTCTCCACTAGACCATTAGGCCAATCAAATCTGGCCTTGGATGAATGTGACAAATCAGCAGCGTGGCCTAGATTGAACAGGACTGAATAGCACCAATTTGCCTTCTCAGTCTGCCTCCATTATATGCAATCAAATGCAGATAGGGAGCAGACCAGAGAGGAAAAATTCAAATAGTGAAAAAAGATGATGGGGGTGGGGGTGTGAAAAGACAGGGAGAGAGGTTACAGAAATATAGCTCGATAGAGGGAGAGGAGAGAAAGGGAGAGATTATCGCCGGGGTCTAATCAAAGCCCTCTTATGGTGATGAGGGATGGGGTGTAAAAGAAAGGTATAGAATATCCCCCGGTGTATTATATGGTTTCTTAAGGCACTTAAAGCGAGATGTGATGGGGGAATTACTGGTTAGTTGCAAGGGTGAATGGAAGGATAGGTGCATAGAGGGAAGCCGTGGTTGGATTAAACTGGGGATATTCTCCAGAGGGCTGTATGGGCTGTCCAGACCATAATAACACACGGCACAGTAGATGTTGAAGGAGAGATGGATGAACGTAGGAAGAAGGGATTGGGCGTAACCTTCCATGAACTCTCGAGCACTTAAAACATTGCGAAGATGGTAAGAGAGAGTGAAGGAGGCGAGAAGGAGGCGAGAAGGAACAAATATCTTGAAGTGTGTCATTTATTGCCTTGGAGCTGTAAGGGTCAAAGGGCAATCGAGGAGTGTGGGGGCGGAGAGGGATGCTCAGCTGTGTAATGTGTGCATTCATAGAGATACATCACATGGTGCCATAGAGGGTCTATTGCTGATGCGTATACCTTGCATAGCGGGCGACGCTAACACCATAACCGTATTTCTTACAGCACACGGCTCCATCTATCCAGCCTCCCTCGTCTACCACGAGCAGACCGAGGTATAAAGAGACATTTGCACTCCCCACTGAATGAATAAGACTTCATGAAAGAAATACTGTTGCTCTCCATAAGAACATTTTTAGTAATGACTAAAACTAAAGGCAAAAAGTGAAGAAGTGAGAATGAGGTGGAAAAGAGGGGAAGAAAAAGGTGGGGACTATCAAAGAAAATAGCACGGCACCTATTAAATCAATTAAAATGAGTGCATATCACTCTAATTGCATAATGTTTCACTTTAAATAATGTGCACCACTGAGATGTAATCTTTCGTGGCGTCGGACTCTGAAGTCTGAGAGTGTTTTTCCGTTCTGGTTCACACAGACTACTTTTGTAAGTGTGTTTTTTGAAGAGCAGCGGGCTGAATTCTCTCCATCAAATTGCATGCAAATGTTTTTCTTAAGATCCGAATCTCTGTAATGGTCATGTGAAATCCCCTTTCAGCAACAACTGACGTTAGGTAGCAATTAAGGTAGAAAGTACAAATCGCTCATTGAAACACTTTGGCCCATTCACGCTGCGCGGCTACTTAAACGCCACATTCACACGGGAGGTATTGTGTTTAAGTTAATCACATGGAATAGTTCTGACAGATAATTTTCAGTACCTCTTAAGGAAATTGGGGCACCGCTCTAAAGAGTGGTCTTTGTGTGAACATGTGTAAGTGTTTCACGGGGGGGGGGGAAAGACCTCGGTGTTCATGTTGAAGGTTTATTTTAGTTTGATAAGAGTGTGAATAGGCGAGGTGAGCAGAGATTTGGCTCATTTATAAGCTCTCTTTGACTGGAAGAAGAAAAAGTACATGTTTCTGGAGATGACGGACTCCATGCATCTGTTTTCCTGAAGTTATAAAAAAGCAGGATTTCGGTTGCACACACACACACACACGCACACACACAAACACATCCACATGTCATTGCATTGATGCTGACTGACGTGACCAATCTGAAAAACCTGTTGCTTTCGTGCTGATATCAACAGCACGGGCTGCAAGAGTTGCTCAAACTTTGCATCCCTGACAGCCGGCCCTCAGGCCTCCCCTCCCCCAACATTACCAATGTAAACAAGGATAATGGATATTGTTGGCACTCACAGCTGTCTCACAGCTCGCGCAATTAGTGCACGGACAGCGGGCGTGCAGGCCGGCAGTGGATATGATTTATTGATTTGCTTTCCATGTGAATTCCAAACTTTAATTTGAAGCCTTTAAGACAGGTTGTATGTATAAAGAAGAAAAAAGGATAATTGCAGCTTATCAAAAACATATTATTTGAGTGTACTTGATACGATGTTCAGATAATAATGTGACTATTGATTCTATATGACACCCAACACAAACATTGTTGTTTATCACTGGAATATTGACCCTCAGACACACTTATGGGTACTAGTATAATTACTGTATTGGCCATTTTGCATAAACAGTACACACACATGACCACAACAGTTTCTTTCCGTCTCTCTCACACACACGGCCACTTACCTGAGAAGTCCAAATCCTATTTTCTTGCTCTTCTTCTCTGTCTCCTCAGGCTCTTCTATTTTCTTTTTCTCTTTCTCCTTTCCTTTCTCCTTATTCTTCTCCTTTTTCTTAGTTTTTGGTTTCTTTTTCTTGTCTTTTTTGCCTTTCTCTTCTATCCGATCCCCTAATCCCTGGCGGGATGAACTACTTGCAGGGGTGTCCCGGCCTGAACTCAGCTCCGACCCATCGTCTGCAGGGAAGAGAAGAGCAGTGCTTGAAGGAGCAGCAGCACAACATGATTCATCATTTTGTTATATTTAAATTAAATAAAGTCAATGTTTACACAAAGACACTCAAACTGTGGATGAAGGCCCGGACTTTAAATTGATGTAATATATTTTTTTGTAAAGTAGGATTACCAATGAGATGCTTTATGGACGTGCTAAACCTAGTAAAAGATGTATCATTAAATAAAACAAAATATCACATATCAGATACAGGTATGACACACACACATACACACAAGAAGTAAAACAATTATTTAATTTACACTGAAACAATTAGAAAAAACATAGAGAAGACTTTCAAAGTGTAAACTCTGTTGCCTCATGACTCGAGAACTGGTCTTGAATTACAATGATAACACTTACACAAACATGCACACACAAAAACACTTACACAAACACACACGGAGACGACTTGTCGGATGTTAGAAGATAAACAAACCAAATGAGTTACTTCATTTGAGATTTAACCTTGTAGACATACACTTCAGCCTTAATTACAAAGGCTGTCTAGCAACCAAACGATATTCTAATTAGCATATGTGCGAGCCTGCAGACGCACGGCTCCATGCTCGAAACAAAGGTGGTTACCTTTTTGTTTTTTAGTTTAGTTTGTTTTCAGTTAGCAAATCAAGTGTAAATATTCTGTGTGCGGATGTGTGTGCTTGTGTTTGTGCACGAAACAGGTCAGTCAGCAGAAGAAAAAAAAGGGTTCTTAAAAAAAAAAACACACATCTGTTTCACAAAATAAGTAACATTTGGTGAATTCAGATTGGTCGGGTGGATTTCTAATGATAACCACAAAGAGGAATAGCAGCCAACACCGTCACTGTGACACATTGTAACCCTCACATTCTGTTTACGAACGATTGTCGGCACGGTGTGTGAATAAGGAGACATCAGAAGTATATATTAAAAAAGACGGAGATAGAGTGGCATCAGCAGCTATTTAGCACTATAATCCATCCCGGCCACACGAGACATCAAAGACTCAAAGCCTCCATTGAATCGTCCTCTTGACAACTCAATTCATCGGGAACTGTGCGGCGCTGCAGTCGAATGGACTCGGCTCAGAATCCACACAAAACATCAGCTCCTCATCAACCCGACTAACTACTCACTATGCACTTAAACCGCCAACGTGTTGCCAACGTTTGCCTCCCTGATCACCGGATCTACGGGTAAAACTGCTCCAAAATGGAAGTAGCTGCGAAGCATTTGCATTAACACTGAAGTGAAGGTGAACACTGATGAAGAGAGAGAGAGAGAGAGAGAGAGAGAGAGAGAGAGAGGGGTCCTTAGGGTGCTTGGGAGAACTGTTTCCTGTCAATTAACAGCAGCCTTGGAGGTGCTGAACATTTAGAAAGACGGTGACAGATGCGACCACTGTGTGTGTGTGTGTGTGTGTGTGTGTGTGTGTGTGTGTGTGCGGTGTTGACGTGCCCTATTAGTCCTATCCTGTGTGAATGTAGTGATCTGAAACAGCCGACTCATTACTCCACTGGTGACTGATAAGAGTTAGCTGCTAATAACACAGCAGGGAATTGAACTGCCCCCCCTGGTGAAACATTAAAAACTAAACAAGAAGCTACCAGTGGGCTGCTGGATAAATATTTAACAATAGAAGCCCAGATCTGAAATGAATCACTTATGGTCAGGCAATGCTGCTGCTTAGCCTCACGCGCGTGGACACTTTGAGGCATGGCGTTCCTCCGGCGATGCCCCCGTCCTGCGCTGCTCTTTGCTAAACGAATCAGACTCGACGGCGGACTTGAAAGTGCGCCGAGCTCACGAGTGGCTTTTTGAAATAGTAGCCGAGGTTGTTATTGGGCAGCACGCTGAGCCATGAGTCTCCATCACTCGCCATGTGGGGAAAGCCCCTGTGAGGCACTAAAGATATTAGTGGCTCACATGTTTGCATTGCATTGTCAAGAGAAAAAACAGATGTGGCCATAAGTAAAACATATTTAGAAGTTTCAGTGGGATGCTGCGGTAATTTGTCTTTGTGTCAAACTTCAAACTGCTCTCAGAAAGAAGTAGACTAATATGTTTCTTCTATTTTTAGTAAAACTGTTAACCCTCCTGTTACCTTCAAATGTACTAACATCGTTTACCCGTGCATTTAAAACCTACAGAAAATGATTAGAATTAATATTGTTTCCCAAGTTTAAGTGGGAGGTACTCGTTTGTTGACTACCTAAATATCCCTTTAAATAAATAAAAAAGTTGATATTTCTTATATATTTTACGCAGTGAAAAATAGCCTGGGGTCAAATTGACCCCAAAGGACACCGCTGGGTACAAGTTGTGTTCAGGACAGTGAAACATATCATCATGTGAATTTTAGGTGTTTCCAGTTGTCCCCAATAATTAACTAGTCATGAAATATGAAGCAAAAAACATTATGCCAATCATTGTTTTTAGAGGTGTTAAACATTGAATGGGGTCAAAATGACCCCAAAGGTAACAGGAAGGTTAAATGTTTGATTTGTTTTGAATGAATGTAAAAAAAAAAATGATAATAAATGTTCGGCCCGAGACAAATAAAAAAATAAAGAAACGATGTCCCCAACTTAACGGGCGTACGGCCTCCATCCCTTACCGTCATCTTCTTCAGGTGGCCCGTCATAGGACTTATCGATTGCCGCCCGGAAGCTCTCGTTGCAGCCTCTTCCTCTGACCATATTCTGGCGAGGTCGATGGAAGGGGAGGAGTTCGTTAGTTCTGTTGACCTCTGACATGGCCGTCTGGAGACTCTCCAAGGAGCTGGACTTCTTCAAGCCGAGGGTGGGGCCGAGTTCCACGGGGGTTGATGGAGCTGTTGGACATACAGAGACGGACAGAGACAGACAGAGGGTGAGAGACACGCCTCCAGCACATTCATGATAATGAAACGAACACATTTAGCCAGAGCTGACGATTATTTTGAATATTGTATGGAAGTAGAATAACTATCATTCAACTCAAATAAGATAAGATAAGATATTCATGTATTAGTCCCACAGTGGGGACATTTCAGGATCACAGCAGTGGATGTACAAAGAGCATTAATAAATATAAAAGATACAAATAAAAACACAAAACACAATACTAAATACAAAATAATAATACTACTACTAAAATACAAAATAATAATAAAATATTACTAATACTAAATACTAAACACTAAATGCTAAATAATAAAATACTAAATACTAAATGCTAATACTAAAATACTAAATAATAAAATACTAAATACTGAATACTAATACTAAAATACTAAATACTACAAGGGGAAAACAGAGTGAAGTGTTGAGTAAAGTGTCAGGATCTCAGCGATGTACTGCAGCTGTCAGCAGGAAGGAGGGATCTGCGTTCCTCTGTCTATGAATGTCTATGAATGTGTTGCTGCTACAATCAAAAAACAAGCCACCTGGTCAGCAGGTAGACAGACGAGGGCCATTTGACTCCAGCTCGGATCAAAGAGGCTTATCTAGCTGTGCCCTGCTCTGATTGGTTTAAACAAGCCCGGGAGACGGCGGCCCGGCGAGGAGCCAGAAACACCGCGACGTGGCTGAACTCTGGAGAGCAGAGCCAGGAAAATAAAAAATGAAAACATACAGCGAAGCCCAATAAGTATGCTGTTGTTGAGTTTGTGATGGATGTGAGCTCCGCTTCACTGTTACCGCTTCTCCATCCATCATCACAAGTAGACCGGGAGAGATATTACTGAGGGATGGGGGGATCCAGCAGAAGGGATGAGGGAGCGCACAGAGATGGATGAGAGGAAGCAACGTGGGGGCATTTAGGGGAGAGCGGGGGAAAGAAGCAGCTCCATCGTACCTCAAGTCCACAAGTGGTGTAAAGAGGATGCTCTGCTTTACACGCTCTAGTGATTCATGCCCCCCCGCTGCACAGAGCCAGCCAAAGCTCACGGCACGCCGAGTGCTGAGTGCCGGATCAGGCCCGGCCTGGCGCCCGCTGTGAGGGCTCCACCTCCGGTGAGGATCGCAGATTGTAAAACAAAGGAGGGAGCGGAGGGTAATGTGCGCTTCCCATCCGGTTTGTCGCCGTGTGACACCTCGAGCAGGGGGGGGGGGGGGGGGGGGGGGGGGGCGGAAGACGCCGATGGTGGGCGAGATGGGGAGGAGAGGGAGGGGAGGAGCAGCGACAGGCAGAGAGCAAATTAAGTTTCCTCCGGGGAACACCGCGGCGGCAGAGAGGGAGACAGAGAAAAATGGGGACAGAGACAGGAAGGCTGGGCTCGCTGCCAGTTTAAAATACTGGTAATCCTTACACACACACACACACACACACACACACACAGACACACAGACACACACACACACACACACTTTGGATTCCTTGCTGGCTCTGGCTTGTCGATATGATGCCACTGTGATTCATGATAGCTAAACCTGAATCACTTTAGCTAATGATTCTCTACACACACACACACACACACACACACACACACACACACACACACACACACACAGCTCATCCATGTGTGTGCGTGTGTGTGTGTGTGTTTTCTCAAAGCAGAGGAGAGGGCTGATGTGACTTCCACATCTATTTAGAAAACCATTAACCAAACACAAACACACACACACGTGTACAACGATTAAGGTGCATGGAATGTATGCTCATGAATAACGGCTGACGGACGAGAGCCGTGTCACGTGTCACGTGTCATGTGACACGTGACACGTGACACGTGACATGTGACATGTGACATGTGACACTCCCACTCACAAACACAGCGTCCAGGACATTCAGACGCACAACAAGTGATGAATGGATGTGGACTCAAACCTGACTTTACTCTGATTTAGTCTCTTCCTGGATAAACAGAGACACATCTGAGATCAAGTGTTCTCGGAAGGAGCACGGACTGTAAATGTTGCTACTTTGCAACCGTAAGTGAAACTTTCTGTACGCCAACAGATTTAGAAAAGAAACCCCGGAGGAGCAGGGCTCCTTTGTGCCGTCAGTGAACCACTCACTTATGTTCATACATTTATAGGGTGTAACTAACGTCATTAGGACGAGCAACGCATCTGCAGAGAAGCATCTGTTCCTGTCCTGACGACTGGTGACCGACTTAATAACTTCCAGAAGCTTGACGGGACTGTGCCCGTCGGCCCGGAGCGAGACGCAGCCGACACATCGCTGGCTGCGTGGCCAAAGAGCACAGCAGGCTTCTTCAAGAGGAACATTTTTAAATAGACATGTCATATGCAGAAGTCTATTCTGGCGCTGAGATCGGCGTGCATATCGTAAAGAATGGATGATCCACTGTTTGACAAGTCGGAGGACCGAGGATTAGAGCTGCCAGCGACATTTGAACCGAGGAAAGAAACTCCACGTGAATTGTCCGGGACTTTTTGATGCATTATTCCTTCTATTCACGCTCTAATCAGGAGACTCAAGCCAACATGTTTGCGGTTGCCAACAACACTCTGAAAACAGGGGCGACCTCAGAGCTAAAGCAGCCTCTGACGGTCTTATTTCACAATAAATTGGTAATCCGGCCCGCTTAAAGCTCAAAAGACATGTTTAGATTCAGCCGTGTTTCGTCATGCGTTGCCGTTTGTAGATTACGACAAATATGAGCGTTATTTTAGTCAATCGAAGTCGGTGTAAGCAGGTTCAAGGTTAATTTTACACAAAGTTTGAGGCCGGTTGCAGTCGTCAAACACGGAGCAGCAAACACTGACGGTGACCTCTGTGTGTGTGTAGGGAGCTGGAGGAGGACAAGATAAATAGTCTGGGAATGAACAGCACACACACACACTTGATGAAAGTACAAGCACAGCATCCACACACACACACACACACACACACACACACACACACACACACACACACACACACACACATACACATACACACACAGTATTTTGCTGCGAGTAGCAGGATTTGTGTCATAAATGTAATTACTACCGTCCAACTGTAAGATGATAGAATTAAGCTGCTTTTAGAGAGAGAAAGAAAGAGAGACAGAGAGAGAGAGAGAACAGAGAGAGAGAGAGAGAAAGACAGGATGACGAGCAAGTCAAGAGTAAAAATGTGGTTTGAGGGAGCGGGTGAGACAGAGTGTGGGGGGGGGGTGGCAGAGAAAAAGAGACACCGTGAGAGGATGCTATAGAAAGAGAAACAAAGAGACTGAGGATGGGAGTGAAGGAGAGAGGATGGGAGTGACAATGAAAGAGAGAGAGGAAATATAAAATGAAATGCAGAAGACAAAGAGAAAGAAAAGCAAAGCTATCCCAAGGCTGCTCTGTTGGCAGGAAGGCAACGGCTACTTTGAAAGTCAAAATGACACCGAGGAGCGTCTTGGCTCAGCCAGCAGAGCCGACAACAGTTCACACCAAACACACGTTAGACTCTCACGAGGAGTTGAAACTCAATTTATGCGTTCTATGTCTTCATCTTACACACCCAGACCTTTGTTTTTGGTTTTCAGCGAGGAGATCGTTTGGCTTCGCCCCCACCAGCCCCATCAGTGGTCCTTTCCTCCCACTCCAAAACACTATCAAAATACTTCCCTCTCCAATTTGCTACAGCAGGATATATAGTGAGCGAAAGAAAACCAAATTTTGGATGCGTTCTTCTTTCTGATCCAATCAGTGAGTGTTTCTCCGGCCATTGATTGAGTTCTTCATAACATTAAGAATTAATCAACTAGTTTGCCTCCACATGAAGTAAACTGTGTGCACCAGCGAGTCTGAGACTGTGGAGGGAAGATCTTTCCTGTCAGCAACAGTTTATTACACATTATACGTGTGTGTGTGTGTGTGTGTGTGTGTGTGTCTGTCTGTCTGTCTACGTGCTTCAATCTCCTAGCCGATGAAATTAGGTTTTGCTATCCCAAAGGGCTCCATAATAATTGAACGCTCATCATAAACTGTGATGTCATGTGACCTCATCCTCAGGCCCATGTGGGTGTTTACTTGCTTCCACTGAGCTGTAAGGTGTGTGTGTGTGTGTGTGTGTGTGTGTGTGTGTGTGTGTGTGTGTGTGTGTGTGTGTGTGTGTGTGTGTGTGTGTGTGTGTGTGTGTGTGCTGCTGCACTGGACAGCAACAACATCAAATAAATACAGAGTCAAAATAATGCAAATATCCCGATATCGAGGCAAGATCACACATCCTCCCCTGAGACTCTCATGTGTGAGCGACTGGTTCCATGTCACTGCTCAACCCACGCGCAACATGTAGTCAGTATACAGGGGTTTTCCTGCATAGAGAAAATGTGGTCGTGCGCCCAAGCCGTTTTCCCGAACGCCTAAAAAAGTCTGCGATGAAACAAAAACAAAAAAAAGTGAGGTGCGCGAATAGACAGAGCGGTCATCTGCTGATAACGCGGGAAACAAATGTCTCGCGCGCCGGCATCGGAGCACATTTTGTTGGGAGCACCGAAGACCCATTTTCACCCTTTTGAGTATTTGCAAACTCCAGAAGTGTTGGTGGGAAATAAAATCTTTTTATGCTCGTCTTAGTGTAATTAGATTGCCGATGTCGCACTTTGGTCGTATGCGGGACTTAGTTGGTAAAGAGCTGTCTGACACATGGAAATAGTCTAAGTACAGTGTTCACTTAAATGGATATGGATTGTTTTTTTAGGTGAGCTTTTCTTTTAAGTGGCTGAAATGTGTTGGTCCACAGCAAGTAAATTGCTTTCCACTTGCACCGGTGCGTCTCTCTAAACCCGGGGCGTGCCGACCGCCACCTGCTATATTCCCTTTAGCAGCAAAGAGCAAAGAGAGACAAACAAACATCACACACACATTATTCTACAAACAACAGAACTCTTCTAGGATGAATCCATCACAGGGAAGTTAACGGATTAGTGCGGGACAGAAACAAATGGCTCTCTCTTCCTGTGCGTGTCTCCCTCATGCATCATACGACGTACAGTTCAGTACATGTCAGTGATCAGCGTCTGCAGCCTGATGGAGACGGATGGCTGGACCGGGGAGGAAGGACAGCGTTCACCATCTCCTGATTACTGTTTACCTTTATTGGCTTACTGCGGGGGATGGAGAGGGGTCAAAGGGCGTTCAATATAGAAGAGAGGCGGTCAGAGTACACACAGAGACAATGAAACGACAGTGTGCGCTAAACACATCTGACAGAGTACGGAAATACACACGCAGCAGCAAAGGGTATTCCAGATGAAGCACACACACATTCACACTCAGTGAAGTGTGAAGGCAGAAAGGAGTCGCTCAGTTCTGCTGTTTGAATTACGTGTAAAGAGCTAACGTGTGAGTGTGGCGGGCGGCACACTGAGTATCGGGGGAGCGCACATGCACAACGCCACGCACAAATCAATCCATCAATCCACATCAGCCTGAGCAGGTGGCCTTTAGGTTACACCAGAAGCAGAGTGCAAGAAACAATGAAAAGGGGGGGATAAAGTGAAGGAAAGAAAAGGCAGAGAGAAATGTAGGGACAATCCTAGAGAGAGAGAGAGAGAGAGAGAGAGAGAGAGAGATGTGGCTCTCTAAAGACACCGTTTTGGCAGTCTTGTTAGTGTGTGACTGTCGTAGTCAAAGTTCCTTGAGGGAGCGATTCAGACAATGGACTGCCCCAGCCACCCTCAGCATCACACTGCCCCCCCTCGACACACACACACGCACACGCACACGCGCACACACACACACACACACACACACACACACACACACACACACACACACACACACAGTTAGAGATGCTGTTCGTTCTAAGCTCCTCTGCCTGTTTGTCAGCCTCTAAGCCTGAATGGCGTTGGCAAGAAAGAGTGAGAGAGAAAGAAGAATGAGCAAGAGAGCAAGAGACTGACAAGGATAGAGAGAGAGAGGGAGAGAGAGAGAGAGAGAGAGAGAGAGAGAGAGAGAGAGAGAGTTGGTGGGTTAGAGGAACCACAATACAGCGATACAAACACATACAAACATAAAACTTCAACAGGAGCACACAAGAATGTCCACTCAAAATAACAGTTTACTACACACAAAAGTTGACTTGGTTGTGTATATTCATGCGATTGAATAGAAAACTGTCCTCACAAGCATAGAGAAATAATTACCTCTCACACACACACACACACACACACACACACACACACACACACACACACACACACAGATCTTCACTTTCTCCCTTTCCCCGAAATGCTTCTCATCATTCCTGTGGCTACGCATTACTCACCATTTATTTTCACAAAGAAACATCTCAGACAATGATTCTGACACACACACACACACACACACACACACACACACACACACACACACACACACACACAGGAACACAAAGAGAGAGCTCCAGGCAGTCCCCATCACCAAAGAGAAACACTGGAAGAAAGCTGAAGTGGTTAGTCTTATGTCCCGTCAGCTGAAGAACGATACGGATGCATATTCTCTTCTCCACAATGACGCTGTTGACGCCCGCATCAGAAACCTGAATGTTATGACGGGGACTTCAACAACGTCTGACTACAACTTATCCTGAAGCATCTCTTCTGTCATTGTAACTGTATTTCATGTGTTTCTTCTTCCACAGCTGATTTGATTCATTACTGGAATGTTTGAGCTCCGATTTCTCTGTGCACCACAAATACACACACACACACACACACACACTTCTGTGTTAGTATTTATACAGTACGTGAGTGACAAGTATGTTTCTTTTGCGTTTACTGAAGGGAGTTTAAAAAATCCGCTCCGCTGCAGCCTCCGCACTCGGGAAATGCATTTAGTCACAGAAACACACCGAGTCACACAAACCGGCTCACTTTCAGAGGGGATCCACACACACACACACACACACACACACACTGTTTAAAATGCTCCCCCATTTCGGTCACTTTGCATCTCAGATTCTGCAAATATAATAAGAAATCTTCCAAGTTTCCACAGGATGATGGAGACTTGCCATTACCATATCATTACCCGAACGGTAATAGTTCCATGTGTGTGTGTGTGTGTGTGTGTGTGTGTGTGTGTGTGGTGTGTAGTTGTGGTGCAGTCGCCCAGTGGTTTTCTTGGGGGCTGGTAGGGAAAGACCATTTCGAAAAGTTAAAAAAAGATATATTTAGATTTCCCAGAAGTCATTGTCTCAAAGCTCCTCACTTGCCAGAGCCCCGCCCCTCTCTCACAAAAGTCCGTGCAGCTGTCTGTCGTCTTGGTGCCGAGCTATACGGTATAAAAAAGACATCAGAGGGGAGGAAAGTGGCTTGGAAAGAACTCTCGCTCGTGCCAGGCACACACTCTCTTTAACAGCCCTCGGGGCTTTGTGGCCTTGTAAAACAAGCAACAGGTACGGGGAAAACGTCTGGAAATCAAACTATTAAAAAAAAGATACGGGCCCTGAAACACGAGACGCTCCACAGGCATCTGGATGTGGACGACACGGCTCAAACTGGAACGCTCGGTCAGCCATATCGATTGTTCCTGGATGAGGTTCATCCGGCCCCGCTTCATACCTTTGCCGTCTTCTTCATCTCTAATTACCAGGCGCTTTTCCCAAGCTTGCTTTATTTCATTCACTCCGTTCTGACCATGAGAGAAAATGTGCTCTCTAGGTCAGGGGTCGGGAACCTATGGCTAAGCCATATATGGCTCTTCCGTTGACGGCGTATGGCTCCCGGACAATTTTGAGTAAAAAAAAAATAATCTCCGTCCGCCACCCTGTAACTTTCTCTATCGCGCCAGATTCCAGCAGAAGTAATTTAAGGTCCTTTTCTGAAAGACGTCTTTGTTCTTTTATTAAACTAAACGTCTGTTATTGATCGTCTCCACAGCAACGTGTCACTCTGTCTCTAGGCGTCGCGTTAACACTTCTCGGCTCGCATCATGCAGCACCAGAAGTCGCATTAAAAGCAAGACATATTTCATTTATGATACGTTAAAAATACTATATGTATGTCCCTCAATGAAATATATTTAGAAATATTGGGCTTTTATGGCTCTCCCGGTCAAAAAGGTTCCCGACCCCTGCTCTAGGTACTGGAAATTTGAAGGGAACGTCATCGTCGATGAGACATATTTCATTTTACGACTGATAGTATTTCACAGGTGTTCAGTGAAAGAACCATGAAAAATCCTCGACAGAGTTAATACAGTCTGTAGAACAACAACGACGTCAACAGGATTCAGTTTACATTAGAGTCGTACAATGTTTGTTGTTTGTTGATTTCCTCCCACAAGCCCCACCCAGCCATATTCCCCTCTTCCTGTGCGAGATGTTGCCCTGCCTTCTTTTCTGACCCCACTTACTCAACCACTGTCCGAGCTTCGCTTCATGCACGACTCTTCTTGGACTACAGTTACACTGACGCTTCAATTCCCACATGAGGAACCTGAAAAGTAAAAAGGAAAACATACGTGTCCCCTCCAGCCCATCTTTTCAGCCGTTGGGAGATAAAAGGCTTTTCCGTGCGTAAACTATCCTCCTTCATTCTGTCCATATCTCGTCGTTTACGCTCCTTCCATCACCTTCCCTGCTTCCTTCAGAAGGCTTATGGACCGAGTGCACAGAAGTCAATACGAGCACACTGATTGACAACAATGAAGTGGCAGTAGGAATGAGGTTGAGTGCTCTCACGTTCAAGGAGCTCCAGATGAAAAAGGGGGTCGTGAAGGCAAAGTGAAAAATAAAAGTTTGAGGAAAAAACAACGTGTGTGCGGGCTAAGGCGAGATGTTTTAAAGCAGCTCTGTGTCTTTTCCCTTCAGATGAGAGTGTCCTCTCTCATTCAAATTGTTTCTCTCTCGTACCCTCGAGGACGAGCTCGTCTATTTGTGACTGAGCAAGGAGCCGCGCTCTCGCTCTTCTCTACTCGGCTACTTTCATTTGCACTTCTAGATAATTAAGGGGATTTTTCTATAAGGAGGAACAGAGGAATCAAGTGCATGGGGGACAGAAGAGGCGGGACCCGGGAGGAAATGTAAATGTGCTGGATGGGGGGAGGGGGGGGGGGGGCAACATGGTAAATAATGGAGTGACTTCAAACAGGGATGATGACGATGATGATGGGGGAGACGGAGAACCAGCAGAGGTTGTTTTGATTGCTCACAGATTTCTTTTGTGGAAAAGATAAAGAAGTCTCTTTTTTCTTTAAAACTCCAGAATACCTGTGGTGTGTGTGTGTGCGTGTGTGTGTTCATACTGTATTCTGTGTATGTGTTTCTAATTGTACTGTAGTGGGACCAGTCACATCATGCAATTCATTCAGCGCACTAAAGGTGTGCACTAAAGCTCCTGCAGGCGCACACACACTCACACGTTATCCACTGGAAGACACTGGCTGTGTGAAAGTGTACACTCCTCTCTTACTTTAGTGCAACTACTGTCTTTATTTCTGTTCCACACGGTTCCATTTCTGTTTTTTTGACTGGTACTTTGCCTCTTTTCTTTTGCTCTTCATCATCCTTTTCTCATCTCTGGATAACACCTTTTTTAGTTTTGCTTTAGGCAGTGATTTGTGTGTGTGCGTGCGTGTGTGTGTGTGTGTGTGTGTTGCCTCACCTGCAGAGCTTCTGGCCTGGGCCGCGACGTTGCTCTCGTCTGCCACTGAAACAAAAGGAACACGTGTTGATGCTCACACGCTCTCACACTTTGCACCGCTGGAGAAGCGTCTCTTCTCTTTCGACGTCAGCGTTTCTAATTTCATGCGTCCGACAGTTCAAATGTGCAGACGTCAAACCGCTGTCCCCGCGTTGCTCATCTCTCTGAGGTTTGATCCTCCCTCTTGCCTTCTTCTCGGCCTCTCGTCCTCCCCCAATCGTCCTCTGTTATTCTTTCCCTCTTGTTTTACTCCACGTTGTGGTGGCTGCTCCCTCCGCCCGTGATGCTCAGTCAGATTCACTGCTACTGAAGTCATTTCCCTTCCTCACTTCTCTCTCACTTCATTTGTCATCCCCCCCCTTCTTCCCTTCCTCACTTGTAGCCACTCCATCTATCCCCTCTCACCTTCTGCCCTTTACCCTCACTTCTCCTCTCAATGTTTTCATTTTTCCTCCAGTTACACCGACTTTGTGGAGCGGCCTTCTCCTCCCTCTTTCCCGCCTTTGATCACTGCTCTCTCCATCATTGCTCTTTGTTAATCCTCCTTTCACTTTCTGCCTCTCCCCCAGTCTCTCTTTTGCTTTTTCTCCCCCCTGCTTCCTAGAACCACAAGGCAGAGCAATGCCAACAAGGAGCAGATGGAGTGATAGCACTGAACTACACACACACACACATACACACACACACACACGCACCACAAAAAACAAGCAGTATCATGGCTTCTCCCAGCAAATACTTGTCTAATGAATACAAAGTCGTGAGTTTCAGTCAAACTATGTGTGTGTGTGTGTGTGTGTGTGTGTGTGTAGGTGTGTGTGTGCGTGCGTGTAGGCCGACGTCAGCAGATCAGACGATGCCACGTGTGTGACGCACACAGAGGCATTATATTAGGCTACACACACATTCTCGGGCTGTCACTTTTTCAAAGAAGTGAAGTCTGAACTGATTGCGAACACGCCATTAGTTGTTATTAATTCAAATGAAAGCGACGGAGCTTTTTCTCAAACCGAGTTAGAGCGCTGATGCTGTTCTGTTCATGTTTGCTGTGAAAGAACCCGAATAAAAGAAAACATGAAAGAAAAAGCGAACGACGGAGAGAGAAACGCGTGCAGAAGAGAAGGAGGAGAGAAAAGAAAGGTAGAGACGAAGGTGGAGAGGGAGTTCATAATCTGGAACCAATATTAAGTTATTCTTGAATGTTTAATTCGGCTGCGAATCAAATCAGGACTGAAATTAAGTTACTGGCCCACAAATTAAATGCTGACATTGCGTTCTCTTTTCCTCTTTCATAAAAAAAAAAAAAAACACTTTCAAACAAAACACAAACCTTGGACTAATGCCCAAACAGCAGGGGGGGTGGATTGAACATTCATAATGAAAGTAAAACTTTCTTTGTACATTTCATTCTTTAGCTTCCAGCATTCTCGACTCGTCTGTTCCCCTGAACTCTGAGCTGAAGAGGCGCAGCAGAGGAGGATCGAAGACGACTTCAGGCTCGTCCAAAGAGATCCGGTTTGTCCCCCGAGGTCTCAGGACCCCCCCCCCCCAAAACAAAACTATTGCTGGATATAAAAACAGAGTGGTAACCGTTAATCTGCTTGCTCTACTGTCAATGAAAAACAGAAGGAAGCCAGAGAGACACGGTTTACTAAGCTGATTGTGCTGCCGCTTGATGGTTTGTACGTGAAAACACACCACGCCATTTGAGTAATCATGAATTAAATCCTAATTTGTTTGTAAAGATCAAGTGTGTAAAACACAAAAGGGATCATGATGTACAGCACAGACCATCACTCTCCTGTTCAGGGCTGTCTCTGCTATTCAGATAGTCTCCAGCTCTTTTGTCTAATTATCTCTCACACACACGCACATGTACACACACATACACACTCACACACACACACTTATGTGTGTGGGGCAGGCGGTGGAGCCAGCTTGAGGAGGAGAAGTGAGGGAAGTGACATTTGAAACAATATGCCTTTGTTGCGCGACGCCATCCACTTTGATATTAAACAAATGTATGCATTAGCACTGACATACTACACGTATACTGCACATATTTATGATGTTTACTTTTTTTTTTTTAAATCACTGAAATGTCAGTGAGCCCTCGCATCAGACTGTCAGTAATCAGAGAGGTGACAGGTGACAGATAGGTTTGTGGAAAGAAAGCGGAATGGCAACGATAAAAAAAGAAAGTAGAAGAAGTCTAAAAAAAGAAAGAAGTCCATCTTTTGTTTGGTGCTTTCTTTGCATTCATTAAAAGACCAAAATTAAATTTGAAATAGAAACCTCCAAAAATTGGGAACCCATTCTAACTGACATTTAGACTTAATATGGAAAGAGAGGGAGGAGTCTGGTATCTGTCGATGTAAAACAACGTGCGTGGCTTCGGGGGTTAAGAGATGCATGCAGCCGCCATGCGGATGAACAGGAGCGTCTCCCCACCAGAGTGCTGCTGGTTCTGAGTCGTACCCAGGTCCATGCTCTTGGAGGCCTTGACGTGCTGGAAGTGCCGCTGCCTCTGGCTCTGCGGAGGACACTGGGGCTGGGCCGGGCTCGAGGCCTGACCGTTGTCTCTGAAACAAATCACACAGTTATCCGTTTAATTTTGCATCGCTTAAACTTAAAGCCCCACTATGTAGTGTTTCCCTTGTAGCGCCCCCTTCAGGTATTTAACGTTTACTTCAGTGTCGTAAATACCCAGTTATAGATCAGGTGTCGTGAACCTCTGGCTCTCGAGCCATATATGACTCTTCTGGTGACGCATATGGCTCTTTTGAGTTTGAGTTAAAAAAAAAAGAGAATCTCCTCCCGCCCCCCTGTAACTCCAGATGACAGCAGAATGACAGCAGAAGTAATGTCAGGTCCCTTTCTTAAAGACGTCTCTGTTCTTTTATTAAACTAAAGGTGTGTTATTGATCGTCTCCACAGCAACGTGTCATTCTGTCTACGCGTCGTAGCGGAGCAAATAAAAAGTCACCTGTGAGGTGGACTGGACCATGTGACGTTGGTCATCACTGACAGAAAGCAGGTCGAAGCGACCGGGCGGCTCAAAAATGTTACATAGTCGGGTTTTTAGCCCACAGACCCCCGATGGCGGAGGCGCAAATCGCCATATTAAAAGTCATTGTAGCGGCACAATTTTTTTCAAGCTGTTATTTTAAGGTAGGAATTGTTACATAGTGGGGCTTTAAATCTTCTTCTTTCACGTGTCTCTTTTGCCCCGCTTCATATGTAAGACACATCATGGAACACATGCCACACACCTGTCCTGCAGGTAGGAGTGCTGGGTGCAGCCGCTGAACTCCGGTTCATGTCCGTACAGCTCCGCCTCCTCGTCCTCGTCCATGTAACAATCGGTCGCTGACGAGAAGAACAACATAGTGAGGTCGGTGGCGACGTGATACTGACATTTTGAAGACCTCCGGCCGTCCTTTCTGGACCAGCTGTGATTTGCTTGAATTCATTTTGGTGACGATAAATAATTATATTTCTCCGACAGCAAAAACCCATTTCCCCACCGTCCATTCATATGCAAAGCGTGTTTTGAACACTCAGCACTTCCCACAATGCAGTGCAATGCTCTTCCTTCTGAATCCAGCGTGACTCTGATGAGTGTATTTAGTCTGTGACCCTTTTACTTTTTTCCAGGAGGACTTCTCTCTCTTTGCTGTCTGATGTCGGTATGTCGCGTTACCATGGTGAACAAGCTAAACTAAATGGAAAGAGCTATTTAATTCCCTCTTTATTATATATTGTATCTCCTTCAAACAACTGTATTCATACATTTTTACAAATATACAACTTAACACTTTACACTTCATGACAATAATATAATTTACCAATGTCCGATACTCATTTATAAAGAATAGAGCTAGAACATAATGCACCTCAATGCAGCCGCGAAGGTCAGCTGTGAGCTCCCTATTTAATTTGACACTGCTGTATTTGCATATATGTTGTGTATATATATATAAAAATATATATTTTATTTTGTATTTTATATTTCACTTTGTATACTTTATGCACAGTCATTGTTTCTTTCTTTCTTATATTTATATTTTATTCTCGTGCGTTTAGTTTATTGGTGCTACTGTGTCGACAAATTTCCCTTGGGGATTAATAAAGTATATTTCTATTCTATTCTCTTCTTCTATGCCCAAGTCCAACCGGGGCGACTAGCCGGTGCCGTACGGGCGCTCGGCCTGAACCGAAAGTCACCAACTCATGTCATCCACTCGTTTTCTGCTTTCCGCTCCGCCCGTGTCTGTCCTCCTCGTGATGTTTGAGACGCAGGAAGAAAGACAGAGTAAAGAAGTATTTCAAAAGTGGGTTAAACATCAACTACAAAAGGCCTTGAGTACCAAAACTAAAGAACAATAGAGTTAGATAGACAGAAAGATAAGCAGTGGGATGAGGATGGAAAGCAGAACGAGGATCAAAAGAGAGGGAAAGCACACGGCACAAGGCCGCAGCTCTAAGTGCAGACGCAGCTGCAGACGCAGCTCGGAGATGCGTCTGCGTCTGCTTGATGAACGAGTCCGTGACAACGTGACAGGCGGACGCACACGATCCACCCGAGCGCGATTTGCATACGCTCATCACTTCTAGAGTGCGGAGCTGCCACGCAACACATGGCGCACAAGCGTGTCCTCTATGAGCCCGAAAGAGAAGACGCCGGAGCTGGAGAGGAAAACAGATATGGCTTCCTCTCCTCTCTATCTCCCCCCACCCCTCTCTCTTTATCTATCTACACTAATCACCTGCTTTATTTTTCTTCTGTCCCCATTCTTGCAATCTGATATTTTGTCATTTATCTCTCCTTTCAGATCTCCCATGAATCATTTTATCTCCCACTCAGTTTGCAGCCTTTTTTTCCTTCCTCGACTTCCTCCCTCCTCCTCACTGCAGGCACCTTAATCAGCGGAACTGTCAAAAACACATTCTTCTTTCACCTCACACACACACACACACACACACACACACACACAAATATGTTCTCCCTGACTCCCACTCTTTGAAGTGAAAAAGGCATTTGTTGTGTGGATAGTAGATCAATAGCAGTTTGCTCCAATAGCAGATATGAATTATTCCTTTTTTTGCAAACTCTTTTCTCCTTGCGTCTGCATTAGCTGACGACGTGTTCCTCTTTCTCTCTCTTCTCCGTACGATGCCGTTCCTCTCGGTGTGTCAACACACATAAATCCCAGGGCTTAGGATGATGCCTTTGACTTAAATAAATCTTAAAACTAAGGCACGTATTATTAAAAGGTGATCCAACGTTCTCTTCAGAGTCAAGTCATTTTGCATCAACAGTCCGAGACAGAATAACGAACTGACTGACTTTTAATCCTCCCTTCTACACTGAAACCAATATTTATTTGGGATGGATTGATGTTTAATCCTGATCACAGGATTCTTATCACATACAAAGTGATTTTCCATGTGAATATCTCCTCAAAGGAGATCTCTCGCCGTTTATTATTGACCTTCCATCAAATAGGAGGACTTGTAACAGAGGTATTTTTTAAAGGAAGGGCCTAAATCGATAAAGCGGCTCAGATATCACAGAACGGCAGCCAGGAAAACATTTTGACATCGAACTTCTCTGTAAACACGTTGAAGGACGGTGTTTTGGCTTTCAGTCCAACGAGCAACGTGCAGAAGAAAGAGACAGGAAACGGGTCAAACGTACACACCACCTTCACCCAGGAGGCCGCTGCTCGAGTACGTATGAAAAGTCTGCTAAGGAACGCATTATTTATATTTATGGATGCTTCTTACATTACATCGTTATATTATTGTTATAAAAATATATATATATTTTTTTTATATCTATTTTTTTCTTATAATCTCAACCAAGTTGTCGTGTTGCCTGAGCCTCACCATTGTTTGTTGAATTGGATATCCGGAGTTGTGTTCCCTTTAATGGGTCGAGCTCCAAAAACACTAAATCCTACATGTCCCATGATGCAAATGGATGGGTATCCTCACGTTCACTTGTTCCTGGTAAATGTCTTTCAAACTCTACATCTTAGTTTGTAACATATACAATTAAGTAGTCTCCCAGCTAAAGCAGATATTACCTTGATGACATCATCATGGTACCAAGACATTATACAAGTGTTTTTACAAGTAGCGCTATGATGTGTAAAACCTGCGCTCCTTTATTGAAGATACATATCACTTATTAATTTGAAAACGCTTTTGTTTTCCAAAACAATATCAATTTGCTTCATTCAAAAAATTGGGGGTGATGGAATAAAGAGCTAGACTACAACTGTATTTTGTCTGTGTTCAGCCCATCGAACAGATGAACCCTCCAGAGACGGAGAGACAAAGAGCGTGGAAAAGGAAAAGAGAGAGAGGGGAAGAATGACGCCGGCAGACAGGACGAGACGCAGCAATGGAGACGAGATAAAGAGGCTGATCTATGAATGCAAAAATAACACATCTGCAGAAATACATATTATAGGAAATCATTAAACTCAATGTATTCTTCTGCAGAAGCACACGTCGGTGCAAGAAAATCATTTCTTAATTTTCATTTGGACTCCAGTGCCAAATAAAATGGATTCACTGTGTGAAATAGTTAATTATGAGAAGAAAATACTGGCAAGAGCACAAACCGATAACATCCGCAACAACTCAGAGCCTGAGAAATGTGCTTACTGTACCACACACACACACACACACACACAAATGTGTGTATGTAAATCACACCATGGCCGAGGTGAATTTGAACAGCAAAATGTATTCAAGGTCAGAGCTGTTTACCAGATTCAGAGTAAACACACTAAGACAACACGGTTTGATACTGGCCAACAATTTCTGAACCCCCACACTCACTCACACACACACACACACACACACACACACACACACACACACGCGCACATCATACAGATGATATAGGAGCGAGAACAGCTTGAGTTAGCGAGAAGGAGCGACATGAAGCAGGAGCAAAAATAACTCTTCATAACAGGCCAAACCGAGCAATAACTACCCAACCTTGAGGAAGATGAGAGAAAAACAGAGAGAGAGAGAGCGCTGGAGAGAGAGAGAGAGAGCTGGAAGGGTGAAGGCAATATAGTCTCTAATTAAGGTGTAGATAGCAATCTGTTTGGTTTGTGTTTGTTTTTAGTTTGTTTTATCTCGCAGATATTGTTTGTTTTTCATGATTAATGAAACTTATTCAGTGCTTTGCTGAACTTATTGCAAATTATATGCCCACCCTTAATTCCACTTCAATGGTAAACGCCCACAGAAACACATCATAATAGAAACATGTATCATGTCCAGATGAAATCAGAGATGGAACCCGGTCAGAATCAACTTTTCGACCGGGTTCCCTCTTCCCTCTTATCGACTTTTTGAAAAATGTCGGAATATTACGATCAAATCAAATCACATTAAAAAGCAGGAATTATATCATCAAATCAGTTATGATGATGATCACATAATGTGTTTTAGTTGATATACACAGACCAGGAGAGAGAGAGAGATGAGATTGTGTGAGAGAGAGAGAGAGAGAGAGAGAGAGAGAGAGAGGTCTGCCTGATGACCAGAGACAATCCCACTCACCGTTGGATGCATAGAGGAGGTTGTTGACCAGGGGGGGGTGACCGGGCCCGTTCACTTGACCCACCGGCCCCGACAGAGCGGGGGAGCTGTCAAATGAGCGATCGGGTGACGCCCCGTGTTGATCCTAAAGCACGGAGGACACAAACACGAGCTGCGATCAAAACACACGTCATACGGACAGATCAGGTACCGACGATCCCATTTTTAAAATCAAGTAAAAGCATCTGCAATTATTAGTCTAAAAACTTGAATTGACGTTATACAAACAAACATGTTGGATGAAATGTTTTCTGGTAGTTCGGTAAAATGAAAGTTCCTGTAATGCACGTTTGAACCTTTTGTGTTTTCACGCACTGGTCTTGTATGCGGTAGCCTTTAAATGAAGTGCTGAGCACGATGAGTGAGTGAGGGCTTTGTCAGTCTATTCAAACACAATGAGATGTGGAGGAGGTAGATTAAAGAGAAAACAGGGGGGGGGCATTTAAAAGACAGGAGAGGATCAAAGTGAAAGAGGGGAACCCGTTTCCCGCGGCCCACCGGGTTGGGCAACTGTCTATAACACTAAGGTGTTATAACACACATATTATCTTTTTAGGAATTTAATAAGCATTTTGTTATGTGTGTGTGTGTGTGTGTGTGTGTCTAAACCAGTCCAAAACCATTTCCATGTATACATAATGTATGCTGCGCTGGCTGTGTGCTTCAGCGTACTCAGTGTTTCTCTTTGTATCCGCCCGTCTGTGTTTAGGCTCCGCCCTCCACTCAAGCGGCAAAGAAGACATAACGGTATTGTGCGAGTAATAAATCCCCCTTGTCATCTTCCTCTCGACCCCCCACCGAGCGCAAGCTCCCTCCTTCCGCCCGGCTTCTCCCCGATTCCAGCCCAGGACGCATCACTCTTCAGTGTGTCAGAGGTCCTGTGCCCCCCCCCCCCCGACTCGCAGCACACACCCCATTAGCCCGTGTCACCGATTAATCTAAAACTACACACAATCATTCAAAATATGTTTGCTTTAAGATACAGTCAAACATGTCAGTTTCATTTGTGCAATACATAACCCTGAAACTGGATTTTTTTTACCGTCGAGTTGTTTTCAAATATGCTTCAGCTGAATGCCGTACACTGTGTAACGATGTAGTAGCTATCTAAATAATGTATATCTAATCAATGAACTGAACAAAGTTAATCGTTAAATAAAATAGTAACTACAACGGGCACTCGGTAGAGCGCATACCTTCGCATATCACAAGATTGGGCATTGAATTATGAACACTTTGGCATTAGTTGCATGACAATTGGATATAAATTGACCGTGCTATGGTAAAAAAAAGATGTTTGACCTTTTCATGACCTTGATCTTGACCTTTGAACCGATCGATCCCAAAATCTAGCCAAATGGTCCCCGGATAATAACCAATCATCCCACCAAATTTCATGTGATGCAAGAAGATTTTGACCTTTTTCATGACCTTGACCTTTCACCCGATTAATCCCAAAATCTAATCAAATGGTCCCCGGATAATAACCAATCATCCCACCAAATGTCATGCGATTCGGTTTAATATTTTTTTACTTATGCAAATAACACGCACGCACAAATACAAATACACGGCGATCAAAACCTTCTGCATTTTCAATGCAAAGGTAATAAATATAGCATTTAAAGTGTTATAAATCCCTGAAAACAGACTTCACGTATGCAGGTGTGCTATACAGGTGTTGAAGAGCAGCCTCAGATTAGTTCCAAGGGATCCAGAAACGTACGTATGACAGATAAACTGGGCGGTTGGACAGTCACTGAATGGAAAGAGTGAGAGATTAGAGCGAGCCGGCCGGAGATGAATACAGTAAGAAGAACGGAGTGAGCGGAAGCGCAAAGGACATGAAGGAGAAGAAGAAGAAGAAGAAAAAAGATCACAGGAAAAAAAAAAAAAAAAAGTAGAGTGGTCCACTTCTGAAACGTTAAAAGCATCAATACTGAAGCCCCACAAGGCTTTTAAGGTACAGTCTCTTATCTATCTGCCTTTATCTTCCTCTCTTATTATCCTTTGTTTTTTTTCACACAAGAAAAAGAGTGAAACATGGGTGCAACCCTTTGATGTTGCTAACAGCTTTCACCATCAAGCTATTGACGCCCTGCACGCCAAACACACCACTAAACGCACAGAGGCTCAGCATTATCGGGCATAATTACCTGAAACTCACAATGCGCCCTCACGGCGGTCATCATGCCGTTCTTAGAGAGGCTGCGGCGCCGTTGAACCTTTACACGGCCGAGCAGTGAGGCGCTCTTTCATTGTGTTTTTCATTAATGTAAATGAAAGGCAGTTACGGTAATTACATCTTTTGAAATACGGGTTCTTAGCGGCTCCTTCCTTCAGGGCTGAGGCTCTAACCAGAGACATTTCCGTCTGATGAACCTTTTATGAAGAAAGCTTTTTTTCAAGGGTTCTTTTTAAGAAGAATAACACTGTTTAATCCAAATAACCATTTTTGGAAGAAGAAGTTCTTCAATGTGTTTTTTTTTAAAGCACAGGTGTTAAGGGGACCCGACCCCCAAAAACTGTGACTGTGAACCCTTATTGTTGTGGGTAGCAATGCACCACCTCAGCCCAGGTCCTGAAGGGTTCCAGATGAAACCCGTGGGATATGAACCGGTTCTTGTTGGCGCCCTTGGAAGGTGTAATGGTTCTGGATGAAACCACTACACCCGAGAAGGACTGTCTGAAGAACAGTTCAGAGAGAGTTCTGGATGGAACCGTTACCAAAGATGGTTCTAAGCATAACCGTTTATTATTGTAGCTCAGGGGTCAGGAACCTTTTTGACTGGGAGAGCCATAAAAGCCAAATATTTCAAAATATATTTCATTGAGAGCCATATAGTATTATATAGTATGCGACTTCTGGTGCTGCTGCATTTTTTTTACTCAAACTCAAAAGAGCCATATGCGTCACCGGAAGAGCCATAGGTTCCCGACCCCTGTTCTAGGTGGTACCATCTGAACGGGTTCCTAGAGGAACTACCAGGAAGCGTTCCCCTTGGAGGATGACCCGGAGAACCCTTTACAGCTCCAGTCGTCACCGTGTCCTCTGAGAGCAGCCGTGCACCTGTGCGCCCGGTCCGGCGTCTGGCCGTGAGCACATGTTGCCGGGCGACGGCGGACGCAGAGGGATGCACAGCCGACAGCCGACGGCTCGGTTTGTGCAAACGTTCTCCAAAGCCTGTAAAAGGCTTCAGCTGAAAAGCAGCCGAGGTGAAAGGAATCTTTTTATTACTCAGAAAGGAGGAGACACGGCCGAGAGAGAAACACAAAGAAGGAGAGGAAATCTGAATAGCTGAAGTGTAAATGCTCTTTCGCTGCTATGAGTAAGAGAAGGAGACGAGTGTTAAGTATGTGGAGAATGAAAGGGAGGGCTAAAAGTCAGAGGCAGTCGACTGCAAAAGGAAAGGGAACGGATGCTTTATTTAAAGCCAAAAGAGGGGATCGGAGATACAGAAGAGATGACAGAAGCATGCGTGTTTGTTCTCGTCCGATTCAAGTGAGAGGCGGGTGTGTGTGCTCTCGTTCTCACAGCGTGGGTCCTAACCCACATTCTGACGTCGGCTAAGGATGCATTTAATGCAGTCAGCGCCTCGTCCTTCGTTTTCATTAAAGCCGCTGTGACCGCGCCCGCTCCACATGCTCGTCACCATTCTGCTTCGCGTCTACGGACGAGTAGAGCCACTCGGCCACTCGGGGCGGAGCGGTGGTGGACATAAGGAAACGCTCCATTTCAGTCCTCAGGAGCAAAGTGGAGGTCAACACGTCTTCAGAAACTAAATGCTTGTTTGCTCAGATCGGTCCGTTGCAGCGTGAGGTTTGTGTGTTTCCCTTCAACAGAGCGAAGTAGAGCTGCATCAATTATGAACAATTGATTAACTGATCGACAGAAACTGAATATGTTTGGGTTTGGGTGGTTTTTCACTATTTTCAGGCATTTCCTAGACAAGTTGATTAATCCAAAAATCTAGAAAATAATCTGCAGACTAATCAAAAAAAGTAGTAAAACAAAGTACATTAGACTATTTTTTCTATTTTTCTAGCTGGGAAGAACACGTTTTCAAATTCACACACACACCCACACCCACACCCACACCCACACACACACACACACACACACACACACACACACACACACACACACACACACACACGCACACACACACGCACACGCACACGCACACGCACGTTAAGGGGCAGAACGATGCCGGTGCTACACAACCAAGACTCCGCTGGGTTTTTACTCCGGGGGACGTTAACGAGCTTGTGGCTGGTTACCTGATGGAGGAAATGCTCCCGTATCAATCTCCATCTTTCTGTCAATTGGTTCATAAAATCTAAGATGTAAACGATGGAGGAAACGGTGTCGGACATAAAGAAAACATTTGCTAGCAAACTTGATATTATTTTGCGTCGGTTCCAGCCTACAGTTACACATGTAACAGAAGAGACTGGACAACGAAGCCGGCTATATGCCTCGTATGTAAGTGTGTGTGTGTGTGTGTGTGTGTACCTTCAGAGCCCTCAGCACCACCAGTTGGATTGTCCCTCTTACGTTTCCCTCCTGTGACATCGAGCGGCGGAGCGTCTCCATGGCCACATGATTGGATCTTCCCATGAGCGACTCTCCGTTTACCCCGACCATCTGGTCATTGACTCGCAGACGCCCATCCTGTAAAGCACACACACACGCATCAACACACACACACACACACACACACACACAGTTGGATCGAAACATTGTGTGCTGGATTGCAGGCCTATGCATGCTTCCTTGAGTATATGAGGGCTTCATTCATGTTTCCTCTGGCTATTGTTCCCTCTTTTTAACAATGTGGCAGATGTTCATAATGGGACTAACCACTGAGCTACTGATGGAAAACCACACACACACATACACACACACAAACACAAACACATATGTATATTTCACCGAGCATTCTCTCTAAAGTCATTAAAGAACTCACCACGGAATCCCAACACACACACACAGACACACACACACAGCCACACACACACACACACAAACACAAGCTCTGTCTGTCTAACTTCCATGGTGTTTCATTTACACCGTCTCAACTGTTTCCATCTATTCCCGTCTGTCTGTGCACAGATACTAAGTGTGACTGTGTGTGTGTGTGTGTGTGTGTGTCCCTGTCTGTCCACCTCACTCTGCCGCCTGTGACACCTCACACGTGTGTCCTGGTGACCAAGAGGTCAAAGGTTAACAGGTCAGGAGCACATGGCAGCAGAGTGAAGGCCGTCTCTTATAACAAGCTCCCGTTTTTCTGGGAGTTTGAAGGAGGTGAAGTCTCTCTCAGTCTGTTCTGACCCTCTTTTAACTCCCTCTGCACAACAAGCTGGCCTCTCCATCACATGGAAGGAGGAGCGCTGACTGCAGGTGAAGCTTACGCTTCGGTCCAAATTCACCGCATAGTATTCTCCAGGACCCCGTTTATTGGTCATGCAGGTGTGTGTGGGACTATGATGTCACCTTGTACGCCGCCCCCCCGTGTATAATGGACTTGATGAAGATGCCCAGGTCCTCTCCGGTCTCCCTGGACTTGTTTCCCTTGAGGCTGATGCCCAGGCCCGCCGAGCCGGTGTCGTTGAGGGGCACCTCGAACATGAGCTGCTCCTTCCCGCTCTCCTGAACAAAGCCCGTCACACGGGACAGCTCGTCCTTCTGGGGGGTGAGGGAGAGTGACGGAGGTAGAGATGTTGATGAGGAAGAGAGAAAGGTGGGAACAGGGGGAGGGGGAGGAGACTGGGGTTAGCTCATTGGGTGAATAGTTTCCAAAAGCTAAACTAAAAGCTTTTCCATTTGAGAGACTCCATCACAAGGAGCTTTTCGGCAAAATTTCTCACTGAGTGAAAAATTGCGGCCAGAGTTTATAAAAAAAAAAGAGAAAGGAAAATGAAAAAAGCCATTTGGACTGCTATATACACACACATCTGTTTTCTTCTTCTTCCAGCTCTGCAATATCAATGAAATGGCCTGTGCATTTTACAGAGGTAATTGGAGAATACAGCAAACACAGAGAGCCAGAGACACAAAAGTAGTGAGAGAGCGAAGGGAATACAGAGAGAAGGAGGACATAGAAACGAGAAGCAAAGACTGGCTGTGGAGAGGAGGGAAAACAACCTAATGTAGTCCCAGGAAGATGGAGAAAATAAAAACCTATTATCAATCTGATGAGGAAGTCTGAGACAGAGTTTGTCGGGAAAAAATATGGGATACGAAGAAAACAATTCCCTCCAGATGAAAGTGTGCGTTTGAAGCCTGCGAAGACTCAGCAGGAGGCGGAGACTGTTGTTGCATATGAATTATACTGTAACGCCGGGACGAGTAAAACACTGATCAAATGTATGCTTAGAGCAGTTCAGTCAACGCTTCTCAAAAATGATCTCGTCTTACTATTTGTGAGACAAACCAAACAGCTGATCAGGAAGAAAATGAGCTGTACAAGAAGATAATATATGATGTAAACACGCCACTGGTGTCCACAAGGATGTGTTGTAGTTTGACTCCCCGGACAGAGCCTGAGGAACATTGGAAGATTTGACGAACGTCAAACAAGTTTGTTGAAAGCACAACTTCTTCAACTTATATATATATAATAAAATTCTGCACTACATACTACCAGACCCAGCTGTGGAGGCACTGCTACAGCTGTCTATTTATAAAGCATGTGTAGTTCTTTGTTTAGTTTTTTACTTGTGATTTTGTATGTATTTTATTATATTGTAATGTTTTGTACTATCTCGACCTTGAATCTGTAACTTGTATTGATTACAGAAAATCATGAATTCAAACATTTTCCAATTCGGCCTACTTTTGATTTTCATGGTGACATTGTTTTTCCTTGCATTCAAAATTCAGTCTATAGTGTCTATATGTTATTGTTCATTACTGTGTATATGCATGTTTGTTTTTGTCAAAAGTAATTGGATGTACCGGTACTTATGGTATAAAGTCGGTCTGCTGCCAAGCTTTAGTCTGCATGTGCCTGTCTATGTACTGTAAAAGCAAGAATTGAGTCTGTGTGTGTGTGTGGGTGTGTGTGTGTGTGTGTGTTTGCGTGGGTCAGCAGTGTCAGGTTTAAACGCTGTTTGTCTGTGGGGATTGTAGGTTTAACAGCGTTAAGCCGACACAAAGTCCTCTCCTCGGCAGAAAACTGTTTTCCCTCATCAGACCGACTGTCCGGACCTGATAGGAGGCTCCGCGACCTTGGAAAGAACTCTGAAACACCCAGAAGACAAATGTTGGCTACTTTCTGCTCATAATTACATTGGGTATTGTTTCGCCCCCGGGATCCTGCCCCAAGTAACATCGGTGCTTTAGCAACGTCTTTGTTTTCCCGCCACCCCCCCCGACATTCGTTATTTATCTAATCGAACGTCCCCGCTTTATTAATTTATGACTTGTTTTCTTCTTCTTGCGCTCAGCATGCTACAGAACCGACGCCAGAATGCACCGCGAGCTGAGGACGGGTGTTGAAGAGTTTGAAGCAGCAGCTCCCAGCTTGAGGGTCAGGACCACCCACAGGGCCGGGAGATGTTTTATGGAATCTGACAATATTATGCAAATGTGTGTACATTTTTTTATCTGGGTGATGCATTCAATTTGCTTGTGAAATAATAAATAAGCACAGCCTCCGGGCTTCCTCTGATAATTTACCTGACAATGAAAAACAAATAAAAACAATAAAAACAAATCATCATTTGGCGTCAAACCTGTGGGGCTTTACAACCAAGTAGAAAGAAAACAAAACGCAAAATTAAATAACGCCTCTTTTTATTAAGTGAAATTGCTTCTCTTTTTTTAAGAAGAGAAACACACACATAGGACTGGACCAGGCCACAAACTAAATTGTAATTTCATGGAACATTTCCATTCCATCAGCACCGTTGCTATGATAGGTGGCTACATCTGTGTGTAATACCCCGATAATAAACAGTGAGTGTGCGCTCATGTGTGCGTTTTCTGTTTGCCGCCGTAAAAAAAAAGGTGTTTGTATCTTTGCTCCGTAAACTCCATCAAATCCATCCAGTCATAGAAGGGGAAAAAAGCTCTTTGCATAGATGAACCCCCTCGTGCTGGTCGTTTAACATTTAAATGGGTTGCCACAATGATGCATCAACAGGAGGACGCGCCATTAAAAACACAGCTCTGTGTCGGCCGGTGTGTGTGTGTGTGTGTGTGTGTGTGTGTGTGTGTGTGTGTGTGTGTGTGTGTGTGTGTGTGTGTGTGTGTGTGTGTGTGTGTGTGGGGGAATGGCTGTTGTTTTATTCAACCGAGCCAGAGAAACATGTGTGGGAGAAAGATGGAAAGACACATTATGCTGGAATGAGCGAGGGCATTCAACAAAAACGGGCTGGCAAAAAAGATGTCCTTAACTCACCCCTTAAGGGTGAGGAAGAGGGAGAAATGGAGAAAGATTAAAAATAAAGATGCAATTAGGTCAGAGATGAGAAGATGATCTAATCGTAAGAGTCATTTGTGGGAGTAATACTGGGGGGTGACTTAAATACTACTTTATTATTTGTGTGGAAGGACACCTGCTTTCAGCAACAATGAGTAGAGTCACCCGCAGGTGCCCTTCAACCCAGCCATGCATCCGTGTGTTTTATGTGTGTGTGTGTGTGTATGTGTGTGTGTGTAAAGCCCCATGCTGTGGAAATGACTGCCCATGGATCCATTTTACAAGGCCAAACAACAGAAGCCGCTGTGCTACTGTACGGCAGTAGGTGTGATAACACACACACACACACACACACACACACACACACACACACACACACACACACACACACACACACACACACACACACACACACACTCACACACTCGAATGGCTGAGGTAAGTACTCCCAGGGACGAAACCTGACATAATGGTCTATGCTTTTGATTAATGAAAATAACTGCCCCATCACCGACTACCCACGACGGCACCCCGTCGTCCAATCCCCGACCTCTTCCTCTCCCACTGTCCCATAATGGCCGGTATAAAGGTCGTAGTGGGAGACCAACAGGCAACGATCTGGAGTTTGCACAAGTCGACAGAGCAACAAAGAGGACGAGACGCGCAGAAGAAGAGCGACGAGGGAGGGGCCAGCTGTAGTGGGTGTTAGGGCCAACATAAATGTCAACGGGGAAAACAACACAGGTTGAGGGCCCAGAGTTGGTATCTCGAGATGGACAGTCCAGTCCCGTGAGAAGGGGGGAGGAGATGGAAGTCTTAGGGTTGATCTCATCCTAGACAGTCGAGCGCCAATACAACTCAGATCTGTGTATTAGAAGGCAGGACTTTGCTTGAGAGTCCGACAGTTCAGCTCCACACCTTCCTTTTATTATTAGTTGTTTTCATCCCGTCTCTAACTATCCTGTCATTCCAGATTATGCTTCCCATCTTGTCAGTCCAACTCCCTTCACCTGCCTCTGATCACCTCGTTAGTCCCTCATTACCTTCACCTGGTCCTCACACCCTTCTCACCTGCAGCCCATCCCCTCATTAGTCCCTCACTATTTAGCTCCCTCACTTCCACTTGTCCTCTGCCAGTTTGTCTTGTGTTTCTCAGACCGAGCCCTCGAGCGTTCCATAGTTTGATTATTACCTTGGCATTGAAAATGTGGAAGGTAATGTTTTGATCGCCGTGTATTTGTATGCGTGTGTGCGTGTTATTCACATAAGTAAAAAAGTATTAAACCGAATCGCATGAAATTTGGTGGGATGATTGGTTATTATCCGGGGACTATTTGATTAGATTATGGGATTGGTCGGGTCAAAGGTCAAGGTCAAGGTCATGAAAAGGTCAAACTCTTCTTTTTACTATAGCGCGGTCAATTTTTATCCAATTGGCATGCAACTAATGCCAAAATGTTCATAATGTAATGCTCAATCTTGTGATATGCGAAGGTATGCACTTTACCGAGTGCCCGTTCTAGTTCTGTCTGTTCCGCTCTTGACGACGCTTTCAGTAAAGAATCGTTATTTGAATTATCTGTCTCCTGAGTCGTGCATTTGGGTCCACCCTAATCCCGTCGTGAGAGAGAGAGAGAGTCCTCTCCCATCCCCCTGTGTGTTGTGGGAGAGACTCTCGGTGCGATTGCAATCGCAGCGAGCGCTTGTACTTTGCTTGCGATCAGAGAATAAATCTAACGGAACGAGAGAAGTCGTCGGGCTGAATTCTTCCGACGGCTCTTTATACCAGTCATCCGATCTGACGCACGCTTTCTGGAGGAGGGAGCTGCGTGGAGAGACACGGACGCAGTGCGGTGCGATCGGACTCGTTAGCACGGGTCCGCCCACGCATGCGGGGCGAGCCGGTCTGCCAGTCCTGTCAAATACCCAGCAGATGTTGGCGCTGCAGACGTTGCCGTCCGAGGCTAAGAGTGGTCGTGGGTGGACCGCCGTGTAATGAGGACTCGTGGCGCTCGCTGGGCAGCCTTCTGTTGGTGCGTCCGAGATCCACGACTCAACGCCGCATCGTTTCTTGCCAACAGTTCGCAAATCATGGCGGTCGTCTTCTACGGAAAAAAAAAAGCAACGTCTCGCTATGTCAATGCCGATGCGGTTCCTCGGGGGCTTGACATGTGTGACACGACTTTCGGTGAGTGTGTGTGTGCCGAGGGCTTAAACACACAGCGGTGGCTGTAGATGATAGGCCGTCGGAAGAGCTGATAAACCTTCAATAAACAGCGGAGAGATGAGAGAGAGCCGGAGAGAGAAGAGAGACACGATACCCTTCATGGCTGCTCTCCACTGGGATGATGGCAGCTCCTGCAGAGACACCAAGCTGCCAAGGTGTGTGCACGTGTGTGTGTGTGTGTGTACGTGTGTGTGTGCACGTGTGTGTGCGGATGTAACAGATTGGGGATCTACTGTAGTGATTCTGTGAGGTCACATTGGTGACGTTATCAGGGAGATATAACACATACACAGATAAATGGACAACAGACTGCAAAGAAGTGCACGGATGCACGCACGCACACACACACACACACGCAGTTTCTAATGAAGAAACTGTTCAATAAAGTAGTTTTGTTTTGAATGTTCTGTCACCAGCTGCCAACTGTTTACTGATTTAATATGGCACCATGCGTGTGTGTGTGTGTGTGTGTGTGCGTGCGTGTGTGCGTGTGCGTGTGTGCGTGTGTGACGAGCATCTGGCGCTAAGGAGAATGCTTCCTGTTGTGGGAATAAGAAAAGAGAAGTGTTGCTCATCACACACTGATGCGCTCCACAAACAGCTCGGTGGAGTCGCGCTGAGACTTTCATTCACTCCTCTGATCGAGACGAGAGCTTCACAGGAGGCTTCTTCTTCGCCTCGTCCTCCGTCGTGTTCGACCGTCTATACGCTGCTTAAGGCACGTCAGGTGGTGATGAATGGAATGGCACAAATTGCCACTTGTGGTCTTTGTGTATTCCTGTGTTTTGCGTATCCATGAATCAGTCCCATCTTAACGCCTCTGAGCAGCATACTGTGTTTCTTTAAATGAAGTCGCAGAGCGAGACACTTGAAGGTCGCTCCACCTGTTTCTGCTCCGGGTCAAAGTTCCCCCGTGCTCACCTCGCCTCAGTCTAAGGAGCGAATCGTGGACCACCGCACGATACTTCTCGCGTCCTGTGCACTGAGAACAAACTTTTCAGCGAAGTAGGAGACAACTCGTGTCCCGCAGTTAAATGTTTTGAAACAAAAAGTATTTGAATATTTATAGATTCTGGATTGTTCAGATAGTGAGTGTGCCTCCAAGCAGTTGTTAACACTTTACTGAACTTTGGGTGTAAAAACCATACATAATGTTATTTTGTATTTTATTTGACCAGTCATCGTCGTGAAACACGCTGGGGATCATCAGAGGTGCTCCGTTCGAAATGCAGAGCATATTCATTGCCTCCACATGGCTCTCAACATGGCGGCGGCTGAGCCTGCAGCCCGCAGATAACACCGTCACCGGAGCCAATAGTGGAGACGGTGCTGACGGAGGTAACCGTGCTACCTGGTGCGTCCACACTCCTGGCATCAGTTGGTCATGGAGGCCAAAGAACAAAGGAACTCAGATACAGAACACATATGTGTTTGCTGCTATATTAATGCTCGGGTTGTCGTATATAGACGACCTTTAAACCAAACGTGCTATTTTACATCCCGAAAACTATTTCAGCTAAGAGGAAAGGAAAAATCTACAGATGTAAAATATTATAAAAAATAAACAATCTTTAATTTGCTTATTTCATCAAACGTCAGTGTTGTGATATTGATCCGAACAAAAGGAAAGCAACGTATAGAACAAGAGAATGAGAGAGAGAGAGAGAGAGAGAGGTGTGAAATGTCTGGAAGCAGAAAAGAGCATCTTTGTTTCAAACATTAGTTTCAAGGCGCCGGCCAACTCAGCGGGCGTATGCTTGCCTGTGTGTGAAGAAAATAACTGAAAAACTGTCTTTTTATGTTGCATGTGTGAGCGATCGTGTGTGTGTGTGTGTGTGTGTGTGTGTGTGTGCACAGCGTGTCTTACAGAGAGCCAACACAGCAGGTGGATGTACAGTGTACTTGTTACATCGGGGAGTTTGTATGAATATGATTGTATGTCAAAGAAAGACTTTGTGACTTTGAGTAAGTGTGTGCGTGTGTGTGTGTGTGTGTGTGTGTGTGTGTGTAGAGGTGGTGTAATGTCTTTGTTCTACAGCGAGCACAGACATTAGCAGACAACACCAGATGGTGGGCTAAAATGAGACAACGGAAGAGGGGGAGGAGAAGATCCCTCCATCATTTCAACCTTCTTCAGTTTCCTCTGAACACCAACAAGCTGGCATGAACCTCAACATCAAATCATTCGAACGTAAATCTATATCAATATATATGTATGCATCAAAATCTTTAGCCACATCACTGTTTAAAATAAACTGGAACATGGAATCACAAACAAACAGTTGGAGCTGTGCACAAGGTTGTGTATGAAATTATATTAAATTCTTGATGATTGTTCACAGGCAATCACATCTGCATCATTAAAACATCAACAGAACAAAACAATGCATTTTTACTGCTCTTTGTTTTGGTATAAAGTTGATTCACTGAACTTCTTAGAAACCTTCAGTTTAAATTACGGATGTGCAATATTGTCTTCAGTAAGGACCCCCGGAGCAGAATAACTACTAAAAAGATCCCGAATATGTAGACATAATTTGGTGGCTGACTTCAACCAGAAGCAGCGGCGCGTTGGCCCTTCATCGTGAGCTCCTCCATCCTCTTCCTCTCTACAACTAAGTTGGCAGAGTTGCGTGGAAGTTTGTGAGAATGCTGTTTATGTGAAACTGGACACCATGCCATCAGCGAGGCGTGAGAATACTGCCAGCCGTATGCTGGAATGGAGGTGTGAACCCCCACACACACACACGCACACACACACACACACACACACACACACACACACACACACACACACACACACACACACACACACACACACACACACACACACACACACACACACACACACACACACACACACACACACACACACACACACACACACACACACACACACACACACGCACACGCACACACACAACGTGGGAAAAAATAAAATACGTACTTTTATATTCCCTCATATTTGTTTCCATGTTAACCCAAAATAAGTATGAAAACAAAAGTGACAGCTCATGTGCGTTACGATACTTTCTTTTAGGAATGTAGACATATTTGAGACCCATTTCAAAACGAGAGCCCGTCCCTCACACCAGCTGCGACGACGCCACATCGGTGGCCGTCCTCGGCGCGCACCTGTTTCGGGTTGCGCCGCCATCGTGATCTCGGCGGCACACATGGAGGGTTTGGTGACAGCGTAATAGAAGCGCCTGTCAAAAGCGCCGCGGCGGGAGCTGCTGTCCCAGTCGGCGTCTCCGGGGACGCCTTGATGATGACACGCGGCGATGAGAGACGCCGCTAAGGGAACGCTGACACGGAGAGGACCCGCTGGAAGGCACGTGACCACGTGGATGGGGCTTTCTCAACAGTTACTCAGTCTCATCTCAAGTCTTATCCTCTCAAATTATTTAATCCTTTGCTTTGATATGATAGTTGAAGAAAGTTAACCAAGGAACAAAACTCTCACCGTTAAAAATGACGACCACTTTACCGACTATTTCATTTCCCGTTCTCATAAATGAACCGTACCTTCAATGTTTCATTTTATCAAAAAACACCAAAGTCTAAGCGGATTCCTCGTTGAATTTCCTTTTTTTAAGCCCACATCTTCACTCATCACTCAACATCCATCCAACACACACACACACACATACACACACACACACACACACACACACACACACTAGCTTCCTATAACTCAAGCTGAGCTAAGTGTGAAACTGCATCTTAGCCATGTCATTGATCAGTGCCCACACTTAACTGTGAAGTGTAAATCCATCCATTTTTTGTACACGTTCTCCACTTCGGGGCGATGGGGGTGGAGCCTCATCAGTCTCCTTTTCGACCGATACATCTCCTCTACCTTTCAATCTGTTCTAATCCCCCCCCCCAAAATGATTTTGTTCTCATTCATTTAAATGTACCAATATCAGCTGAAATTCTAATCATCAGGTCTCAGGAGCACATTGGGATCTCTCCCCCTTAGCAGCAGCATCACTGCTGCGCCCGATGCGCCGAGGAAAGCCCAAACACATCAATCTGGCACACTGCTGCGGGTTTATGGATATTCTGACTCAATAATAAATTCATGATCGTACGCAATAAGTCAATTGGGTACAGATCAGCTCAACATGGCGGAGCGCATGGCAGACTGAGAGGAGGAGGAGCCTCTCTTCAAGTAGACATGAAGGGCTCCTTCTAAACACAAACACAAGGATTCTTAGCTCCAGCTGATTATAAAGTGACGGAAACAGTTTTAAAATTCTATACGATTTCTAAGAATAGATCGCCCTAAATGCTGCACGCGTGACGTGACGATACAACTTTATGACGCTCTCAGAAATAAACGTCAATAAGCCTGTATTTGCATTATTATATTCACACACACACTTGCAGGCACACATCCAGACACAAACACCAGCCGTGTCCTTAAATCTCGGGTTGGTTAAAGCTGCCCTCAAAAGAGGCAGAGACGCTTCTTTACCATTGGGAGCCGTTTTGGCGCCGTTCTCTCAGCAGAAGGACCCAACTGGTTCGTGTTCCTGTGGCGCCCTGAGTGAGCGTGTGTGTGAATAATACTGGACCAAAGGGGGGTCCGTTTCCTGACTGCGTGAGCGATATTCTGGTCTTGTATCCATGTGGTGAAGTCGCACGGCAACCGCCCCAAATTTAAAACTGTTGTAATAAGATGAATATCATGAATGATTTAGCAGCGCACACGTTTGGTTCGATAAAAATAGAACCGCGCTGCGTTTGCCTTCCAGTGAGGTGGCTTTGAGCTGCTAAACCTGCCAATCACACTTGGTCGTGTAGCCAAAACCACATAACCAAGGCCGCCTGTTAAAGACACTAGCATGCCGTTTGTGGTCTGAAAGAAACCACAACAACAACAACAACAACAACAACCACCACCACCTGATTGTAAACTGCTCGATCTAACATTAAGTGATCTAGATAAGCCAAATAGGCCAACAGCTAAATCTAGAGTAACATGTGCAGGATTTTCCAGTGATTATCCAGTCACTCGGTCAAAAGCCTGTTCTACATTTAGAAAGGCAAAAAAAGTGTTCCCCTCCAGATTACAGCAACAATCCATATGGGAGATAAACAGTGGAGAAGCATCAGGAGCTGTCGGAGAGAGGGAACACATGAACCAGTGTGAGGACGGGAAGTATTCAGGAACACTTGGCCGGCACACACAGAAGACGGCCACAAAGTTCAAACACGCGTACATGGAGCAACTCTGGAGGAGATACACACTCACGGAATGCACACACTCCGGCACATTGTCCCCTTTCCTGTCTGCAGAAACAGAACTTCCTATTGGGCTCAGGGTCACATGTGTGTGTATGTGTGTGTGTGTAACTCCCTGGCAGCCATTAAGGAAACATCAGTCGATAAGAGCAGAAAGGGACACAAAGGGGAAAGAGACGCTAAAAAGCAAGATGAAAATAATGAAATACATTGAGAGGACATAAGTGAGGAGAAAAAAAAAGAAGTAAAATGGTGCTCTTATAATATTAATAGAAAGTGAGAGTTGTTATTCTGCCTGTGCAAGCGTGGCTACATGAAGGGAAAAGTGATCGTAATCACCAAAACAGCTGTGATGACAGAAAGGATACAGGCTAAATGTGCCTTTGAGCAGGGGTTCGCAAACTCATATATATATATATATATATATATATATATATATATATATATAAATGTACACAGATACTGACGCATTATATTCCATAAGAAATTGGCAACAATATTACAACCCCCTTTTTTTATGTGGCGGGTTGTTATTAAAAGCCCACATTGAATGAATAACGATGTGATGAACATTGCACCCCAGGGAGCCCTGGCACCCACTTTTAACCACCGCCGGAGAGAATAACATATTTAAGGTAGAAGGGATAAAGCGCTTAATTAGCACCTATGCATGTATATCAATTGATCATGCAGTCAGAGTGAAAGTAAAAGCATGGAAAATAGAACAAAGAATAATTAAATAGGTGTTTATTAATCAAAGCAGTGTTGAAATTCAGCTGAAACAAGGTGCCAAGGAAAGACTGGCAGGAGATATTACTAAAACCAACATAAAGCCTCACAATGGGCTCATTAGATTCAATCAGCACAGAGTTAAATACAACTATGTGTTACACGATTGCTCTGTAAGAGAGAACATCTCCTTCCTCAGATTATTCAGAAAAGATCCTCAATTACATGTGAGTTTATTGTCTAGAACAAGAAGCCCTCCTACAGGCTGCCGGGCTGTGCATCTTCCAGGCACGCCTGTTGATTGGACCAAACATGGGGAAATTGAATAAGGAACCGGACCTGCAAAATCAACCTGAAAATGTAGTTTCATAGGGCATTGTGATTGGTTCTTACCATCTCCCGGGGCAGGAACATATCTTCCTGCCGTTGGACCACGAGACACACACTGTCTCCCTGTCTGGTGCTCCGGAGCATACACACCAGCTCCTCTTGGCCCACGCCTGTGATGTCCACGCCGTTGACCTGCAGAGACGCCACCATTAGCAGCAGAACCACAATGTGTCCTTTCCTCCACGACACTCACCTCCTTCCTTCTGACTGTATTTTCAATGCAACACATCTTTGCTAGAATGACACACAAGCATCTTTTTTTTTTTTCTCATCTCAGCTGCCCCGTACCTCAAGTATGCGATCTCCAGACTGCAGGCGTCCGTCTTTGACAGCGGCTCCGCGTGCCAGAATGTTTTTGACTAGAATCGGACCGGGGCCGTGGACTGACGAATCTCTGGTTACCACGGTGAAACCAAGACCTTCCGAGCCTGGATGCACACACACAGACATACGAACACACGCAGAGAAATGTGATGGAGAATAGAGAGGCGAGGTACCATCGACAAGCAGAAGCAACACTCAACACACAAATATCGACACACAAATATCCTGCTTAGCTGTTTACTGCCTACCTCTATATTCGTCTTCCACAGGATTTGAGAGTAAAGAGAACATCTCCTATCCAGCCACACACACACACACACACACACACACACACACACACACTATAAAGTGCACCTGGAAACTTCAACACAGTGTTGTTGACTCAGCTCCTGACTACATATTGTAAGATTGATAACTTAAAGCCTTCGGAGAGTGTGCGTGCCTGTGTGTGTGTGTGTGTGTGTGTGTGTGTCACTTTAAACCCTTTAGCTATAGCTGGTGCCAGAGTATCTGCAGGTGTTAAGGTTTTAAAAATGGGTTCAGGTGTGGGGCAGAGAGAGGAGTGGGGGGGAATAAATTGCGAAAGAGGCGAGGAAACGGTAAAAAAGAGAAATGAGCGGAACCGGGGAGTGAATGTTCCGGAAAGACACGAGATGAAGATTAAAATTGTGAAAAACACACGCGTGCGCACACACGGACATTCAAATGAGCGTGAAAGAGCTCAGAAGCATGCACGCATGTACGAAAAGACCACACACGGACAGAGAGAGACTCGTCGTGTATTTTATAGACCTCATTTAGTCCGGTCTCTTTAGCAGAGCCAAGTCAGCAGTTTGCTCCAGTATGAATTCATATCAGCAGAAATGAACAGATCAATAAAGACTTAATAGACCCTGAAGAGAGGGAATCAGGAAGATGGAGAGGGGAAGGGCGAGAGGAGGGAGAGTCGGCCAGAGAAAGGACGCTGCATGGGAAAAAGCACAATGCTGGGATTCAGTGGGTTCACGGTTCTACTCCTCAGAAAGCTTCTGAGGGACGGTGAAAGAAAGGTGAGACACACATATATAACAACAGATGTTACTCCAAACATGTTGTAGTTCTCCCTGCATCTCTAAAATAGAGAGACCTTCTTCAGTATTAGCATATTTGACGCCTTCGGGCGATCCAACTACAAAATGGTCCCCGTGTGCACTCGGAGAGAAGCGCCTGTGTGTATCCGCCTTCCTTTTCAAGACAACAGATATTTTGAGTGTGTTAGTGTTGAGAATGAACAGAGGGAATAAAAAGATGCCGTATCGGAGAGGTGGGATGTGTTGTGAGATATTTCAACGTGTCATTTCCAGCACAAAGGTGGCCTGGGAGCTCTCGGAGACGACGCCCGACTCTGAACGAGGGATGTTTACGGCTCGGCTCTTAGTGCTTTAGAAAGTTAGGGAGTCTCGGCCTCCTGGGCTGAAGACACTCATCGTGGTAAAGAGAGGAAGAAGATCAAAAGTGGGGCTACAATTCACTGGAGTTGGTGCTGAGAACTCTCTGAAAGCCCTCACAGCTAGAGGAGGTAATACCGGTTATTGATCACAACATTTGGCAAACAAGCAAAACATAAATCTGCAGAAATGCAGTTTGGAGTGTTTGGCGAGCGGCCGGCCGGATGTCCTCGGCCTCCGCCGGTAACGGTAGTAAGACCCGGTGAATAGATGATGGCTAATTACTTAGCTGCAAATGGTTTTGAACGTTTTTGTATTGCCGTTCACTAATAATATACATCAAAGCATCATAAAGCAGTGGGATTATTTTTATAATCAATTCGTCTTTTTTTCCCTCACAAAATAACGAGTACGCCAGTCTCAACACACAATATCTCAAGTGTTGCTCACCTTTACGCTTTCCTTTTTGGATGTTGTATATATGGAGATCTCAATAGCTCGCATGAATGGAGCATCAGAAAAGACTTTGGACACTTGGGTCAACATTGATGATTATTTGAAAAATATGCTGTAGATGCGCTGTAGCCCCTTACTTCTAACTGCGCATGTCCTTGGTCCGTGTCAATGTTATTAGTCTGTCTGTCTGTCTCTTGTTTTGTGTGTATATTTATGCCCCCCCCCCCCATCTTTCCTCTCTGCTTTATGGTTCTGAGAGACTCCTTTGGTCTCAGCATATTGTTTGTAATTTGAAGCGGCACCATGTGTCGGTGTTCCGCCATCCTGTGTGATAATGCTAAATAAAAACATTTGTTTGCAAAAAAAAAAAGAAGAGTTGCTCACCTTTCTTTAGATCGATCCTCAGCCTTCGTCCGACTCTCTTATTGGTCACCAAGCTGGAGAGGGCGGGGCTTTTCCTAGGGAGGGGGCTCTCGCTCCTCGCCTTGGGTGTCTATGTAGGTGGAGAGTGTGGAGCATTAAGCGGTGCTTATAGAATTTTAAATGTTAACATAAATTGCTATCTTTTACGTTACTTGTTTTTCATTGTAGGTATTATGCAGATGTATAATAAAGAACAGACTATATTAAAAGTGAAAATGGCAAATCGTATCCCGTCATCTCCACTTTACTGGCAAGCATGGACATTATGTGTCACTGTGGGGAACCACCAACGATAACCAGGGTAGTTCATGAACCGGTCTATGCTTCGGTGGCCGTCATTACAGAAACCACAGATACACAGATTGTTTTTCTAATAAAATAAAGTGATAATCATCTGTTGCTAAGTAACTGTTGCCACTGCGGCAGCTGTTTTGCAGACATCCGCCATGTCACCATGGTAATACTGACGGCACGATTGCATGCGTTTCAGTCAGAAAGACTTGATAGCTCAAAGAAAGAGAACTAAAAATAGTGAATAGAACTAGAAAATGATTCAGCCCAAAAGCTGAAAATGGTGGTATTTGATAACTCCAGTTCATAAAACCCCTGTGCGTTGTTTAAAGAGGAAGGCAGGGGAAGCCGTTCAGCCGTGTGCTTCCTGAGGAAGTTGAGCGGAAAGCTGTGAAAAACTGTGATAAAGAAGCAGAACTCGCATGTGTACAATATAAGTTGCTTGTTTCTTGATAATTAAAGCTTTAAATCGTACTTTATGCAAGTAGATAAAAAAAACAATACTTTTCACCCTCTTTTAATTGACCATTAAAGAACAGCTGGAGGTGGAGCAGAGCGACTCACATTCACAGCGGATTCGGTGGAGGCGGCTTCCTCGGCCAATCGCAGAGCGGGATGCTCGGGGGTCCTGAAGGCGGGTTTGGCTTTGACAGGTGGAGGCGGCTCTTTGCTCTTGGCGATTTGGGGGCTGCCGAAGAGTTGACCGATCAGACTCTTCTCGTAGCGTTCTCTGTGGATGGAGGGAACGACTTCCAGGCGGACGACTGGGGAGCGCATCGCCTGGCGGAACACTTCCTGGGCCCTGAGAGGGAAACGGAGAGCGAGAGGTCAGCAGCTGCTCAACATGTGGCTGCAGCTTGACATAAAGTGTGTGTGCATGTGCACTGTACATGACATGCAGTTATGAGTGAGTCGAGAGTGTAAAGTTATCAATCCAATAAACAGAGTAATTAAAAAAAGATATATAAACCCCTTACTAACAAATAGTAAGGGATAATATAAAAATCCAGTTATTTGCTTATTAATATAAATGAGGTGCCGGTTAAAGAAAAATGATTTAATTCATTGTTCATATATCTTTATTAAACTAATTAGATTTGATTGTCAATTTCCAAGACCGACGAGGATCACCGCAAATAACAACTGCTTCCACTGAAAATGACTTTTAAAATTAATCCAATTCATTATCTAAATGCTCCTGAATGTCAGAAACAATAAAATAAAATAAACTCAATTTAAATGTACAATGATATGAAACACAAATCCGTAGTAGATACTCGTGTTTGATAGGCTAACAGCCAGTCGTCGTCTCCCTCCAACAAAAGCGAATATGTCGAGTCTGGGTTCTCAGTGGACTTGAATGTGTTTTTACCCCCTTTTTAAAAATCTATTCATGCCTTGTGATGCACATATTTGATAACGTCATAACGTCAAATCAAATGACCTATATATATTTATCTGAAGTTAAACATGTAGATGCATGCTATGGTCATTTGTTCGCTGCAGTTGGTTGCTCTAAGATGTTTCTATCTCCTCCCCGGTGGTCAGTGGTCATCTCTGGTGGTCACTGCGTGTTTCTGTGAACAAGACAAACTGAACAGGAGATGCAGCACGGAACAACGACACCTGTGCAGCCGGCCATTATAACCTCATAATCTATAAGAGAGATCATTTTGCAGAGAATTAGTTCATATCAGATCACGCTAAGTCAATTAGGGGACTATTGTGTCAGAGGCGATCGGCACACACCATCATTCACCTCCGATAACCGGCAGAGGAAATCCAGTTTATTTAAATTCTATTGGATTACACTCTTGTTATTTCCCGCCTTGCTTATTATTAGAAGCATAATGACCTTTAAGTTTCTGTAACTAGAGACTACAGTATGTTTAGAATGTCATGTATGAATAATATACTTGTTTAAACTTTGAAAACAGTGATATGAGCAATACTAATACTTTAAATGTTCCAGTAATACAACAGCTGGTGATGACATGGCATTTAAATCAATCAATCTATGCATCACCACAGGAAATATGTTAGTTATACAGTACGTAGAGTATATTTACTGAACATTAATCCACATCAATTAGCTTTCTTTTCTACTATGCTTTTGATATGTTGTCACTGAGCACTTTTTAGAATGAGGCTTCCAGGTGAATGAACCTGCTAGTCTCACTCACACATCTCTGGTTTACTCGAGTACACTTGTCAACATGAAACTGTGTCCGAGGGTTATAAGATAAGATATTCATGTATTAGTCCCACAGTGGGGACGTTTCAGGAAGCAGTGTGTGTACATTAGAGCAAGCATTAATACAAATAAAAGATACAAAATAAAAACACAATACTAAATACAAAATACTAATACTACTACTAAAATAATAAATAATAAATACTAATACTAAATTACTAAATACTAAAATACAAAATACTAAAATACTAAATACTAATACTACAAGGGGAAAACAAAGTAAAGTGCTGAGTAAAGTAAAGTAAAGTTTAAAAAAGTAAAGTAAAGTAAAGTTTTTAAAAAGTAAAGTAAAGTTTTAAAAATGTAAAGTGCTGAGTAAAGTAAAGTAAAAAAAAAAGTAAAGTAAAGTGCTCAGTAAAGTAAAGTAAAAAATAAATGAATAAAGTAAAGTAAAGTAAAGTGTGCAAGTTCTGCACCAAACTCCATCGGGAGACCAACAAATGGAGAAACCCTTTACACCCGTCAGTGATCATTCTGTGAATAATGCCCCACGTAAGAATGGCTTCTCCGTGTTTGTTTAGGGATGATGGGGGGGCATCTTTTCTCAAGTCTACTCCCACTGAAGCTTGTGTCGAGCCACGTCTGCTGAATGACACAGTGTAGTGATTTTAATTGTAATAAGACCACAATGCAATGAACCGAGATGTGAACGCTGTGTGTACGGGGACCATTGAGCACAGATATGATCATCATTGTTCCTGATTGGACAATGTGTGCAGGCCCATTTTTGTGTAAAGGAGATATTCTAATCAAGCAGGCTACCTCAACCCAGCTGCCAACATGGGACAATGAAAGTGTGTGTGTGTGTGTGTGTGTGTGTGTGTGTGTGTGTGTGTGTGTGTGTGTGTGTGTGTATGGACATGACACTCAGAGGGTTTAGCAGACTTTCAGTGGCCTATTTAGACATATATCCCTGGACCACGCTCCACATCACAATACACCTGCCATGACAACAATACTGGCAAGGGTGTGCGTGTGTGCGTGTGTGCGTGTGTGCGTGCATGTGTGTGTGAGAGAGAGAGAGACTAACCCTATCTTTGAACAATAGGTGCAAACCCCTCCGGTGATAATCCATTTACCTACAGTACAGCATGAAAAACCCTCCTCTAATCTCATTACCCCAGTGAACGGCGGACCAGGACTATTGTGTCCGCGGCAGAGACGTCGTAATGTGCTGTAATCATTATAACATCCGCATCAGTCCTTGTAATCTGTGTGGCAGATCGTTTTTACAGGTGTGTCTTTTGTCATTGTAATGCTCTATAATCACGTTACATCCTCAAATGTGTGTTAATGTGCTTCAGGGGCGCAGTAAGCAAACTACTTGGAAACATCTGGTCTCCAGTGAATCTTGAACAAATATTTCCTCGGAAGAATGAGGTGAAACGAGCAAACACACACGCCGGCATTAACACGCACGCGCGAACACACACACACACACACACACACACACACACGGAAGCGAGGCTCTCCAAACATCTGCCAAGTGTCTTTTCAGTTGTTGTCTGTGATGACGATATAAACCCTCCGAGAATGGAAAGGCAAACCCGGCACCCAGAGGCAGCGGCGGGCCCGACTTTAAAAGGTTTCACACATGAAATGCTTCGTCTACTTACATGAGGGCTCTGTGTTTTCTCCTTCAGATTATGTTATGCAAGGCACATAACATAATCGGTAACGGGCAAATAAATTGCGTAATAAATAAGGCGGCTTTTAAAATCTGTGGGCACTGGTGAAAATATTGGGAATAATTTTTATCGGGCATGATCAGGCACAAGGATTGTGTTGATTGTAAAAGCTGACCATCGATGACACTGAAATGGAGAGATTAGTGATTTGTGATTATAAAACAAAAAGACTCGACCACGGGAGTTTATATTAACTTAATTGAATTGGGGCGGAGACAGCCAAAAACCTAAAAGACAAAATATGTCAAATTGATGGAAAATTTAAAAAATTGTTCTCTCACACTCTTGGGATGCGTTTTGTTTTTTACTATCAAACTCACCTCGTTGGCATCATTTCCCCCAACGAGAAACACACACACACACACACACACACACACACACACACACACACACACACACACACACACACACACACACACACACACACACACACACACACACACACACACACACACACACACACACACACACACACACACACACACACACACACACACACACACACACACACACACACACACACAGCGTTGCACTCACTGGCTGAACGTGGTGTCCATGAGGTCGGTGTTGTTGATCATGACGATGCACTCGTCCTCTTGAAACAAGCCCTCCTTCCGTGAGCGGCTCTCCTCCTCCACGCCGCGGATGTACAGACCAAGAGACCTGAGGGGAGAGCGAGGGATGAGAGGAAGGGAGGTGAAGCCACGTGCCCATCACTACCGCACCTTTTCTTCTTCTTTAAACCTTGCTTGCATAGTGTGTGCGTTTCTGTGTGCGTTTCTGTGTGCGTCCCTTAAGGGCGTGATGGGGTCGTCCATGAGGGGTCCGCTCATGCCTCGTTGTGGATCAGTGGGACGACATGACAGACAGGCACACACACAATCAGAGTGTGGAGATTAACGCCTGATAAAGGGCCGGAGCCACGTTGACGGGCGGCCAGTGGAAAGGGAGACTGACGGACTATTCCGGAAGCGCCCCGTCCTCGACATCAACCGTGGCATCTTAACAAAGCTGAGGCGTTGACACTGACCTCAGCAGCGAGAGGATGAAACTCAGTTAAGAGGTGAAAGGGATGATGGTAAATGGCGGAACGAGACGGAGGAGGTGTTGGGGGGGGGGGAAACGAGAGGAGTGGACAGGAAAGAACAGAGAGAGAGGAATTTGAGGAGGAGATTGGCCGGGTCAGGTGAGTCATGAGAACAGCCATAAAAGCTCATCCTGCTTTCATTTAGGAAATCCCCATCCACTGTCTGACTGCCACACGGCCAAAGGAAGGCCCTGCATAGCTGGGCAATTTCTCTTTTTTTTCCACTGTGTGTGTGCGTGCGTGTGTGTGTGTGCGTGTGTGTGTGTGTGCGTGTGTGTGTACTGTAGCACCTGGGTCAAGAATTCCTGACAAATGCAGAACAAGATAACACGAATATAACTGATAGCTGGGAAACAGACAATACATTTTGAGGTTAAAGGACAGAATAAGGTTGTGTGTAGAATTATTTATGTGTGTGTGTGTGTGTGTGTGTGTGTGTGTGTGTGTGTGTGTGTGTGTGTGTGTGTGTGTGTGTGTGTGTGTGTGTGTGTGTGTGTGTGTGTGTGTGTGTGTGTGTGTGTGTGTGTGTGTGTGTGTGTGTGTGTCTGCATGCTCACAACTTACCGTCCACTAAGTGATGAGCTGTAAGGAACCACATGAATTCCCAGTGGACTGTCCTCTCCCAGGATCTCCACTGTTCTAGTCAGGCTAGTCGCACAAACAGTTGAAGCCACCCACCCACACAGACACAGACACAAACACACACACACACACACACACACACGGAAATCAAATCAGTGGGAGAAAAAGAAGAGATGTACTATTAGCATATTAAAATACAACAATACACAGTGAAAACGTCAGATCGGTCCTCTCATATTCACATACAAATTCACAGAAGACGGTGTGGAGACATGGGGGGGGCATCTCCTGAGGAAAAGCTTGACAAAGTGCTCTCCTGGATTTCCATAGACGTGTTGATTGTGCTCAGAATACGTAGTTGGTTTCCCAGAGTCAACACGGCTGCAGACGGCTGTGTGTGTGTGTGTGTGTGTGTGTTTGTCAAAACCTTTTGGAGCCGTTCATCTCTCTGGGTTTCTTCCTCCCTTTCATCTCTCTGTGTCTGCGCCGGATCGTTCAAGTGTGTCTGCTTCACATTCCGTCTGTGTTTTAATGTGTGTGCGTGTTGAAGTCGTTGTTTGTTTGATTAGTTTATCTATCGGCGCTCAGCCATTAATCCTCCCATGACCTTCTCCACGCTCCCCGTGTGGCTGTGTTCTCGCCCAGTTTGTCGGAACTTAGTTTCGTACTCTTTAGTTCTACCCTGCTTTCCCTCTCTCTCCCCCCTCTCTCTCTGTCTATTAATTTTTTTCTCCCTTTCTTTTTTTCCTCTCTCCATCCATCCAACCCTAAACCAACGTGAACTGATCGCAGTACAGTTGCTGATGAACTCCAGAAAGGGTGATTGGGTTGATGGTGGGAGGCAAATGGGGAGAGATGCAAAGTGCAACACACACACACACACACACACACACACACACACACACACACACACACACACACATGATGCTGCCACATCGTCACTCATCAGATTTGAGTTAATCCAGACAAAAGGAAACAAGGGACTGCAAGAGAGCGGAAGGCCGGGGCAGAGGAGGAAAGATGGATGAGGGAGAGTGACAGGCAAGGATGGAGGGAGGCGAAAAAGAGGGAGGTCATTAGTCCAGACGAAAGAAGAAAGGGGTGAAAAAGTGGTGGGGGCGAATAAGTAAAAAAAGATGTCCAAGGAAAAACCAAAGAGACGTATGTGTTGTCCCACATACACACTACATAAACAAGTTTGGAGTTCATAGTGTTGACGCTGGAAAAGTGGGAAAAAAACATCTTGCTTTCATAAGCGTGCGGGTTAACTAACGTAAAATGGCGTATGTATTGCATAAGAATCGTTATATTCCTGTTCAGATGAAGACTTAAGTACTGCTGATTGCCTTCAGCCTACATGTGTGTGTGTGTGTGTGTGTGGAGCACGCTGTACACGGCCGGTGTGGCATGGAGGTGGGACTCAGCGTGAGAAGCCAGAGATAGATGGTGAGGCTGAGCTGAATGCTAATGCCACATGCTAACAGATAATGCCACATGCTGATGTTCAGCAGGGAACGCTCATCTCGCTCATCGGTGCATCTGAGTTTAGTGTGTTAGAGTGATGACCTTAGCAAAAATGGAGGACAGCTTATCGCACTCGTTTTGGGTATTATTATAAAACAGGAAAGCATAAAGTTCACGTATATTCCGCGTCATATGGGTACGAGGTCTGGTACCCATGAAGGTCTGGAACAAAGCCGGTACTCCGTTGAGTAGCGACTGAAACGTCTGACCAAATGTCTGGCAAAATGAGACAAAATGTACAGAACGTCCCGGCCATCCATTCTTTAGTTGTGACATTTCACTCTGGACCAAATTGGGGCCAAAGAGTGGCTACAATTCAAACGGGGTGAAAAGGGAAAGAAGAGGAGAAACGGATGGAAAGAACAAAGCTGAAGAACAAAACAGTGAGGGGGGGGGGGGGGATGAGAAAGTAAGAGGCGAGGGAGGTCTGGAAGCAAGATGTAGTGAAACGAAGGGAGGAGGAGGAGGAGGCACGGAATTAATGAGACGAGGCTAATGAATAGCATTAATATGAGAGGAAAAGTAACATCCACCCTCCCTCTATCCTTCCCTGTGCCTCTGATCTCTAACACTCCCACAACCAACCACACACACACACACACACACACACACACACACACACACACACACACACACACACACACACACACTTGAGATCCATTTGCTTTTCCTTTTTTTGTTTGAGATGTATGACAGGCTGCTGCACTGCAAAAAGGGAAAAAATGAAGTGGAGGTGAGAGAGAAAAAATGAGTGAGAGAGCAAGAGACGGAGAGAAAGAGAGCAGGTGTTCTCTTCATCCACCTGCCACTTCACTGATCCTCGCTATGAAAGAGCAGAAATAACAAAAAACAAAACAAAGATGTGCATTACCAAACCACTCTCTCCCTCTCACTGCATTTCACCCCCATCTCTCTCTCTCTCTCTCTCTCTGCATTTCACCCCCATCTCTTTCTCTCTCTCTCTGCATTTCACCCCCATCTCTCTCTCTCTCTCTCTCTCTCTTTCTCTCGCTCTCTCTCATATATATGAATGTAAAACTGGAGGTGTACTAGTTTAATCAGCGTTTGTAAAAAGTGAGCGTATAAAGCAGGGGTCACCAACCTTTTTGACACCCAGAGCTACTTTAAGGGTACAAAATAATCCGAAGGGCTACTTGTTTGATATAAACTTCCCGAAAAACTAATTTGCATGAATCAGCTTTTAATAATGAGCCGCCACACGACATCCACGTGGTTTAATAAAACCTGAAGCTTTTATCACTAAGATATTTTGATTGTTCTGACCAACATTCAACATCATTTACTTTCAGCTAAACTCGTTGGCTGTAATCCTGACTCTCTTTGAGAGAGACGTTACTAGCAGCCTCCCCAAGGTCCTAGTGCCCGGGGATTATGGCCGTGTTTTTTTTGATGGAGCTCAATGTTGGCTATTTTTAGCACATGCCTTGCGGGCGACTCACGTGGTCCCTGCGAGCGACCAGGTGAGTTGTGTTGGCTACCTCTGGTATAACGGTATCTGGTGTTCTGTTGATGAGTACTAGTGTGACGTTTGTCGGCTCTGTTAACCCTTGCGACCCCCCCCCCCCGCCTTGTGCATCCAGCGAAACGTGTTTACCTTTTCACCTCCGAGCGGAGCCTCATTTCACGAAGAAAAATAGCGCGAAGGCGACGCTGCTTCAATAAACCAATTTACAGTAAATCTGTTTCCCTGAATAAAAAGCACACTTTGATTCACAGGTAATGAGTTTTCCTGTGACCACGCTGTGTAGTTAAAATGACGATGAGCCATTACTATTTTTATAGGTGTCGCTCCACACCCACGCACGCACACACACACACGCGCACACATTCATTCATTTATCGTATGTTTGGCTGTTTCAATATTTATGGCTGCATTCCTCCACTCATTTTGGACTTTTTCGCAATTTCAAGGATCGTTTCCCAGCGACTACAAAAACCATTACATCACTTTTACATTACTCACAGCTGAGATGTTTTTTTGCGCCAGAGTGGGTGTACGTGAGATGATATGTGAAAAATAAATAAAAAACTTTATGAGGAATTGAAACGTGTGCCTCTTAAGTAATGACCTTTATACCCACTGCATTGAGCGTCGAGTAGCGGAGGACTCCATAATACTGGAAACAACAATCTCTGATTCAATTCTATTCGGATGTTCACATTAAATATATCTGAGTCATAATGCGTCTGTCATCATGAAATCTTGGGACAGGGTTGTGTCAGAATGATATCATGACATAACTCAAATGAATAGGATATTCTGTGTGTGTGTGTGTGTGTGTGTGTGTGTGTGTGTGTGTGTGTGTGTGTGTGTGTGTGTGTGTGTGTGTGTGTGTGTGTGTGTGTGTGTGTGTGTGTGTGTGCAGCTCCGGCTGGGGTCCGACATTATTCTCTCTCGTAAGTCTCTCTCTCCTCATGTCCGCTCTGCAGGTTAAACTACGTAGTATTTCGCCGTAGTATTTATGGGCCGACTGGATTAAATGCCCACACTGAAATAAAGAGCGACACACTTTCCATTAAGGGGGGTCAATGTTGTCAGACAGAGCGGCACATTGTTCAATGATGTAATGGCCATTTTCTCCGATTTACAACTGACCCATTCACTGGCTCGGTTCCGTGTTAGTCACGCTGTTGCAAAGATTGACCTTGCGTTGGCTGTGTGGACATATCGGGTTTGTATATTTATTAGAGGACAACTCTTCTGGATTTCGGTCTGAGGGAGACCTTCGAGTAACTATGAGGGATGAGAAAAAATTTAATTTCATTGAGTTATTTCCACTTATGCCAGGGCCGCGAATGGAAAGTCTGCGGGACGGGTCGTTTCCATATTTATTCGGTGACATGTTGAGACATCACAACCGAGTCCCGCAGTGGAGTAGACACACAACTCACAACTAAAAATGTTGTAAACAAATCAGCATTTTATCCACATTAACTTAAACACTTATTGGGAAGTAAGATACAGTTATAATTCTCCTGCTTCCTCAATCAGCCTCCATATTAGAGTTGGATGCATAAACGTGCGTTGGGTGATTGCGGTGAACATCTTGGACAAGTGTGTCAACGAAAAGATGATAAAAGAATACAAAATGTAATTTCCGGGGGGATTAATAGAGTAGTCCTAATTTGGTGGAGAATGCAGCTCAGATTTGTTGCATTCATCTCAAGCAAAGGCTGAATAAAAATGATTACGCTTTGTTATGAAATAAGATCAGGCTGACATATTAAGCTAAAGAAAAACATTACACAGCAAAGGCAGCATATTCATTGAAAGGGTGTATCATGTTATACCCCATGAGGGGGGGGGTACTACACAACATACAGCCTAACCGAAGTAAAGCCTTGTTTGTAAACAGATTTGTAGGTGCCTAGTATATTGTTCTCCATGTTTGTTACATCAACGGTAACTATCTCTCCTCACTCGATAAGACTGTGAGCCGGCGCCCGCCCCCACACACACACACACACACACACACACACACACGGCCCAAAGGAGACATAGGGCATTCTGCACCCACACCACTTCATTAAGCAGCCCTCGTTAGTGTATGCATGTGTGTTGTGTGTTCAGTCGTGTCTGCCTTTAGAAAAAACAACACAAAAACACAGTTACAAGTGCGTGCGTGTGTGTGTGTGTGTGTGTGTGTGTGTGTGTGTGTGTGTGTGTGTGTGTGTGTGTGTGTGTGTGTGTGTGTGTGTGTGTGTGTGTGTGTGTGTGTGTGTGTGTGTGTGTGTGTGTGTGTGTGTGTGTGTGTGTGTGTGTGTGTGTGTGTGTGTGTGTGTGTGTGTGTGTGTGTATATATATATATATATATATATATATATAGCCTGACCCTGTTTTTGCAGTCTTCTGCTGTGGGCTAATGATGGGGATTCTTTACGCTAACTATATCTGCAAAAGGCCTTGATCTGGATGAGGATAGCGTTTTAATGAAGGGAAAGTAGGACACGCAAACGCACACAGTAATCAATAAACACGACTGTAGACCATCCCGATAATGACGTCAAACGCGAGAAGGTGGACGGCAGCGCTGCAGTCACCACTGACCTGCCGGTGGAGGTGTGTTTGCCCTGGGGTCGGTCGACCCCTGCCTGCCTCTCTGCGGCGGAACCGGCTGCCTGCGGAGAAAACACATAGAACGACTTCCTGTTAAGTCCGTGGGAGACGAGCGGAAAGAGACAAACGAGCTCCAGCTGCACGTCCGATCCGTCCCACAGGGGGACGACGTTACGGCTGGACAAAACACAAGTGGGAGATGAAGGGAATTTGTGAGACATCTTGATGGACTAACCCTCTTTTATAAACATAAAGCTGCAGATGAGTGACATTAAAGAACCCGTGTTTTGATTTTGGCTTGTAGTGCTGTGCACCCGATATGAAAGTCTTTGCAGTTTGAAAGACAGGACGACGCATAAAGGGAATGGATGGATGGATGAGTGAAGTGACGAGCGAGGGCGCTGCTAAATTGATGGATGGATGATGTACAAATAGCAATTAATATGTGAAGGCAAGAAGACAGTGTTGCCAAGCAGTAATAAATAACAATGTCACTTGGCATGGCAACCGAGAGAAAGAAAGAGAGAGAGAGGTGAGAAAGAAGGGTGTAAATGTGAGCCAAGGGAGCTGTAATAATTACTTAATACACTGACATAAGGCTTGCATGACGTGTGCGTTTGTTTGTGTGTGTGTGTGTGTGTGTGTGTGTGTGTGTGTGTGTGTGTGTGTGTGTGTGTGTGTGTGTGTGTGTGTGTGTGTGTGTGTGTGTGTGTGTGTGTGTGTGTGTGTGTGTTAGAGACTCAGAGAGGTGAGCTCCACAGGGACCCGGTTACATGCCCGACGGTGAAGGGGCCATGAATCATCTCATACCCGACACGTGACAACAAGCTCTCCTCGCTCGAGTCCGAAGCGACCGCTGCATCGCGGGTATCTGCTCGGCTCCGTCCGCCTCTCCTCGCCGTGGCGTCAAACTCTTTTTTGCTAATGCGTTTCACATTTGAGACGATATGAAGGAGACGTATTGATTTAATTGGTCTGTAGAGACCCGACTTCCTGACGTCGCATCGAGGCCAGCTGCTTTCCTACTGGCTTCTGGATTTAAAAGAAAAATCATTGAGGGTTGATCCATTAAAAACATCAAACGTGTCCCAGAGGTTAACTGTTCTTAGACGAATAAGAATCACTCGCGATTAGAAAACTTATTTTAAATATGCTTTCTCCCTCTTTGGTGACGGGCAGTTTGAGTCTACTGTTGGGTCAACAATAATAATATATATAGTATAAATGTATTTAAAGCACTTAAAGAGTGATCTGCGGCATATACATCTACACACTACCCGAGTCCTGCTTATTGCATCAGAACATGATGAGGGTTACCATGTGGTCCTCACCGCATGTTCCTGCATGTTTGGGAGTGCTCGTGGATTTCTGAGGACGTGTTTGTGTGAGCATGTGCAGACCAACACACGCAGGTCAATACGGCTCAACGCTGGTAGTCGGCACTAATGGACTCTTAGCGTGACCTTTCCCCTCTGACCTCTCCCCGGACTGCCATTTGACCTCCACCACCTGTCAGACAACGGGAGAGAGAGAGAGAGAGGGAGAGAGAGAGAGAGAGAGAGGGAGAAGGAGCCGAGAGCAAGACGGATGAGTGATGGAGAGGAAATGTCAGCGAGCTGACGAGATTCAAGTTGGGTCGAGAAACAACAGCTGTAGGAATAGAGACGTGGGGGGGGGGGGGTGAAGGTGAGATGAGAAGCAGCAGTGAATGATAGACTGCAGATACTGTAACCATATGTTTGGGGTTTGGTGGCTTGGAAATCAATTAGTCTAGCCTAGCTGCAGATGCTAATTACTGAGAGGATGACAGGTAACATTAATTATCCTAACCTCTTTGTCATAACAATAGCCACTCGTAAACTAATTGGAAAGTCTTTGCTGCTTAATTGTATGTCTCATTTAATAACCACACATAGAAATAGCCTCCCGCTCTCTCTCTCTCTCTCTCTCTTCGGAAGAGCGACATATTAATTAAAAAAGGGCCGGCGATGTCGGCTCCTTATCAAAAGGGTAATTTAGAACGAGTAAATGAAAGTGAACGAATAAACGTGTCTCATTAATCCCGCTAACTTTGAAAGAAGATTTATTTATATTCAGAGACAACTTTTATTTTATTTTATCGGAGAATACAATCTTAAGACTTACTCATCGCATCCTAGTATGTTATCTATAACTAGTCACTAAATAACTAGCAGTCTGAACACTTCTAACAATTACACGTGCCAACGAGCAGCCAATCGCACGAGCATCAGCGTTCCTCCAATCCATCACCTCAATTATAGAATACCCCTCACAGAACCAAGATTATAATGTACTATATGCAGAAGAAGCCCAGTAATGATCATTGAAAGACCTGACGCTTTACATATTATATGACGAAGATGTATAGACATATTTCGAGGACAGCTGCAGTGAGAACGTTAATACATTAGTGTGCCGACCTTGGCGAGCTCAATCCATACTGGTGAGCATTAGCGACCCTCCAAAAAACTGGAGGGTCGAGAAGCAGCATTTCCATTTTAACTCAATGATGGATAATCCCACGTTAAATAACTGTGCTCGTATTAAATGGGTCTCCAGCATTTAGTATTTCCAATCTAATAATTGCTTAAAAAAGAGTGAACTATTAGTGATATTGCTAATTACTGAATAGCCAATCACGCTAAGTGTTCCATGAAAACGCTCCCAGAGTGAGCATGATGGATTCATGGTAACGCGCGCTGCATAGTTTGGGCTTACGTCTTTTATACGCTTTGCTATATAAATGTGTGTGACAGTGATAAACCGGAGGTAATCTATCCTGAGATGTGTCTTTGAGGACGTGGCTGATGAATTGAAGTGAATATGGGTTTTGATAAATCCCCCGTCAGAGAGCCCGACGTCTGAGCCAGGAAATCATTTTTCTACTAAATAAATATAGAAATACATACGTTTATATGTTTGGCTAAAACTCCACGTTAGGTCTTTGCTCACACAATGACGGCGCGTCACACTTCTGTGTTGTTGATTTGATTTATTTGTGCTTCTTGTTCTGAGTGCTCATCATAAAAAGCGTCATCGTCGTAACGTGTACCTGTTGTCGCTGCGTGTCAGACTCGTGAACACGAGCTCAGCGCGAGGAGGAGGAGGAGCAGGAGGAGGAGCAGGAGGAGGTGCGCGTTCAAAGGAGCATACACACACATGTAGGTGCTTCAAAAATTGCTTCACTGCTGAACATATAAGTCCGAATACACCCAGGTGCAGCATGATAAATAAGTGCCACACTGTCTTATTAGTCCCAGTAGCATTCGAGGTAGGAACAAATACTCCCAGCCTAATTAACAAGTTGCAACCTGCAGCCCGGTGTGTGTGTGTGTGTGTGTGTGTGTGTGTGTGTGTGTGTGTGTGTGTGTGTGTGTGTGTGTGTGTGTGTTTTACGTGTGTGAGAGTGAAAGATGGAGTGATTTGGTGGCTCACTGTACTCATTTGTGCCCGGCATTTAGAACGGAGGAGCGGCCACGGTAAATCTTTGTGGACCGAAATTAAATAAAGCGACGGGGACACGGAGGAGAAGAAGAGACGGAGAGGGAGAAGAAAGACGGAGAATTACTGCAAGAAGAGTACTTTCTTCCCCTCATCGCTCCCATCGAAAGGCCAAGTGACAATTTGAACAATTACCCGGAGCCATTACCTCGATCTGAACCTGGCCGCGTGGGGAGAGACCGACCTGCGAGTGAGTGACTGATGGGGACGAGCGAGAGAGAGAGAGAGTGAGGGGACAAAATAAAGACGGTGGTTGAAAAAATGACACAGAAGGAAGAGGAGGGATTAAAGCGGAATTGAACTAAATTATTATATTCAAAGTAGTCGAGGCATAATTTGGTGGCTACCTCCTTTCTTGCTGTAAATAAAAAAACGTTATTAATAATGATGATGTCATACGTTATGTAATGTGTAAAATGCGAGGTGGAGTGGACAGCGAGCCGCTCACTAAGCAGAGCTCGCTGTGCGTTATCACACTGAATGCACGGCTGTCTGACCCACAATATACAATTATTTAATAATTGGATGGATTGAAAAAAGATTACAGTATTCAACGAAGCCGTGTGAAAATAAAAATAAATCTCCAGGGTTGCGGTGGTAGCATGAAAATACAGAGATCAGGGTTCTTACACGTTGACCGATGGATTTCCAGGACTTTAAACCAAATGTCCGTGACCAAACTGAAATCTCGGTATAAGCATGAACAATGTAGAAAATGTAGCGTATTGAGCGCGTAGACCGGCTTATATTTTGAGCGTCTTTCTTTAAAAAAACATATTAATTATTTCAAATTGGTGTATTTCAAATTGGTGTAAATGAACAAGTGACAAATGAACATTTCCATGACTTTTTCAAAACTTTTATGATTTAAGTTTTTTCCATGACTTTTCCAGGCCTGGAAATGACCATTTTAAAATCACATGACTTTTCCAGGTTTTCCATGACGGTACAAACTCTGAGAGATGGATTTGGATGGTACGTTTTTCCATTTAAGAAATTGGGCATTAAAGTGGAGTCGTGAGCTGGAAGGATCGGATCTCAGCCTTGAGGTTTCTCGCCAGCAGCAGATAAAAAAGAAAAGAAGAAAAGACTTCCTGACCCAGTTACAAACATCAGCAGAGCCTGATCGCCGGCCGCAAACAAGTCCAGGCGGAGTTTCTAAAGTTGTGGGGACTGGAGTTTGAAGTGTAATCTAAAAGCGGGTCACAACGCGGGAGAGATTGGGATTAACAGCCTCCTGAAAGTGTTTTCATTAGAGAAGCTGATCGTGACTGAGAATCCCCACAGCTGTAATGTTAGGTGTAAAGCGAGCCGGGCAACTTGAGGAGCGAGCGTGAACCGTAATAACGAGAGTCCACAGCTGGCGTGGTGGAGGTCACATACGTGCATGCGATCATGCCGGCACCCCGGCATATAAAACACCCCGATGCACACGGCCCGGACAGGCCGGCTGGGAAACACACACCCAGCCATACGTCATACTGACAGCCACGGGGGGAAACAGAGCAAAGATGTGAGGAATGGTCGCTGGGCAGAACAACGGGATGGACATTCCTAAACGTGGGATTACATTTCACCGTGTAAATGAAACATAATAGATTAGCGATTGGCAGTTTATATGTATTACAGGGTTCTTACACATTTTGACCAATGGATTTCCATGACTTTTCCATGACTTTATACCAAATTTCCATGACCAAACACAAACAATTTAGTAAATCTTGCATATTGAAAGCGTAGGCCGGCTTACATTTTAAGCGGCTTTCTTAAGAAATTGCCGTAAATGAACACGTGATAACAAATTTCCATGATTTGAGTTTTTTTCCATGACTTTTCCAGGCCTGGAAATGACCATTTTAAAATTCCATGACTTTTCCAGGTTTTCCATGACCGTAAGAACCCTGGTATTAGTGACAAGTGCATGCGGCTTTAATTTCTGCTGTTTTGTGTTGCTGGAGGTTGTAAATCTGAAGAGTTGCTGCTGCTGTTTTTTTCTGGTGAGACGACTCAGTTGCAGTTGGGCTGAATATGAGAGTCGTTAACACTCAGTGGACTTCTCTCTGCTCCTCCCCATGCAGCCCTAACATCTTCCTTAGAAAACAGCCTCATCCACTACTGACCGGCTACCTCTGTGAACCAATCACGTTCCCCAAAAGAACTGAACTTCGCAAACAGGTGGTTGTACAGGGAATACAGCGAGGCTTAAAGACGGGGATGTTTGTCCGGAGGAGAGTCCCCCGGGAGGAGGGCTCACCACTCAGGAGGCCAATCAGGCACGGAGTCCCTTCAGCCAGTGACCTTGAGGGCTTCGCCAAGTCCAACTATCTACAGGGGAATTAAACTGCAACACTATCATAACAACAAATCCAAAGTACTCCTCTGTGGAGCCGTCTGCGTGACTCTCAAGTGTAGCTGAATTACTAATAAGGTTTGTATTAGTGTAAAACACATGTAAGGTGCATCGACTCAGAGAAGCTGTCAGAAATATAGCAGGAAGTGTAAAGAGGTAGAAGAGGAGAACGGAGAGAAAGGGGGAGGGGGGGAAGAGGCTGTATTTCTTTCACACAATAAAAAGAAAAAACACGTGTGGATGGTAAAAATCTAATAAACCAATCGGATTTCATCAGATATGAAAGTGCAAAATCAGAATAAGAAATAGGAACGTAAATGGAGGGATGGTCTGGAAAAGGACAGCATGAGATTAGATGTGAAGTTTAAGCAACTGGTTCCACAGTCAGAGAGGAAATAGGAGATGCAGAAAATAAATGTATGTATTATCTTCAGAGAAGAGAAAAGGACAACGTGGGTCAAAGGCTCAACATCAGGCTCTGAAGATAGTTTGGTAGCTGGACCCAAAGTAGTAATGCTGACCAAGATGTTGAGTGAGAGGCGTGAATGAGTGAGATGGACGGGGGTAACGAAGGAGAGGAGGAGGGGGAGGAGGAGGCAGATGAGAAAGTGTGTGCCCTCTGCCCTTTGGGAAACAAGACAGAGGAAGAATGAAAAGAGAGGAAAGAATGGAGAGAGTCATCTGTCTTTGTTAGAAGAGTGTGATGTGACAAAGCATGTCTGGATTAAAGAGAACATGAGGACGCCACGGGAACTGCTCACCACCGACCTTCTAACACATATATTAACTACACACAGACGCACACCATATGTGGGACCAAAGAGGGGAAATAAAGTCACTTCTAGCCGGCTTTCAGAAGTTTCAGATTGCTGTGTTTACATGTGTAGAGTCTGCAGGTATGAAATGTGTAGGCTGTGATAGAAGAGAGCAGTAAACCAGGCCACACTCACTTCAATAAAGACAATGACATTACTGTGTGGAATTATTCTGAATAAAACATCATCCCCAAAGACAAATCTGTACAATGTACATATAATCCTAGATACGGAACAAAGCCTGACAAAGAAAAAGATTGCAGACGTTTCTTAAATTACTTTTGGTACGGTTGGACTTTGGGAGGCTCCTTTTATTCATGTCTCAATTGACTTGATTGATCTTTTTTTTTTATTCAGTCAACCGTCAATGAAAATAATTAAAAAAGAAAAGTCACAAAGGAAAAATAGAGTTTAATTCTGCGTGGCCGTATTACAATGCTGGCCGGCCTGGATGCTTGATGTGTGGCGAGAAGTTAGCAAACAGCAGAACATGTGCTGTGGAAAGACTTCTAGAACGAGCACGCGGCGTTTGTTGATGAGTATCAAGCTGCAGAAGTAGAACCATTTCTCACCTGCTACAGTACAAATTCATCTACTTTCACAAAGTCTCCAAACTCAACAACTACTGCTGGTTCTGTGACAGCGAGTGAGACAGCGAGTGAGACAGCGAGTGAGACAGCGAGTGAGGCAGCGAGGAGTCCGTTGGTGAGGGCGTGTCCGTCCTCCGCAGCGTTTCAGAACTCCTTTGTGTTCGGTGCTCGAGACTAAAACTCAGCTCCGAGTCAACGTAGCTAAATATATGCGCTTTAAAAGGTTTACCTAGTAGTGTTGACATGGCCTGGGGTAATTCAAAGTTATTTTATTAAAATGATAAGTTTTTAGATTTAAACCATCCTTAGCATTCTAGGCTGTGGAGCACCAAGGGAGCAACGGGGGGTTCAGTGTCTCGCTAAAGGTACTTTGACTTGTGAACAGTGCGGAGGACAGGAATCGAACCGGCAACCTGGTGGTTACAGGACGAACACTCTACCCATGAGCCACACATGTGGGGAGGATCCAGGACCAGAGTAGTTGTCTGATTAATTGACCTCGATGGGGCCGACACATAAGAGTTTGATTTAGTTATAACCAGTATATATATATATCTATATATATATATATATATATATATATATATATATATATACTGGTTATGTTATTAACTTTATAAGCTCTGATATCAAATACCTTGTGGGGCTCCGGACAAATTATATTTGGTGGAAAATGGGGCCAAATGGCTCTTTGTAGAGGAAGGGTTGCTGACCCCTGTCCTAGATGAAAGGCCATGGGGTCATTAAAATCAAAGTGTCTACCCCCTAGGGGTTATTAATGTGCTTAGCATGCCGATCTGCCTATTAGAATACGATAGCGCGGGAGTGTTCGTGAATCCATCTCGAAGAATCAATATCTTATAAAAGCTGATGGATCTATAAGAAAAGGAAAGCTGATCACGAGACCTGACGAAGGGAAGTATTCACAAACCGGTTGGTCGTGTGCGCACAACAATACGGCAATACACTGGGTGTTATTCAAGGAAACCCACACCTTTGATGTGTAGCAACCAGAAGAGCCTCTTGGTGACACAGTTTATGGGACGTCCAGCAACAAGGTTCACTCTCTGGGGAGAATGAGTCAATCCCATCGCAGTGTGTGAAATAGATGCTTCTGTTCATTCTGCCCCCCTGGGGGTTGTGACCCAACCTGAGGGGGTCACAAAGATCCCGAGGAATCCTCTTCTCAGGGACCGGCAGGTAATTGTAAAGTGAGCTCATGCAGCTCAGAGGACAACAGAAGTAGTAAGAGCAGACGTATGACCGGCGGCTTACAGTCTGCGTTTCTCTTCGCTCTCGGGGTTCAGGGTCTTACCGTCCCGACGGCCTCCTCGTGGAAGGGGGGCCCGCTCTCTGTCGGCTGGGGGCTGAGCGCCGAGTCGCTGCTGCTTCTCACCAACAGCGGGGTGCCTGTAGAAGACAGAACACACGAGGACATGGTGCAGGTAGCTTTGAGTGGCCCGGTGATAACGTTTACTCTTCGAAGATTCTTCTCTGACAGAGACACACATCCACGTCTACACTATGATGCACAACTGAGATGTGAGCACTTCAACAAGTTGAAAAATGTTTTAAGCAGAGTCAGTGTGTTGATAAAGTACGTCTGTATCCACGGGATGACCACGGACAATGTTTAAAGTAGAAGTCCTGTAGCCTGTAAATCAACCACTTCCTCTTCCTCCTTTGTTTATAGGAGGTCTCTGCAAGAGGGACCCGACAACACCTTGGACTGAGTCGCTGAGACGAGTGAGTCTGCATCACACACACACACACACACACACACACACACACACACCCTTACAAAAAGCATTTGCTATTTTGATTTTTGAGTCATAGTTCAGCGAAATTCTAAAAATAATCTTTTGGATGACAAGACAGCGAGCCGGAGCTCGTCATGCCACACTACACAGAGGAGCTGAGGAAGTAAGAGAAAGGAGTCACCGATGTTTTTATGTTCTTGTGACATCCGTCCAATTCAACGTGTGCTTACAAACACAAACAAGAACATGGGCAGATTGTCTATTTTACTCTAAATGGGACCATCATTTATATATTTACAGACAAAGACTTACAAACAAGAGATTGAGAGCATAAACTCATGTTTACAAGGTTTACTGAGGTAATAAATAAAGTGAGTAGACATTTTGTCATAGACTTCTATACAATCGGCTTATTTTTGCCACCAGTCATCGCCCCCTGATGGCCATTAGAGGTAATGCAGGTTTAAGGCCAAATATATGCCAATGGATGTGCATTCAGTTGGCAAGCTGTAGGTTTTAAAAAGAAACTTTTCACAGCTACAGTACGTAGAATTTAATTAAAACAAATTAAGAAGATTTAGTTTACTTTGTGGAGATATTTCTCTACAAAGTCTTCAAACAGATGCCACAATAAGACACATTACAATCTCCATGGTGTTGCTTGTTAAAAATAAATAATTAAAGAGCAATGGTGGTCTAACTGGTAGGCAGCGGATATTAAATAGAGGATTAAAGTCAAAGAAAATACTCGCCATGTGAACGAAAACTCTACTTTCTTTCTACTACTTCTTTTAATCATCCACACAGAGGCCGAGACATTTATTATTCATATTTATGTGTTGCGTTTATGTCCACATCTGTTGATCCCATACCATATACTGAGCAGTGTGATCAGAAGCCCGTCCTAAGTGTTGTTCTTGGAGCTCCATGTGCTCAGAGGTGTGCGAGTGTGTGAGAAGTTAACACACGAGCCCTTCTTTAATATCCCTTCGGTGGCCGCCATGCGTCCAAATGGCCAATAAGCGTCTGATTTGCAGCTCTCTATGTGCATGTGAGTAACATACGATGGTGTCTCCCTCTCCACAGCTCATCAGCCCACTGCATAAAATCATCATCGAGCAGAAGCTGACGGATAACACGCGCCGCGCTTTCGCCCGTGCTTCTGCCGGAGCGCGAAGAAATAGTGTAATGGTTAGAAAAGTCAACACTGGGGAGAGCTATCCAAATAAATAGCATGCATTACTGGAGGTGATGTTATGATGTGTGTGCTGCACTGACAATCCTCAAATCTAGCAGCCCCATTCATGGGCCCATCAATCCATAGAGACATTAAGAACACTGTCATGTTAGCCGCGATGGTTCCACTGGGAATAAAATGAGGACGGCGGCGGCGGGGAGGCGGGGAGGCGGGGAGGCGAGGAGGCGGGGGTGGTGGAGCGGACTTCGAAATGAGTAGACTACTCAGATGCACATGCCAAATGATATTTGTAGGGTCATGTATTGATTGTCACAAAATGGACCCTTGGTGCTCTTAAGACAGGGCTGGGGGGGGGGGGTATGGATTACATCAAACCCATAATCAATTCATCTTTTTAAAGAGAGGCAATGAAAGACAGATAAATGAGCAGAGGACAAAGGAGGTACACAATGAGAAACAGTTGAAGGAAGCAGATGAAGAAATAAAGGGAGGAACAAAGGAAAGGATACAAAGACGAGATGCACCACGGGGCCGTGAGGACGACGATTAAGAAAAACACAAATGTCCCCAAATTGTAGAGAGCGAAATTAAAGGAGCCTTTAAATATAATTGAATTATATTCAATCATACTTTGCTTCGGCGTAAAACCTCATCTGCCCAGGCTCAGAGGCAGGCCCACATGCGTCTAGGACTAGGTCAAGACATGAAACCAGACAGGATGTGGTCAGAATCTTCCATTGTGTGAGGGTGCATGGGACCGTCTAGGGCAGGGGTCACCAACCTTTTTGAGACCGAGGGTACAAAATAATCCAAAGGGGTACTTGTTTGATATAATCTTCCCAAAAAACACATTTGCATGAATCACCTTTTAATAATGAGCCGGCACACGACATCTACGTGATTTGATGAAACCTAAAGCTTTTATAACTACGGTGCTTTGATTGTTCTGCCCAACATTCTGATGAAGAACATCGATTTTGCCGAAGACACAAGTAATACTAACGGATTTAAGAACAATAGGTCCTCTTTACCCACTGTCAGTGTTCAGGCCCTCATTAATAAGCAGAGGGCCTTTTGCGCACCACATCTTCTCTTAAAGCCCTGGATCCATTGTTGAAACACAAGTTCAGAGTCAAAGGATTATTTCATCACTATGACTCTGAAATGCTGCTCTTTTGGACTCTATCACTGAGATAAAGATGAACTAGTTCAGTGTCTAATTAACCATTCAATGGAGAACAATATGACACTCATTAACAACTCCTGACATTCTTTAACTATCTGGCTGTACAGGTTGCTTGGTGCATCGTTGACTTTAAGCTCAACTCATTGGCTAACATCCTGGCTCTTTGAGAGTAGGTCCTTGCAGAGTGAGAAAGCCACGCAGCAGCCTCCCCCAGGTCCTAGTGCTCGGGACTTTTTTTTTGACGGAGCTCAATGTTGATTATTTTAAAACCATTACATGCCGTGCGGGCGACTCACGTGGTCCCTGAGGGCGACCAGGTGCCCGCGGGCACTGTGTTGGCTACCTCTGATCTAAGGACAAGTAGTGATGCTCTGAAGTCTGGAGATGGTAGCAGAGGAGGCGAGGAAGAGACACAAGGAAGAGTCGAGGCAACCGGCTTTTAACAAAAAGAGTGGTCCTCCGAACGGTCATTTTAAAGCCACGTCCGGAAAAGCAGACACGGGTCACTGATGACATTACCGACGGCTTCCTTCCAATCCGATGAGCCAGTGAGCCCCGACAGCGTGAACAATACCAGGACCCTGAATGGAATTCAGCCATGATTAAACCTGTGCTTTTCTTACTCGGACAGGTCAATATAACCAATATACACTACCGTTCAAAAGTTTGGGGTCACTTAGAAAAAAAATAAAAAATTTAAAACATTAAATTAATCAGAGATACACTCTCTACATAGTTAATGTGGTAAAGGACTATTCTCTGTTTTTTAATGAAATCTCTACAGAGGTGTGTAGAGGCCCATCCCCAGTGTTCTAGTGGTACATTGTGTTTTTGCCTTAGAAGACTAGCAGAGGGGTAGAACCCCCTTGAAACCCTTTTTTTATTTTTTTATAACTTTCTATTTTGCATTTTCCACAAACAGATTATTCCTTGACTTTGAAACCCTTTTTATGTGAGCGCAGCTGAAAACAGTTATGCTGGTGCGAGAAGCTCTAAAACTGGCCTTCCTTTGAGCCACAAGTTTGAAGAACAACATTAATATTTACAATAAAAATCATTATATCTAACCTTGTCAATATCTTGACTATATTTGTTATTAATCTTGTATTGATTTAATAAATAAAAGTGTGAGTTTTCATGGAAATCAACATTTTCTCGGTGACCCCAAACTTTTGAACGGTAGTGTATGTTAGAAAGAAAAGCCTATTTCTGACTCTTTTTTTCCACTACTACAACTACTGTATATGCTGTACAGTTTGTACACAGTGTTGCACACTTGACATGCCTGCATCCTCTTCATTTCTCTCAATATTCCAGCCGTGGTGACAATTACAGCGGCTGCTCGAGTCGCGCTGAAGTGCACCACTCCAGAAGGAAAAAAAGACTTTACTCGGCGCTGTTGTCGCTCCACTCTAATGCTGATCAGGTCTCACTTCAGCACTGCGACACTTCATTTGGAGCAGCGGCGCTCATCAGCGCCACGACACCAATGTTTCGGACTCTGTAGGAGTCCTTCTTGGATTCAAGTGCGAACCCTCCTGGGTGCTCGTCGTCCAAAGAGAGAGAGAGAGAGAGAGGGAGGGATTGAAAAGGACTGAGAGAAGCAGAGGCATGGAGAGAAGGATACTTGGAGGGATAGTGAGGGAGAAACAAGTGGTTGGAGTTAGAGACAAAACATAAGACAGTGATAGAGGCCCGAGTCTGACCTTCTCACGGTGACAGTGATAGTCTCCAGAGCTCCGTTACCTCTAATCTACCGTGACAGTCACACATTACTACTAATCTCTGCTGACAGGCGACCACGCCGAAACAGACTAAACTTCCTGTCTTAACAGCGTCTGGATCATGCGGCGAAGGCCCCCTTTCACTCAGGAAGGTCATACAAGCTGAAATGTCAATTATGTCCGAGCTAGTCGTGTAGATGCGAGATACTTTTTTTTTGCTGTAATAGACAAGAAGGACGTTGGGGTTTTTGATCCGGTGCGGGAGTCCTCGGGCTCGGCCGACCGTGTGACATCCTTCAAGCCGACTCAGAGACTTTAATAGTCTCATCAAAAACGACAAGAGCAGAAAGTAGTGAAACTTGCCGATATCCTTCTCCCGATAGATGGATGAGTGTTATCGCGCTCCATTTGGCCCATTAATGACATTTTGAAAACAACCTTGACGGAATGTGTTTAACTGTTGCGTGCTCATCTCTAGACGGATGGTACGAAGTCTACGGCCTGTGCAACAACGCAAATTCATAGAGTCCATAGTTCATAACGAAGCGGAACCTGTGAGCAGCCGACAGCCGGAGCCAACGGAGAGCAATGCCTTGGTTTTTAGCGAACTGTCGGTACACCCGATCCATCCCCCGCACGGCGCGTTGTGTCGACACAGAATTACCTTTTGGACAAGTTACCGTGACAACTATAAGCCATCTCGCACTCACATCTACAATACCGCTGCTGAACAGGCTCTTGACTTGAAATGAGACGGAAAGAGGTGAAGGAAGGGAGACAAAGAGGGGAAGAAAGAACGAGAGGCTGAGAAAGAAAGGTCATTCAGAAAGGTCCGTTCCCCGTTACAGTAAGCAGACACAGACAGACATCAGTTTGTCTCGCCGCCTGACATTACACACACGCTTCCTGTTCGGTGCCTCTGCTCCTCTTTCATCGCCATCTCGTTCTGCATCTCAGAGACGGCTGGGAGCTGTCCTCGTCTCGCTCCGATCGCTCTCCTGCAGAACATGCCCGTGACCTCCTGACCTCATCTGCACTGTAACTCAAGATTTACATCATTCATATTGTCTAGCGTAGGGAAATAAGAAGAATGTACTGGACCTAATAAATGAACAGCTACTTTAGTATTGCTTTGTTTCCCTTGTGTTTCAATTGACAGATTATTATTTATCCAGATTATACTTGACTCCCACCCCTCACTGACGTCGCCTTGACCTCTACCTGTGCATCACATTTCATTCCCAATGAAGCTGCTTCTTGTTCCACATCAGTGGTGACATTGACCCCTCTGTGCACCGACCCACAGGTTACATAGGGTCAAATCAGGGCCTTCCCGAGGGACTTTACATTCTTTCTTAACTCACAGGAGCTCTTTGAAAAAGCTTTCCGACCACGTGTCAGTAAAACTTTGAATTAGAAGCAGAGTAGGGATTTCTGGCACAACGTTACCGCCTATCTAAGCGCATGCAGTGGGAGGAGATCAGATATTAAGGACAACTTTATTGTTCCCAAACTGCTGGTGTAGCTAGACTGTTGCTCTCTCTGGTTGCTCACAGCCAGCAGGCTCCGACTCAGAGATAACACGGACTGGTGTGTCATCACAAGAGAAATACGTAGGCTAATTTGGGGAAAGAAATTGGGATGTGATGACAAATGCAAAGGCCTAACCGATGTTAAGGTAATTGTTCTTCCTCTAGAGAGCGGGCACATTATCGCTTTAGGTTTATCTTACGCCTGAGGTGAGGCAAGTGTCTTCTGGGGAAGACAATTGAATTAGAAAAACTCTAAAAATAACTTTCTCAAGTATACAAATCTTTATACAGAGCTGCCAAATGTCAACCACTCAACTCTCAAAATCTAGCTGTGAATTGTCAAAGCTCCTTTCTGAATCTGAAAACTTAAAGACTCCCTTCCCTTAGACTTGGTGTTAGGGCTGTGGGCTCGTCTACGTCAAGGTTGGAGAAATGAACAATAACTCACTGGACTTGAGGACCGAGGAGTTGACTTCAATCTCCCCCCCTGCGACCGGCTGGAAGACGGAGAGCTCTGATTGGTGGAGGTCGGGGCTGGGGGCCGGCCTCGAGTTAGCCACGCCCCTCTGCTGGGCTTCCTGCTCCTCATACACAGCCATCAGCTATAAAGTGAGAAAAAAACACAAAACACACACACAAGATGTCGCTGGTTATTTGTTGTAATTCTTCGGTTCTTCTCGTCCGTTGGGAACAATGTATTTGTTCGGCGTGGAGCAGCAGGAATCCACAATCACGCAGGTTGTCTCCCGATACGCGGCCTCAAAGCTGCTCCAATGTGCTTCATTCATGGCAACGACAATGCTCTTACAGCACGACGCAAAGATACATTTTAAGCAACAAAATGAACAATTCGCACCAAAGAAAAAGTATGCTGCCCCACGTTTCTGAGTTACCTTGTGCATGAGGACGCTGTAGAGGACGTCCAAGGAACCCAGCATTCCTGCGACAGAGTGTGTGTCTCTACTGGGTAACAGCTACCTCCATTCGTGTCCCCCCCCTGTGTGCGAGTGTGTGTGGTTGTGTGTGTGTGGGACCCCCTGCTAGCTCTAACTGTGTTATATAGTGGAATCCCTGTCTATTGAGCATTGCACTGAGTCTGCGTTTAGCCTAACATAGCACAGCGCTTGTCAACACAGTGTTCTCGGGGCCTCCACGTAAAAACCTGAATAGACCCGTGTGTGTGTGTGTGTGTGTGTGTGTGTGTGTGTGTGTGTGTGTGTGCTTCATGTCTATAGTGGCCAAGAGTAAAGAAAGAGGACTTTGCCAGTAAAGCCAGAGGCTTGCTGCTACATCGGAACCAGTAATATTCTCTCTCTCACACAGACACATGCTCCAAACACCGAAACCATACGAGAGTGTGCAAACTATTGCACACACACAAACACACACACGCACACACACACACACACACACACACACACACAGATGTGAGTATTTGCTGGCTGGCTCTTCTGCATAAGAAAGCAAAAAAAAACTGATGCCAACATTAGGAAAATGTCATTCTAAAGCTCAATGTGAAGCCAACATCTCAGACTAAAAGCTTACGCAGGTGCTGCTACAGAGAAGTCCAGCGACGACATGTTTTTTTGTTTTTTTCAAGGCCAACCTGATGATTAAAGCAGATTTTCACAGGATGTTTCTTCATTGGGTTTTTGATCAATTAGGAACCAAACATTTTAAAAAATGTCTTGCTCTTGCTCTCTCTTGATACGTCTCAAAGTCATTTTAAGGCACTGGTGTAACTTAATGCAACTGCGAGGCCCTGGAGCACTGGCTGAGGTGGAACGGAGTTTCGATGCACTCTCTGCCGCAGCTTGGACCGGACCGCATTCATCCGTCACGTCAGGCCAAAAGTATGCCTGTGTGTAGATTCACTTCCTTTATAAGTGCTCTTTCTTTCCAGCATGACCTCACCAGGCAGAGAGCAGAACAATATCAAGTTATTCAATATCACACCTTTCCTATCCTCCCGATCATCCGTATCTCACCAAGTATTCGGCCCGACCGGTCTCACACGCATTCATGGTTTGTCACACTCCCTTTTTCCATCCAGCGCACATCTTTCTCAGCGTCTCTTTCTCCTTCCTCTTATCACAAATGTCCTCTGACTTCTTCTTGTTGCTTTTCTTTCCAGCTTGCTTATTGTTCCTCCCGTCTCCTTTTCTCCTCATCTTCGACCCCCTCTTCCATCTCCACACTTACACCTTTCGGTTCACGAGTATAAAACCTGGGTTTTCACACACATACACAAAAGCTGGGAGAGATTCTTAAAAAAAGACCATCTGAAAGAAGGACAGCAAGAGAAATGGTGAGACAAATTCAACATAGTCCTGCTGAGTCACTCTTAAAAAGCAGAGTTGGAAAGAAAAGGACAGACGGACGAGAGATTAGGACTTTGCCTCTGTTCTCTTTGACAAGAGGCTCAAAGAGCTGCCAAACAAAATGACACCGCATCCCGAGCTTCAGAGGGAGAAAGGGGCGAGCCAGAGTGGCGGGGAGAGAGAAAAGGTGAAGCTGGCATAGACGGAGCCAAAGCTCGCAGAGAAAAGGAGAAAACGACGGACAGAAGCCGAGACAGGACTGTAATGATAATAATGAGAGGGAGTGACGGATGTGCTGTGCTGTAAAAAGCAAGAAGAGAGAGATTGAGTGTTCGAGTTTGAGAGCAATAATGTGTCCATGTTCAGCTAAAGGAAAACTCTTTCTGTGTTCCTCTTCCACCACGGAGCTCGAGACTGCTGCTTCGTCGTAAAGGAGACGCTTCCAGGCACATTACACGTCGGATGCTCGTTCAGCATTACAGTAGCGAGTTAATCGTTACTTTTATATGAGACAGTTAACCTTCTCATCAGCTACCCTGTCGATAACATCCACAGGCTCACCGACGGAGACGCTAGAAACTAAACTTTTCAGCTTCCTGTCACATTTCCTTTTGATCGTGTTGCTAACTCATGTAGAAACGCCTTTGTCCGTTCACACGCCTCCGAGCGAGGAAGAAGGCTTTGTTTGGTCTTCTTTGGGTAGAGGAAGAGGCGCATTACTTACATTATCAGGGTTCTTACACATTTTGATCGATGGTTTTCCAGGACTTTTCCATGACTTTAAGCCAAATTTCCGTGACCAAACTGAAATCTCGGTATAAACATGAACAATGTAGAAAATGTAGCGTATTGAGAGCGTTCCAGGCCTGGAAATGATCATTTTAAAATCCCATGACTTTTCCAGGTGTTCCATCACCGCACGAACCCTAATTATCCTCGGATGTCAGGTTCAACGAGGCAGTTGAGGTAGTGCCTGGCTCAAGGACTCTTCCCCAGTATAGATGGCAGCTACGGGGTGAACATGTCCGTACTCTCAGTGTCACTCCACTCGGGCAACGTGTTGAACTCATCACGATGCGTTACGTCCTTTAAATAATTTGCATAACTACAATAACCGCCTCAGCTACCCAGTCGCAGTTTAAATTAATGTCTGTTCAAAATGTGATCACCTTATTATTTTATCATTTTAGAAATGTCCAGAATAAGAATTCTTGAATCATGGCCAAAAGGTGTTTTATGAATTCACAGGGGCCTTGACCTTTGATCGACAAAGGTCGAATCAGTTAATCCCTGAGGTTGACATTAGTTTGGAAAGATTCCCTCCAGAGGTTCCTGAGACATTGTGTTCACGAGGACGGGACAGCCCGAAAACATAATGCCTCCAGACAACGTAGAGCCGGACTAAGCACATTTGGGACCTGTGTTTGGCCGAATTAAAAACATCTCCATGATTCCATTTTGGTGGTCAACGCTACAATAATTGTGTTCAGCTCTAATTAAAAGCACACATAAACACCGGGGTTATAACACTAAAGCGAGCTGAATCCTTCCCCATAGGGTTGTTTCTAAGCTTCCTCTCCATCCTCTCCCGCTCTGCACTCATATTTATGGTCACTGTGTGGTCAATACAGGGTCACGCAGGTTACCTACGACAAGAAGTGGGAGCTAATTCGGTGTGTGTGTGTGTGTGTGTGTGTGTGTGTGTGTGTGTGTGTGTGTGTGTGTGTGTGTGTGTGTGTGTGTGTGTGATTTTGCTGGACAACCTGACCTGAGAACTTGGATCGATCGATAGGCTTGACCCAACACTCCAAAACCAAACACTTCTCCCAAGACACTAAAGCACCAGGTCTCAGTCTCACTCACACTTTTCCTCAGGACCATCGCCAGAAGCTTGTACAAGAAAAAGCATGATAACAGGATGTATATGCTCGGATATGTGCATTGCTATGCTGAGAACAGGCTCGTTCCAGATGAACTGCGCCTGGCCTGGACGGTAGACGGGAGCGAGCGGTAGCAGCGGGGGGCGCCGACAAAAACGTCATCAAGTGGGACAATTTCAGCTGCATTCAAGAATAAATCAAGTCAAAGAATCCTGATATATCCGATCTGTCGGCTACTTGTAGTTCGCAGACCTCATTCGGATTTACTCATGATTTTCTAAATATATACAGTATGTATGTGTAAGTGCATTATATGGTAATCTTTGTTTTTAGATGCGTTGTATAAATAAACCTTATTATTAGCAGTATTATTAGTATCAACCACACAGGATGATTTTAGATTAAACCTAAGACTCATAGTCAACAATCTAGCGTTAGGTATTACAGTTACACGGTGAACTAGGACTCTACACTAAACGATGTGTTAGTCGTCAAATTTAAGAGCCAATTAGTTTGTTAATCTGGAGATAGCCAAGCGTTTCCCATCATACCTTGGGTCAGCAGCTGCGGCCGCCTCGATCTCGTGAGGTTATCGTTGACCACGTGTCGGGACCAAGCGGGACACAAATCTACCCAGCATGCAATGTGCGGCGATCAATTCTGCGATAGGACTGGCTCACCTCGAATGAACCCCATGGCTCGAGGTCATTAAAGTGAAGGTGTCAATAAGACGTCAGTCGAGTACGGACTGGACACGCCTCCAGAGTCTGGAGGTCTAATTAGAGAGCCTAAGTGAAAACACCTGTGTGGGTGAGAGCATGGAGCCGGAGCGTGGAGAGGCTTAATGGCTCCAACTGGGAGCTTTTTTTTTGTCACTTACATTTTTTGATTTGTTTAGTGATATAAACATAAAACAATAAACATAAAACATATATATACATACATATACATACACCCATACACATACATATAGATACATATACACACGCATACAGTATACACACACATACATATATATATATATATATATATATATATATATATATATATATATATATATATATATATATATATATATATATATATATATATACACATACATATACAGACGCATACATAAACACACATATACAGTATACACACATATACATACACACACACACACATACATATAATACATATATATTACATATACACACGCATACATACACACACAAACACACACATTCCCTCCCCCCCCTCCAAAAGAAACCCCAACAACAACAAAAAGACAACAACAAAAAATAACCCCGGCACCCCCTTAATTATCTTTCACTTGTAAGTTTGTATACCCCACCCTGCATCTGTATTTCCAACTGGGGTCTTGATATCAGAAAAACGACTTGCCATTACCTCTGGACATTAATCGTGTACTGTACATCCTCACATGAGTGTGTGTGGGGCCAGTGAAGGACACACACCGTCGGTTTAACGCCACGTCGTTTATCTACAGACTCACTCTGCTGCCGGCCTTTCTGAGTGATGAAAAATACATAATTCAATCGCTATCCTTGTAAATACCAACACGATTTACAGAGAACAGCCGACAGCGGTATTTTGAAGTTCAGCTAACTCAGGTAATCAACATGAATTGACTGCAGCTAAGAACATTAAACATGAGAAGCTTGCAAACGGCAATAATTGTGCCCTGGATTTTCAGTCGGTCAGAAGGAAACGCAAATGATATACGACATTATACACGGTGGCATGTGCGCGCGTGTGTGTGTGTGTGTGGGTGTGTGTGAGTGAGTGAGTAATTGGAGGATGGAGAAGTGCAGAGTTGGTTCCTTTCCTTTTATTAAAATTAAAAGAGCGCATGAAATTTAAATAGGTAGATTAATCGCAGTTCAGGATTTAAGTGCACATCGGCGCTCACACTGACACTCAGACACAACCATCCCTTTTCACGTCATACCCTTTATAATCGGGTCGATTAGGGCCTGATTGATTGCTTTGGAGGGGATCGATGGAATGCTACAATCAGCCAAATGCATGAGCACACAGTGAGTGAACACACACATGCACTCACACACACACACACACACACACTGTCTCTCCCTAACAAACACACACACACACACAAAACAATCTTTAAATATGCTTAAGCTATCTGTGCACCACTGAGCTTTGATTTCCACTTCTGTCCACTTACCATAAATAAAATCAAAAATAATCAATGCTGCTCAAGTGCATGCGTGTGCTTTGGCACCTTATGCAGTCAGCAGTATCCTGAGCAATAACCACTCCATCACGACAGCCGGGTGAGGTGGCTACACCTGTCCATCATGTGTGTGTGTGTGTGTGTGTGTGTGTGTGTGTGTGTGTAGGTCTATGTATGGTCAGCACATGCGTTCATTTATGGTTTTATTAGTCTGGTTACTGCTGGTTTAATTGGTTTTGGTGTGATACATTAGAGGACTGAGGAAAGGTTAAATGGATCTAGAATAAAAAAATGAAATATCTTCTCCCGACATAAATGAAAATTCACTGCCATCTGCGCTATTTCAGATTTCCCTGTTGCTTTTTCATTAAGAAGGAATATTCTTAATGATCCAAGATGATCTAAATAAAACAAATAAATTCAGGATAAACCATTCACAAAGCTTTTACTCTAACTTAACTGTTCCTCATCAGAGCAGGTTTGATCACTCAGTGACACACCGAGAGACACACACACACACACACACACACACACACACACACACACACACAGGGTAGACAGCACCACCTAGCTCTACACTACAGAAGCTGCATCTGAAGTGCATCTTGAACCCCCCGCCCCCCCATGGCAGTAATTCCATTACTTTGTTATTATCCGTCTGCGGGTACCGGTCTGTCTGTCTCAAAGGAAGAGAAGCAGCATGTGAAAGCCACAACTCAGCACCTTGTGGTTTATGTTCTGAACGTTTTAAACATCGCTACGGCGCTCCATGCATACCCCTCTTTTGATCTAATGTCGAAGTATAAATAAAGGGCATTTTATCTGCCATGATGTAATCTTGATGAAGCTCCCATAAAACACATGTGTGTTTACTAATCTGTCCGGATTAGGTCGCTCGACTAGGCATGCTGTAAGGAAGATAGCATGAGAAGTAACTTAAAAAAAAAATGCCTTGCACATTATTATATGAAGGCAGTAAAAATAATTGTGCAGATCACAAAGAGAATTTGAATGAACCCTGAGGTGGCTTTGTACAAGTCTTTTGTCTTTCATCAGCAAATAGAACTGCTCAGCCCGGTTTCCCCCTCTGGCTTCACTTTGCCTCCTGTCCTTTGCTTCCTCTCATTTCCCCTCCCTTCTCTTCTTTTTCCTCCTCCCTGGTTACCTCCTCCTCCACTCATAACGTGGCTTCCTCTCATTCTGTCTCATTTTTGCTTCTCTTTATCCCCTGCTCCCCGTCTCCTTCTGCTTTCCCTTGGCTCTGCCTCCCGTAACCTCCTCCACAGCTTGCATCTCCAGCTGTCCACCTCTCCCCTCTGAATTGTAGCGGTTCCTTACAAATCAGCAGATGTAAATCATCATGTTCCAGCACTTTGCTCTATTGGAAACACCCACGAAGCAACAAAGAGCTCATCGATAAACACATGAATCTGATACACCGGGCTCACTCCCTCAGTCTCCCTCTAATTCCTCATTCTGCTTTTTCCTCTCCCCGTCTTCCTCCTGCAAAGAGTCAAACCTCAACAATAGATCAATGCACAGATAAGAAAACACACTTTGAGAAAAGGGATACAAATACCCCGTTGAAGCGTTCACATAAGATATGCAATGCAAAAAAAGGAAGGGAACAAAAATGTTTTCTCTCTCACACACACACACACACAAACATCTCTGACTGTGACCCCTCCACTGCAATCGATCCATTGCCATGGTAATCGATAACCAGGATGGAGTTGTCTCCCAATGGAGCATATGGATGAATGAAATTCACCTGCTCAGCAGTTTGCAGGTTGTGTGTGTGTGTGTGTGTGTGTGTGTGTGTGTGTGTGTGTGTGTGTGTGTGTGTGTGTGTGTCTGCACTGACCCTCCATTGATCTGCAGTCCCCTGGCCTCTCAGTGGATCATGTGAGATCGGACAAGACGAGAAAGACCAACGGGGGTCAAAAACATTGTGAAATATGAAAAACAGGGTCATGAAGACAAAGGGAGGGGGAGAGACCGTCGCAGACATACTCTACAGACGCATAATGGAAACACAGACTGAAATACATTATATTAAACGCATTATTGCGAGAGAGAGAAAGCTATTTAACGATGTAAACTGTCAGAAGTAGATAGTCCTCCATCAGCATCACTGCTCCGTGACTTTGTGAACTTCAGTGTCACAGACGGAATATAATGGCTACCAAAGCTTCCTCAGTTACGCAGACAGTAGCCGCACATGCCTTGCATCCATATGTGCATGCATGTGTGTGATTATTTGTGTGTGTGTGTGTGTGTGTGTGTGTTTCCCTCCCTGAATTCATGCATACTGTATAATGTTTTATACGCTTGAGGAAGAACTCACAAATGCAATAATGAGTGCGCGTGTGTCTGAGTGTGTAAGCCATGAGGCCGCGGTGGAGACCACACATGGCCATATGGAACCGCATTATGGAGACACACAGTGGCACAGATGGACACATTCTGTGCAGGGCGTGCCATATCCTCCATGATCCACCAGTGTGAGTCTGAACGGCAGCACGCAGGAACCAGAGGGGCCTATTGACCACAGGAGGCACCCGCTGGGAGGAAGGCAGGGAACGAAGATCAAAGCCGTTCTTTTCAAGGTGCCTCTATTATCCACTGAGTCCTTTTGGAGCGTAATTACATGGAGGTCTAAAATGTTGATTATTTACTGATGTTAAAGCGCCATACGCATTGTCTTTAGAAGTAGTCGGTGTTCAAACCAGCGTCAAGGTCTAGTCTACAGCTCTCACATCCCCTGGTAGCTCATTTATCCAGCTCTCCTTTCCTCCCTCCTCTCCTTTCTTTCCAGCATCTTATCTCATTCAATTGGCTCTCCACATAACAATGGATGTCTGAGTGGCTTTTCAAGTAGGATTTGCTGTCTGTCAGATGTGACTGATTAGACTACATGCACACGCACACACACACACACACACACCGTGTTCTCTCTCACATACATGCAAACAGTTTCACACACACAACATGTTTTGATGTTGATTAACCCCGGGCTTAACGTGTCAGACGCTAAGCAGTAATAACTGACAGTCCTAAAGCTAAAGCTCCATCAATTCGGCACACACACATCCACGGAAATGCACGAGAATTAGTAGGAGAGATTGTATCACACCGTCTACTAGTACAAACATTACTTCTCGAGGTGGAATGATGGAGTGAGAGGACAACATGACTTCAAAATGTTCTCCGATGAGGTGTTTTTCACCACAAAGAAATGGGATGTGAAAAAAGGATTTGGCGACGCGTCGCCGTCCCGTTCTTCACATCTGCCGATCGCCCGCTTCAACCATTCACACGTCTATAATCTGTAACCGCTTTGGGGATTAGAGGGTTAATTGTTGAAGGGTTGTCTCCTGACCCACAGACAGTTTATCTGCGTCGCAGAACGATCAATCTCACCGTGCAACTTCCAACAAGTGCAACAAAAAAAACGTCTGCAACTTTCACTAACTCCACCAGGAGGAATAACTTCATCCGGTTCTCGAGCCGGCCGCCCTTGGTCCGTGTCCTCGAAACATGAGGGGCTCGGACCCCGTTTACACAATAGGAAAACGCATATATTTTCATGCGTTTTGGCCTTTCATTTACACAAAAACAGAGGTTTTATCACGGAAAACGATCATTTCTAAAAACTCCGGCCAAAGTGGAGATTTCTGAAAACTGTGTTTTTGTGTTTGCGTGTGAACTAGTTCAAACAGAGTTTTAGGTTGTCAAACGTCACAGTGTGCGACTAAAGATGCTTCACGTCATGTGAGCGTCCTATGGGACGTATGCGTATGCGGACGGCGTATTCATGCGGGTTCATATAAACAGAAACTTTTTTGAAAACAACCTTGTGTGTACGACGCTATTTTTTTAAACAGAGGGGCAGAAATATTTGTTTCTTTAAATACCCGGCTATGTGTAAATGTGGCCTCAATTCCACCAAGACGGTATTAATCACAGGGCATTGCATCACATCTGCTGTACTTTACAACGTTTATGATCGTTGTCAGACTGATGTGAGGGACAACACTGTTTGTACTTTGTGTCGTTATCAAATGTCGTTTAGAAAACAACACTTTTAAATTTCCCTCTGAAAACAGTCAGTGTAGTTTTTGTTACCACAAGGGCAGGCGGACGAGTAAAAAGTATTATTTGCTTGTTTTGTTATGTAGGAGGTGTTTTACTCCAATTCACCGTTTTTCATTGTGACCTTTATTCTGACCAAGTGATCTTCTTGTAAAAGACAAAATAATATGTTTTGCATTGCTACTGGATGCATGGAACTACAAGAGCTGGCCACAGTTTTTAGCAGCAAGAGTCAGGTTGTAAAAATGTGTGAACTTTAGCAACAGCATGTAGGAAGTGACCAGGTCCTCTCCGAGCATCTGCTGCTGAGAGCCAAAAACAAAGATTTTAAATATTCAACATCCTCTTATAATTGGCAGCTACGCCTAACTGTGAGTTGCTGCCGGCTGTGGCAGGAGGCTTAGGGACACATTGGGGCTGGCAGGGTTGAACTTTCTGCAAGGAGATACAACATCAAAAAAAACACAGAATAAAGGTTTTTGAAACAGAAATAAACGCAAACTCTAAAATGAGAAGACAAATATTTTTTTTCTGTCAACTTGCCAGCTGACAGAGATAACTCTAAATAAGTTGAGGATGAAGTTAAAATCCAACTGAGTTCACAAAAACACACAACATCGTATTAGCTTTGGCTCCATTTCTCATGGATTCTTCCTCATTCATTTCATTTCTCCCACAATGTCTCACCTCCACCCCCTCAAGGTGAATGACAGGAACGATGACGCCCACACGGAGAACTGATGATCTTTGTGTGGTGTGTGTGTGTGTGTCTATGTATGTGTGTGTGTGTGTGTGTGTGTGTCTATGTATGTGTGGGTGTGTGGGTGTGTGTAGGGGTTAGGCAATTAAACAAGCCTGTTATCATCACTCACACATTCAGGGACAGGTTCACTCTTTATAAAGCTCTCACTGCCCCGCGCATTACTCTGTCAATGTATGTAAATCTTCCTGCTAACTGCTGGTAGCTTTGTGTGTGTGTGTGTGTGTGTGTGTGTGTGTGTGTGTGTGTGTGTGTGTGTGTGTGTGTGTGTGTGTGTGTGTGTGTGTGTGTGCGCTGAAAACACACACACACACAATAAATCTCTCCTGGACACACACACACACCACCCACTGCTTCTCTTTTTAAAAGGGTGACATAAGAGGTGGTCCTTCTAACATCTCTATGATTGAGGTGAAGAGTAAAGCTCATAGCCAACACAGAGTGATTACATTAGTCTTCTGAAAAGATCATATCTCTCATTCACGAGACCATGAATCAAATCCGTCTTGACACTAAATGATGTGTACTTAAAGGGACAATCCACCGTAATACACACTACACACTGCAGTGTGTGGTGCTCAGCTGCTGAATTATCACGATGAAGTTTCTAATTCGTCTGAAGATTCTTAAATGTATTTGAGCACGTTTCCTTGGAACAGAAAAAAAGTGCGTACTCTCTTCAAAGACTTAAATGAGAATGAAATCCAGCTTTTAAATTGTTGGATGGAGCAGCACATGATGCTGCGTCAGTGTGACGAGCTCCAGAATGGGACTGGCAGGTCTTCAGGGGTTCAATGTTAAAGATTTAAAAGCACATACACATGGCAATAAAATTATTATGTCGAATGAAATCCTGTCTTCGAATCTCTCATTTCAGGAGCAATCGGTACTTTTGATTTGACTATAGCTATAGGAATTATAGAACGCACGATTAGGTGGTGGATCAACCACTGAAACTTATCAGAAAATGTGACTGGTCGATGGGGAAATAAAAAACTAGTGCAAAAGGTAATCTAAATGTCTTTCACCTAATTCATTTCTACTTAGAATAGCCGAGCAGCGGGCCCCTGCTAATATACATTTTATATAGAACGAGCTGCCGGAGCCGATAGAGAGATGTCACATGTCACATGTATGTATTCTCATGTGAGGGACCAGTGGGGAGATCTGGTCTTTAGTCAGTCCATCCCTAATAAACCCCCCACTCGGGTACTTCATTAGGATCATTCATCAGCACTAGAAATGGACGAGGAGGTGGACTTCATAACAATACCAATTAGCAACACACACACACACACACACACACAGTGTATCATCTACTCTAGCTGGGTCCCAGGTCCAGCTGTGCTTTCTTAATTAAGAGCCAAGGTCCATAAAGACTACAGGCTTCATGGTTTATTATATTCAGAATTAACCCTTTGTCGTTCCCTCCCCCCCTCTCTCTCTCTCTGCGTTTCATTTCAATCACTCCGTTAACCCCTTTCTCTATCACTTCAAATCAATCGTCCACGTCCCGCTGGTTGGCCGCCTCCTGCTGCGACCTCGTGCCCGCCTCACACCCCGTCCTCGGTGACCTGACGTGTGTCTGTACATCACCCTCGCAAGTGCAATTCTGTAATTAACAAGCCTCCCTGTGTCTTTTTATTCACTCCAGCAATTAACCCCGTTTCTCCCCCCCCCCCCGCTTGGTGTGCTCTTTCAAATTCCCCCCGTCTGTCTCGTCGCCGCTCTCTAAACGCTCTCACCGCCATCGCTTCTCTCCTTCTTTCCGTCTCATCCTCCATCCTGGTACACTCTCCATCTCTCGCGTACGCCATTACTCAATTAACTCCCCCCCCCGCTGGTTCCTGGCTTAGGGTCAACATATGTCTCAGGTCTGGATCACGTCCGTCTGCGCCTTCGACGAATGAAGAGCCCACATACACACACGGCCACTCGTGTGCACTCTTGAGGCGTGACTCGGAAAGGATTGGATTCGTTAGAGAAAAGGGTGAAAGAAAGAGGTCGTGAAGGGGAAGGAAGGGGGTGAGAGGAGGCGGACGAGTGGAGGCCGAGACATTACTAAATACTAGAAGAGCACTGGGGACATGGAGCGGGAAGAGCTTTGTTCAACAAACAGGGACCCGGGGGGGGTCTTTATGGGTACATTCTGAGCAGATTGACAGCGCGTGTTAATCAAGATGGACCAGGTGTGAAGGGAGAACTAATTTGGACAAATGGGGGCAGCACCAGGAGCCAGGAAGGAGTGGACGAGGAGTCGGCGGAGAGGACGTACAGCGGATGAGTGGAGAGAGGATAACGGCGTGGGTCGAGGTGGAGGCGAGAGGGAGCGCTGAGCTTCATTATGGTGCCGTCTCACGATGGCCTTCTCTTTATCCCGCCATGATGAGCGACCTCCACGTAACAGAGATAATGATGCACGAGTGAAGCCCGGGTGACCTTTCAGGGACATTTCCATCAATTGGAAAGAGAGCCGCATGCGTGTTAAAGCGTCGGTTCAATGTGATGTTTGAGGCTGTAGCGGCAGACGTTTTTAGGTTATAATGTTAGTTTTCATTCTGTGATGATTACAGTATCTATTCACTAGGTGAAAAACTAAGGTTTTTCATGAGGTCCATTTTAATCCTTTTTGGTAAAATGTTGTATCTTCATGCAATAAGCTCATTGATACATAAACTAGAAACTACAATTACAGGTTGGATTGGATTTTTATGTTTGCCTGTACTTAGAGGACTGGTTGTTTGAGCATCCAAAAAGGACAAAGGAAGAACTTTTTTTAACAATAATTTCAATAAAACCTATAAAATGTTCTATGAATCTATAAAAGGTTCAAATAAAACATATTTTAGCATTTCATTGCCTTGTTTTCTATTTAACTCCAACACAGCAAACATCATATTGTCGTTCTTAGGAGGTTTACCTGCATCACATTTAGCCCTTCAGACATCGTTATATACATCCATACTTCGGTTATAAGCAATCTTTGGTGATATACATACTTCAGTTGTATAAATACTTCAGTTATATTTGTGTTTTCTCTTTTTGCTTAGTTCTTAACTGAGAAGCAAGACACAAAGTGCACTGTGCCGATGAATGAACAGCATCCGCCCGTTTAACGTGATGAGTGTTCGTCCAAGCCTTTAAAGGAATTAGACTGATCCGCTCATGTGTGTGTGTGTGTGTGTGTGTGTGTGTGTGTGTGTGTGTGTGTGTGTGTGTGCATGTGTGCCGTACATAAACAGACACAAAGACAAGAATGCATGCGTTTAGCAGATGGCTGGTGGTTAAGAGAGTGTGAATGATAAAATCTGCCCACTATTCCATCGCCTTGTCCATTACTTCACTCCACTGCTTTTGATGAGTGTGAGGGTGTGTGTGTGTGTGTGTGTGTGTGTGTGTGTGTGTGTGTGTGTGTGTGTGTGTGTGGTGCATTCTGCATGCATTTTCATCTCCATGTATCTGTGTCTAAGTGAGACAATCTACTCATACCACTTGTCTCGTAAATGAACAATATTAAAGTCAAACCATTAAATTAAAACGTAAAAAAACAGCCATTTAATTGAGTTTTGTTCTATTTGGATTTTATTGATTCTACCCATCATGTGTGGCGGGGTTGTAAGCAATCAAACTAATGGAACATTACGAACCTATTGAACATGCGCCGCACGGGTAAGACCGAGTTACCCATCTGCGTGTGTGACCGAGTGGAACGCAACATGTGTGGAACACGCGCCAGTGAAGGTTGTGTTGTTGGCGAGTTATGCACCGAGTGTGTGCGTGAGAGAGGAAGACATAAGGATGAAGGTGACGGGAGCATTGTGACGGCTGATTCAATGGAATCTCACACACACACACACACACACACACACCTATTACCATACGTAAAAACACACATGATTTAACAAACACGGTAAAATCCGCATTCGAGTGTAGTGCAAAATATGATTAAAGCGCACTGAAGACACACACACACACACACCCACACACACCCACACACAAACAATGCATAAACCTTTGTACCCTCTGAAAAACACAGAAGAAGATATTATAGATCAGTGCTAAAGATATTACCCGGTACGTCGTACATCAATGAATCCCATACAGGCACACACACACACAATGTGTGCATGTAGTAAAGGGTTCTCCGTTGACTGTCTGCGTGGATGTGTATGTTTATGTGTATGTGTATGTGTATGTGTATGTGTATGTGTACTGCGACGGACCAATGAGGTCTTAGCCTTATCAAATATAAGTCACAATTTGGCTGATTACTGATATCTCAGCTCCTGGAGAAAGATACGGTTTATGGTCCCTCTACCCTTCTCAAGGACTACCAGATGCTGCTCTCACACACACACACACACACACACACACACACACACACACACACACACACACACACACACACACACACACACACACACACACACACACACACACACACACACACACACACACACACACACACACACACACACACACTAGAGGAGCCATCATTGAAAACTAACACATATGATTACTATCTCATAAAAAATGTCAGGCTGCATGAAGTGGAGTCACGCGTAGGCCTACAGTGGACAGGCAGAAGGTTTTATGTCTCGTTTGCCCTTTCTGAAGGACTACGAGAAGCAAGTTCACACATGCATACATGAAAGTGTCCATCCCACAACTAGAGAGCCTCACAACAATACACACACACACACACACACACACACGTTAGTTGCTCTCAATACAGTGGGAAATATAAATACTAATTCACGGAGCTGTTGCACCTTGAGGCTTCACCAACAGAAACCAGTGGAATGTATACCGTTCACATGTGTGCACTTATAAACACACACACACACACACACACACACACACACACACACACACACACACCAAGTTACCCAACAGAAACCAGTGCAATGTGTGAAAGCAATAAGCAGCACTGCTTTCTTTAGAGGAGGGTCAATATTATTCCCGCCAGTTGGCCACTTTGTATGGAGGCTGAGGGGTCAAAGGTGGCTGGAATTCAGTTTGTATTACATGACTATACAGTGTGTGTGTGTGTGTGTGTGTGTTCATTCACTTAACCTTGACACAGTGACATCACACAGACAGAAACATGTCTGAACTCCGTTGCCCCGTACGATCTCTTGATAAATCTGATGAGGACAAGCTGGGGAAACAGCAGGAAGACGACACTCTGTTTCTTTATTCCATACCAATGCGCCTTGAAAGTTTAAATCGACCAAGTAGGATGCCTAAATGACACTTCTCTTTTCTCACAAACCAGTCTCCTGCTGGTGGTCAGATAAGCAGCATGACCAGACATATTGGAACCTGCAAGTGATTGGCATGTTTTTCTATTGGTTAAAACAATCTAACCTACGATCTCTAACCATAGCAAAGTAAAAGGTGCAGGCCAAGCAGAACATCAACAGAAAAAAACACTTCTTGAATAGAAAAGCTTTTCATTAGATTGCCTGAGTCCGAGGTCAATCCCAGTCAACCCCAGGAGCGAGAGATAACAGGGCAGCCACTGGGAGGGGAAAGAATCGGGGGATGGAAGAACAAGGGCCCAAAGGCCAGACTTCAGATACACGCTGAAGCCGTAATGCCAAATATTTGGTTTTGGTTTAACATAAAAAAGGCAAAGGGTTCCACCTAAATTGTAGATTCATTCTGCCAGAGCCTGATAAATGAATTGAAACGACTCCCCGCCATGAGGGCTGTATGGCGGCATTGAAAACAAACCCACCCTTGGCGAACCTCCCCCACCCAGACACAGCGGGCTGCAAGGCATCGGAAGAAACTAACTCCATTCAGATTCAAAAACAAGTGTCAATGTTTGCATGGGATTAAAGTCATCATATACGATTTATACAATCTTGCCAAAACTGAATCCCATGCAGCAAGACGTTTCAGAAACGTCTTGTTAGCTATTAGCCAAACGCATCGTACAAAACAATAGAAGTGAGCCCTTTATCAACCGGAGCGAGTATGGAGGACTCAAAATGACTTAAGTATAAATAAATGTATAAATAAATGTATAAATGCTTAAATAAATGTAGAAATAAATAAATAAATGATTAAATAAATGTATAAATAAATACAGGAATGAATGAATATAAGTTATAAATGATGTCCTGTTGATTTATAACTTATATTCATTCATTCCTGTATTTGTTTATTTATTTAAGCATTTATACATTTATTCATGCATTTATTTATACTTAAGTCATTTTGAGTCCTCCATAAGCGAGGAGTCAAAACGTCAACAGGCGTATGAAACAGGCGATTAAAAGAGTTTTCACAAGGTGTGAGCCAAGCAGGAACAACTGGCTCGCCAAAATATAAAACAGCACAATGCAATATGTGCTGTGGATCTCTCTCTCTCTCTCTCTCTCTCTCTCTCTCTCTCTCTCTCTCTCTCTCTCTCTCTCTCTCTCTCTCTCTCTCTCTCTCTCTCTCTCTCTCTCTCTCTCTCTCTCTCTCTCTCTGACAAAGACATTCGGTGGATGCCTGTTTGCTTGCTTTACGTATCAGGTTTGTGTTGCCGGGGATTTGAGTGTCGGGATTAAATGCCGACTGTTTCAGGGTCCACACACACAAATCGCTGCTCCTCAATACGTCTGCATGTTTTCCTAATCCCTTTCAAGTCTTATTGTTTTGATCTGGGTCATGGTTCAATTAATGTCGATGTGTTAACCAGCAACGCACTCACACACACACACACACACACACACACACACACACACACACACACACACACAGAATGATATGAGAACCTTATCATCAACTACCTTAACGCACAAATACATAATTTACACAGCAAGCTGTCCATAAGAATCCAATCAAACACGGTCTGGTCTCTATTGTCTTCATTATCTTGTCACACCAGAATAAGCAGCTATAAATAATCTCATTATTACTGCACCATATTTACAAATGAATGCTTTAAACAGATGTGCGTGTGTGTCGTTTTCTGGCTTCAGATAGAGATATTATATATATATATATATATATATATATATATATACACTCCAGAGACTTAATGTACATGCCATTTATGATGAAAACTATAGAAGAGAATTATGGGGCATTACACATAATAACCCTTCCAGCTGGGTCTAATTGCCTCATTCTGAATGGCTGGTGTTTTGCTCCTCGAAATGACAGAGCTAAGCTGGTGAGAAGGGGAAAGGGGGAAGAAAAAAAGATGGAAAGGGAAAGAAGAAAAAGAAAGGGGGAAGGAGACAGGGCAAAGAAAATGTCCACTAGGAGGAGAGCTGGACCAAGAGAGGAGGAGGAGGAGGAGGAGGAGACAGCAGGAGAAAGCGACACTGAAAAGGGTTGAAGAGCTAGAGAGCAGGATGGAGTCAGTAAAACAGACGGTAGAGAGAGAAAGATATCCGAACACAACCCATGCCCTCTGTGAATAAGCTCTCTGTACTTCTCACTCATGTTGCATTGGTGGCTATTCTGGTACAATAAATACGATAAAGACCTTCCCCCCAGCTCCACCTGTGCTTTCCTTGCATTTCGAATGACCCCCATGACCTCTGCCATTCTTGCGAACCACTATTCATTCGTCTCAAGAAGATAAATCCAAGTTCATGCTGACAGACGTAGTCACTATTTTAACAACGTTTGTGAATTATACAAGTTCTGTACGTCTTGGGCTTTGAAGTCCTTATCCCTCCTGCACCTACCGTAGCTACAGACATGGAGATATGACCCGATACTATCGTACAACACATTGAATTAATCTGCTGTGCTACTTAAAAAAAGTTAAAGTTCAAATATGTGTTTTCGACTAAACAGAGCTAATAGCCCCACGGTTAATTGCCTTATGAAAAGTTAAACTCAAATGATGGGCAATGATGAATCTCCACCATCATACTCCAGCTCCGCTGTCGATGCTAATACGAGTTCACGCCATCATCGACGACGACAGCGAGCCGTCTGTAAGCGATGCGACACATCGGCCAAATGACTTCTGCATGTGTGTTTACGTCTGTGTAGGTGCACGTCTCCATAGATTATGCAGCAGCCCGCCATTATCGTTTCTCACTCACACTCGCAACATTAATATTTCTGTATAAACCTTAATTGATTCATTTGTTTCCAGAACTATCGCGTCTGGCAAATATAGCCTTAATGCGCCGACATGCTCCGAGTTACAAAAGGCAGAGCTGGGACCCAAAGACAGACACAAATGATCAAGTTGTGCAGAGTGCATCTGTTAGCGGCAGCCGCTCGTGGTATTTACCAGCGATCAGCGGAGTTTGCATGATCATGGTTATGGAAAACTGTCGAATTAGAGAGCGCAGAAGGGAGGGAAGGGCCTGCTGATAACAGGAAACCGGCTCCGAATAATGTTGTCAGAGATGCTTTGCTAATGATTCTGGTATTGCTGTGACCTTTAATTATACTAATTATTTGGGGTTTAACTGGCAGTGAAAGCATTTCCAAGTAGGACGAGAGTTGTTCGAGGAGGGAAAGAGGTTTTCCTTCTTCACAAAAAAAAGAGGAGAATAAACATGTTCGCAAAGGTCCGACCTTTCATTTGCATGCGGGCTGGAGTAAGATGAGAAAAAGGGCAAACACACGCTTTATCTGAACGCAGGTAATGTTCCATTCCCGTCCTCAGCCTGTGCTGCGTGACCCCTCTGTCTGAGGAGAGACATGACGGAAAAAATGTGCCAAGAGGAAAGAAAGTCCGGGAAAAAATGAGAGCATTATTTAAATATTAATGAAGCTGAGAGATGAACTGTTGGCCCGATTGTTTTCTCCGGCAAATGGTTTTGGCTGACTGGAAAACCAACACATACACCCGTGGGTGCAAATACACACACAGACACACACACACACACACACACACACACACAGACATGTACTCCCCACCGAGTCGGCCACCAACTGTCCATCTCAACGTATCCAAGTCTAACTGTTTCAGGTTGTTTCATCTCCTCAGTAAACCAGACAGTATAATCACCAGACATCCTTCAAGTTCCATCAATTCAAAGTGCATTTTAACAGGATTAACGAGGCAGTTTACCAACGGTTTTCCAGAAGAGTGCACTATTGAGGCATTGTGGACCTTATTGAACCACATTTATCAGAGGACTCAAGAACTCCGGAGAGCTCACAGCCCTTCTATCTGCTGATCGTTCCGGGCTTCTGTGTGTATAAACGTATCCGAGACGAGGAAACTCCTCATACCGATCCAATAACTCAATTTACGGTATCAGAATCAGTTTTTTACTGTAGAAATCAATCATGAACTACAGAAAAGAGTTGGATCCTGCATCATAAACACAGATATTTGGAGAGAAGGACAATGGAGAAAAAGCATTTGAGTAAATGGAAGGACAACCTCGTGAATATAATAATTTTGCTCAAGGCAGAACAAAAAGAGGCTAATCGTATCTACATCTGAATAAGGATGCAATGTAATCAAACCCTTTGCCATGTTCTGTGTATCCATCAATAGGATAAATGATTGGCACAGTTATCCATGATTAAAGCTCTGCTCACGGAGAGCCGCCCTATTTCCAGGCTAGAGCTGGTGTTCAAATCATAGAGTTTCTAAATAGGTCAAAGACGGTCTTCTATCTATAACATCCAAGATTACAGGTTTACTTCATTGGTATTCATCTTAATGAAAGACGTCTTAATCATATTGTGTGATGTTCTTTTTACATTGAGACATTATGTATTGTCCAAATTACTGATTTCAAGTCTGTTAAACACTTTGAAACAGACAAAGTTCAACTGTGTCAGTGCATTACACATAAACAAATAAACAAACACATTCTGAACACTAATACAATCAGGGAATGATTGCAGTGATCATGTGTGTGCATCTAAAAGCAGGTATTTAAGTTGCTGGACAGAAAAACATTGAAAAGATGGAGAAAAAAATAGATTCTGCACACAAGATAATGCTGCCATGAAAATATAATGAGATACCACCAAGAAACCTTTCTGAGCATCAAGCTCTTCAGACAGATAATGTGTTTAAATGGTTTCCGTGCGCGCTGTCTGGGTGCATCTGTTAATAATTTAATAATGATATACAAGGCAACATACCCTCCTCTCTCTCCATTACCAGCTAACATTTTAATCCACCCCCCGTCTCTGCGAGGCTGTTTCTGCAATACCTCGACGATGGGAAAAGGACATTAGGGATTACCCTGCTGATGGGAGTCCATACACTCTGCTTACTTTCCATTTTATTTGGCACAGGGCCGCGAGTGGGCTTGAAAAAAACAACATGCAAAGGAGACGTTAGGGAGATGGGGTCAAATAATCTTGATAAAAACATGCCAGGGGCAGTATACCGGTATCCTGTTTTTATCCTAAAAATACCGGGTCACAATTTTTTGGACGTGACGCCCAGCGCTACTGCACACCACGCAGAATTATCTTCACAGCTTTGCTTTTCACCTTGTGGGTTGAGGGTCCAGCTACTGAACAATGTTTCCTTTGAAAAGTGCATGTTTTTATAATTGTAATAAAGGGAATTATTGGCCTTCTCCTGCAGCTCCGTCTGTAGATAATGCATGACAGCAATGTACGTATGGCGGATATCAAACACCTTGCACATGTCATGCCAGGACGCTGATATACTGTACATTCTTCTGCCAATCCAAGACATACAGATGCCAAGTATATAGACATTTACTGAGATGCACTTCCTCACAGGTGGTACATAAATATCACCTCTCTCTCTCTCTCTCTCTCTCTCTCTCTCTCTCTCTCTCTCTCTCTCTCTCTCTCTCTCTCTCTCTCTCTCTCTCTCTCTCTCTCTCTCTCTCTCTCTCTCTCTCTCTCTCTCTCTCTCTCTCTCTCTCTCTCTCTCTCTCTCTCTCTCGTATTTTAGCCATGGGTTTATCTTTTCAAACTGTATTTCTGACCTTTGCCTTCTCCGTTTTCTTTGTGGTTACAGCCGGCAGTCTGAGTCTGGCTGCAGTAGAACACTCATCCGGGATTAGGAGCCGTTTATTCATCTCGGCTCAGTAATGCTATGAGAGCCTCGCTGCAGAATCCAATGAATATTTCACACTTTCATTTCATATGCAATCTCTGGTGCTCAGAAGTGTGTATTGCTGGGTATCATACTATACGCTTCACTTCGGTGTGCGTGTGTGTGTCTTACCATATGTGTGTTTTGGTGCATTAGTGTGTGACACGTTCTTTGATCCCCGTATTGAAATGTGTGTTTAGTACTATGTGTGTGCTTTTGTATTTGGTTCCTGTGCCGCAAAGGTATTTTTTGTGCAACTTCCCCACAATCGTAAGGACATAAAATAAAAGCATCACTGTCATGTGTGAGTGAGTATGAAGAGGGTAGAGCACAGGAGATAGTTAATAAGCCGTCAATAAATACAGTGTACAGAGGCGCCCACAGAAATACAAATGTACCGTAATAATAACTTAAACCTCGATGCAGAAACCTGCTGAACAGCTTTAACTCTAGACCTACTATTCAAATGACCCAGCGCTAATCCAGGAAACACTTCTCCCTTTTAACTCAAAGCTTCCTCAACTCATTCTCAGTGTGAACTGCGCTTTGAGCTCCTCTTCACTGGAGCCGAGAGTTTCCTCATTAGAAACCTATTAGAAGGTAGGAAAACAAAAGAAAGGAGTGTATGGGAGTACTAGCAGCCAGCAAGCAACAGGCTGAAATACTACTCAACTGGGAAAAAGTCAGGCCCGAGGGAACGGGGATGCTTCATTTAATGACATACGCACTCAAGTGCTTTTGAATGGTGATGCATTCACTCACATTTGTATCCAATTGTGATTAAAATTAGCTCTTTCGCAGCGTTTACTAATTTATTAATTCTCTCTCTCTGCACGTTTCACCGTGTGCTCTTTTAGCCTTTAAGTTAATCTTTTTCAGACTTTCTATAGTCAAAGAAATACAAAGGTAACCATGGTTCTCATTCAGACGTCAGGTGAAATTGCCGTCACGTGAAAAGGGATATAAATAGCGTTGGCGGGGGGGCGTTCAGGGACCAGGAGCAGAAAGTAGTGGACATGCTACAGAAAATATGGTTTCCGTTCCATCCTGGAAGTTTCAAATGGCACAGGGCAAGTGACTAGCTAACATCAGGACCAGCGAATGCTGCGCTCTACAAAACCATGGCAACAGCCTCTCATGAAAGTAATCCCCCAGGTCAGTAGCTGGTCTCCTGACTCTCTTATTGCTCCTGTCACTGCATGATACGGCCCCGGGGCCCCGGCTTAGCGTGTCATCTAACTTCCCCGACCAACTTTCTATTTCTATACAGTAAAATACTTCACATAATATAAATGTCTACAGCATGTCTGTGTTAGCCTGAGGCGGAGAAAATACACTGTTTATAAAACAAGACTATATTATGTGTATTTAGCTATGTTCACATAAACAAAATTGTCTTTGTCACAAGATCTAGAAATCAAGATTTGAACCATAACAATGGATATTTTGTGCACAGTGGCATAAGCCCCGTTGAGAGAGACATCACTTCAGTTCTTCCCAAAGGTTCTCACAGCCCCGAGAGAAATTGCCAACCAATGCAACTTTATTCTCAATTAGTTCATAAAATCTCCAACAAATCCTGCAGCATTTAGAAACGCTTAGAGGCATGCGGTACGAGCCGAGGACGGGAGCGTACACTGTGCATTACATTTGCGAGCCGTTAGGTTTCTTCAGGTTTTTTAAGACGTGAATTAAATTAAAGATTCAGTCCACTAAAGGACACGGGCTCATTAAATAATGTTGATACTGTTTTAATGTGCCGAGCTACCAAGAGAAGATTTCTGATTAATTTAAGGTTCTAAATCATGGTTCAAAAAGCCCTTAATCTATCATTTATCACCTTCTAATAATGCCAGAGTCTATGTGACAGTATGAGAAAAAACTCGACTTTCCAAAGGGGAAAATGGAAAAATGACACATTCCTCGGGGGGGAAAATAAGAAAAAACGGGATATATGGGTTGAGTTTGCGAAGTCTCCAAAAGTGAATTGCTAATAAGACTGCCCAACGCTGAAGGCAAGTTAAAACCTTTTCCCTTTGAATTTTGCATGTGAGGCAATATTCTATCCAAGAGTGGCTTATAGGCCCCTGCAGCTCAATACTCAGTGTGAACACACACACACACACACACACACACACACACACACACACACACACACACACACACACACACTTCAGGCACAGATACCTGCTCAAACATCCACACAACCACATACACCTTTAGAAGAGCAGTGTTATGCGACTTATTCATGGGTATAACTCAAAAAGATGATGTGCATTATAGGAGAGGTATCCAAAAGATATTTGACTTAAAAACAGTGATTTTGTAGCTCTTTGTTAATAACGAGAGCTGTCCGGCACTTCTTTGGTTGGTCACGTGCACGTCCGTACTCAGGAAACAGGCCATTATGTTTGCTATCAGCCTCATCTCATGCGTGTTACATTCACTTCACGGTATTAACTGAGAATATACACGTGACACGCCTCTTTGTGGTTCACTTAAAAGTCCCAGAAGGCCACTAGTTTCCTTGTTGCCAGTGTATTTATATGAAAGGAACTCTTTGATGACTTCCTTAAATGAAAAGCAGGAGCGAGCACTAAAGTGACCTTGTGTTTGTTGAGGGGCGCTCACCTTGTCCTTGTCCTCCACCAGATCACTGAGCGTGTCGTCGGGGTCCAGAATCCCCCCGTCGCAGTATTCAACGTGGTGAGTCCGGACCAGGAAATCCCCCTCCTGTGACACAGAGACTCACAAGATCAAGCCACGAGTACAGAGGCTTCAATAGTCAAATAAATAAATACAACGATTGAATTGAACACTAATGGTTGATGATGTCACCAAAAAAGGGTAAAAAAAAGTAAATTAAGTGTGTCCATTATTCAGACTAGTGCAAACCACTTTCTCAATATGATGCATTTCCTCAGACAAAAGAAAATAGCACCGTGAACGAGGGAATAACACAGGGAGAGATAGTCAAAACACAAAATGGGAAATCGCAAGAGTAGTTATATTGTTTTTATTTCTATTTTTGCTGTTATTTCTATTTCCAAACTACAATAATAGTCCATTTATACCAAACTAACGCCCACGGCAGAAGGCTTCCCCTACTGCACTGGTCACCAGCCCATTAAGGCCTACCTCTCCCAGTTCAACTCCACCTCTCCTCGGTTTCTTTCCCTCCTTTTACATCCTCCACATCTTTCCCTGGGTGCCTTGTACAGATTACAGCCTGGCCCTTTCTCCGCTGTGTTGGGTTTGTGATTAATGACATCGACAGTACACCGGACAGCTGACTACATAGAGCTGGTTGTTGAACAACATATTGAGACAACACACACACACACACACACACACACAAGCACGGGGAAAACCAAACACAGCCTCAGGAAAGCGATGACTCAAACCGTTACGGGGTGCTGCTCCATTAAATCACTCTTTCAGGGTCAGGTGCTTGTCAATGCTTTGCAAAGGCATCAGGGAGAGGGTGAGCAAGAGCAAGACCCTCCGTGTCCCCGGATGTCTCGGAAAGTTTCAATGTCAATACCAGTTCCTTCACCAAAATCAGCTCTGCATCAAAAACATGTCAATAAATGACTTACTTGCACTTTTTTAAAGAATGCTATCGCATAAATGAGTTTCTTTGTACATGTAGTAATCAAAGATTGCTCATATTTGTGGACTCTCATCAGGATCCTGGCAGCGCTGTAGCTTTTGGATGCTCTTCCCTGATGGGATTCATCGTCTGACCCCGTTGTAACCGACTTGGCTGACCACCAGGCCACATGTATGAGAGGGAGAGAAAGAGAGATGTTCAACCTTGTGTTTACATCGTTTTAATTCTCGTCTGCATCGTGTTCATCTGCCTCGAGCACCATCCATCAGGGCCTGGGGGCAAATTAACTCTGGGACGAGGCATGTGAATGTTGTTTTCTTTTATGATTAATCTGGAAATATTTCAGTGCCAAAAGTGTCACGTCAAATTAGTTTGTATCTCCTCTGCCCTCGGCTTTGCACATAACATCCCACAAAGACTTCATTACCCCCTCGGGCTTCAGAATGAGTCCTCCGAGTGTGAGATTGTGTCTTTACTGTTTGATGGTAAGTACTCCATCCATCATCCCCACACAAACAGTGAGTCATTGCACAAGCTACGCAACGAGCTGCGCCTCGACCGCGAGACATCCTAACGCAACTAGAGGGCAGAGAAGCAGGAACCGTCACATTTCCATCAGCTTGCTTACAGACGACTTTACTTCACAGCTAGAATTCTATCGAGCAAACTCACAAGAAAGAGAAAAATGTCTTTAATGTCAAAAGGCTCACTCTGGTCATCGAATCCACAACCTAAGATGTCCTGGGGCCCCTGCTGACCCGGCAGGTCACACGGCAGACTATACGCTGCGCTTTTCATTTCACAGTTATTACTGTGCCTTCGAGGTGCTGGGTCCCAAAATAATGATCAGTTCATCAAACCACAACAAACCATTTGACACATCGTAAACATGGAGCTTTTGGGGTCCTCGGGGATCTGGGGGTTCGGGGCAGTTTGCCAACTGAGCAATCTAGTCCACAGAAATGTCTTTAAAGTCAATCGTCTTTCTACTTCTTTCTTTTCTTCTATGTGTCCTGAATTATTAGTCAATGGAAACAAATTGATCATAAGAAATACCCACATTAATTATACATCTGTTGGTCTGACTACATCCCTCTACATGTCACATTCATGTCAAATTATTACATAGGGAAAATAAAAGAAGTATCAAATGATATATGCATGAAGTACCTAAGTAAACAAAGAGTAAATATTGTGATGGAAGGATTATGCAGGAACACCAACATCATTTCTTTGGTGCCCTGCTGTTTTTAGGTCAACAACCCCCTTTGATCTCTGGTTACAGTCGGCAAGCGGCGCTAAGGCGACGAGAGATGGAGCGGGAGAGATAAGAGCTGCGAGCACACTGATCTAATCTGGTATTCAGGGGGAGTGCATCGATAATGCGTTACATCCCTGTGCCTCCAAGTCTGGCAGTTTAAAAACCTAGAGGGACACTCAGATATTGTAGGACTGGAGATAAGAGTCGTAAACACCCTGATATAATCTAAAAATCAGGGGGATTAGCACTTAATACACTGTTTTGCCTGATACTATTACAGATAATCTTGGCCAATTTTAGGTATTTATCTCTCAGGACACGCTCTAGAAATTATTATTAGGTTGTAGTAAAATCCCACCCGAGTTAAAACAGTGTGTAGATAATACAGAGTTGTCAGGTGTTTGCTTGCCCCCCCCCCACACACACACACACACACACACACACACACACACTTCCACTCTATCTCTGAACAGTCAGTCCTTTTAGTCTGCAGGTGTTTGGTATGCATGTTGTTTAAAACTCAAACCTCGGGAACAAAACGGTAACTTTGGAGGTCATGCCGTCGACACAAAATGTGAAAAGGCATCCGCTCCGAATGCAACAGGTTTAGTCGGAGGCACTTCACGGACAATTACAGACAAGAGGGTGACTTGCTACAAAGTATTCTTTAGTAAAGGTCGCGAGGACTGATTTAGCTCCAAATAGAGAGCTGCAGGGATGACACCATTTTGTAAATCAATCCTGGCGGTTGGTGTCGCTCTGCTTCCTTTGGGATTTTTTTTAAATCTTTAAAAATGGGAAAAAGACCCGTTTTTCAACTCGTCACCTTAATCGCTCTCACCTGCCCACCCCACTGCACCCAATCCCTTCTGTATTTAGGTCACAGCTTCACTCTCTGATAGATGGTTCTCCGCATTTATGCGAGACCCTCCAACAATTACCCTCCGCCTGCTCTCCCGTTGCCGACCCGGCCCCTTGGGACTTTTCCTGCCTCGACTCTGCCCAGAAAACCCGCCATAGCCTTCTGTCCCCGACCACAAGAATTTGCTGAGCTTCCTGTGGTTCCCGTCTGCCTTTTCCCCCGTAAGCAGAGCCTGGACGCTGCTGGTATTGTATCGTGGACGTCACAACCACTTGGTGAAAGGCGGCCTAGTGTCCAGAGTGATAATGTTTTTACAATTCATAAATGAAATACAGACAAACGTACTTAATGTCATAGATCAACATGTTCAAATCCTGTGTCGACTAGGAACCTTATGTCAGGCATCAGAAAACTCTTTCCAGGCTTTGGGAATGATTCCTGCGGCCCTCTGAGTTGGATTGTCTGCTGGCCATCCTGCGACCCTGCAATAACATCTGGTCTTCTGTGAAGAGCAAAGCAAGACAACTGCTGGTGGAAATGCCACAGACACCATCATTTACCAGGTTAACATTCCACATTCGACTAGTTTGGTCGTGTTAATCTTTCTTAAAACACGGTCTGTTGAGCAGCCCATTTTTTGACAAATAACCGAGCATGTGAAAAACAGAACAATAACCAATGTCCTGCATACGAGGGAATTCCTTCCAATAAATGAATGATCCAGCTACGGGGCAAGCCTGTCAGGATAATTTGGGAAAGCATGTGTGCCATTACACCCAACATAAATTAAAGACTAGAATAGGTGTCAGTCTGGATTAACACATTCCTGAGGTTTGTCGGCAGAGAAAGCGGCACGAGTCTCCTCGTCTCCCCCCCGCCCGTGCTCTGGTCGAGGTCCAGGATGTTGTATGATTTCATCAGCTTGTTTGGCCACACCTCACCAGCATTCCTGCCCTGGCTAATGAAACTACAGCACACACACACACACACACACACACATAGCCAGGAACTCTTTCCTACACATTTATCTTATATGTGTGTGTGTTCGCATGTACATGCGTACACACGCACACACACACACACACACTGCCATTAGCTCAAAGTTTTAGTTAGTTTTTTGTGCCTGTATTTGAACCACACACACACACACACACACTGAAAACACTGTCAACAACACCACTGTGTAAAAGGTAGATACAATCCAAGAAACATGTATAAACCTGTAGTGCATCTATATGTATAGATTTCAGAGAGGCAAGTCATGCAACGTCTCACTGGAATACACACACCGATACGATGATGTGACCCGGTTTGATATTTCACAGAATACACACGATCTAACCTGAAACCACATTCATCAATAAACACACAATAAACTGCACACTAGTCTGTTTGGCCAAAGGTAATTAAGAAGTCTGTCAACAAGCTGATAACTTCCTGACAACTCCCCTCGAAAAACAACCTCAGCTCCCCCCCTCCCTCCCTCCCTCCCTCCCTCCCTTCCTTCCTTCCTTCCTCGCTCACTCCTCGTTCTATGGCCACACTCCATGCCAGCTATCTTCCTTTTTACATTAATCACCTTTGTTCTGATATCTTCAAAAGCTTTATTAATTTCCTCTCTGCTACCTATCTGCAAGAGCCTTGTGCACTATTGTGTAATTTCTTTCTTTAATACAACTTTCATTCTCCATTTCCCCGACCACAATTTACACCGTGCACTTCATCCAGGGTGATCGCTCCATATTTTAGCTGTCAGCAAGCTGATTTAGCGTCTTGGTTCTATAACGGATAATTACAGGTCATTGTGCACTTAGTTTACAGATGTATTGAGATAGCTGAATGAAAATGGACCAAATAATGACACACTTGCTGACTGAAGAGCCAGAGGCAAGGTCACTTATCATGAGGACTCCAAACCCTTCTGAGAGGATGTATTGGAGACAAATATCAAGGCTACATTATACCCAGCCACTAAAACTCCATTTATTTCTCGTTTTTTGCACAATACTCCTTCTTTGCCAGCTGCCTTGCACGTTATAAATGCACATTGTGCACAAGTTGTAATATCGAGGCATACATTTTAAAATACTTGGTAAACTAAAATGTATTTTAATGAATGAAGAGCTAAATAATTGTCCCACAGTGTTTTAAGTGGTGGTTTTGTGGGATTACTTTCAGAGAAACTCATCTTTACAAATCCGTCAATTAATAAAATTGATAAGTCTTCAAAATTGTGAGTATTGGTCAACTAAGAATTTCTTTGGTTGAGAAAAGTCCTGAGTAAGAGTCCACAGAAAAAGGACACTTTCCAAAGTAGTAGTTTGAAAAAAGTCTGGTTTACCACATACAAATACATCAGCAGGACTCTATTATTCACGTTCAGAAAATAAATAAAACCTCTCTGAAACTTAACATAAGACTAAACCTCAAGAATCCCCTTACTCAAATGTAGCATTAACACCTATTGTAAGTGATAGCTCCTTTTGAAGCGCTTCTGTGGGAACTCCGAACAAAGCAGCTGATAACTGCCAGAGTCAGCTACTGAGGACGCAGGAACACACAAGATTAAAGAAAAAAATATTCATACAAGCAGCATACTTTCTGAGGAGCATGAAGACGATAGAGAGGCGGGAGTCAGACGGAAAGCAAGCCGTCTCTGTGACAATTTAAAAACATGATTTGCCGAGCACTGGGAGGATTAGGGACCGGACTGCTCCACAACACGCACTTATCCTGGTTTCTAATCCTAGTACACATTAACAGCCATAATTACACAGCAACAACAGATTAGTGTTGCAGGGAAATGACTGAGTGATGGGAAGAGAGCAAGAAAAATACACAGAAACAAATACCAAGACAGACTGTCATCCCAGAGTAGAAATGAGGAGCAGGAGGAGGAAGAAGTGGAAGAGCAGGAAGAAGAAATGGAGGAGGAAGAAGTTGAGGAGCCAGTCCCATGAGGTGCAAAAGAGAATGATGAAAAGAGCAGAATATTCCAAATATACAACAAATGAACAACAAACAAGGAGAAGAGGAAGAAGCCAGACTATCAATTTGGTATTAATAAGGGCTGGAGGAGAGGCGAAAACAGAAATTACAAAGAGGAACGTAAACATCATAAAAGGACACGAGAGAGCAAAGTGCTGACAAAGGGAGTAGGAAGAGAGAGAGTAGGAAGAGAGAGATAAAACAGGGGGAGCCTAAACACACAATGTGCATGGACTCAACACAGCATTCCTTTCACACGTACAGGAAGCAAAGAATTGAAACCCTGAGACCTAATCGATCGACGGAGGTGCATCATTAGACACATCAATGCTGCAGGAAAAAACACCTGGAGCACCAACGCTGCCTCTTTGTGACATTATTATCATTAATAACACCTACAGTGTTGCTGCTCTTGTGTTGGACCTTAAATAGACCAAAACCTCTCTCCTACATAGAGTATTACGATTTCGTTTTTCATTTTTTCATTTTTTTTAAAGTCAAACTGAAATGAAAATGAATGAATTCATTGTGCATTAATTCATTAAAAATCATCAATTAATGTTACTCCAGGGGGAATGGATTTCTATTTTAGACCATTAATGTACGTATAGGTAATTTAGGAGCCAAATCTCTGTGTGGGCTGGCGCTTAATATTGTTCATAATATCCCTAAAATTCTATGAGCAGTTAATAACGTTGGGGGTCAATGTTGTTACTTTTTTAAATCCCAGTGAAACACAAGTCGAAGACGACTTTAGCTTCTCTCTTGTGAAGTCTTTCCCGGTGAAAATAAATATATGAAGGGTATACAGTCACAAGAGGAGTTGAAACACATTTTCTCATGGAGTTTAGCGCGAGACGATGCTCCAGAGGACTGTTAGCTCAAAACACTCGCCTCCCTAACCTGATAGATGAGGAGGAGGACGAGGGAGAGATGAAGGATGAACTTTACTGGTATTAAACCAGCTTGGTGTCACTCCAGGACATGCAGAGGAATACATACATGCTGCCAGGTCTAACCATATTTAAAACCGTTTCCAGAAGAGAAAAGAAAGGATTTTTATGTAAACATACGTTGATGTATTTTTTGTATACATATTGTAACAGTTTAGCTCCACACCTTCCTTTTTGTATTAGTTGTTTTCATCCCGTCTCTAACTACATACCTGCAAACTCATGAGGGGTGAAAAAGGTGACAACGTGGGGGGGGAGGGGCGGGTGCAGGTCTCCACACCACATCCACGTTGTTTGATGACACCTCAAAGCTATTATAACTACGGTATTTTGATTGTTCTAACCGCAAATCTAAATGATAATAAACTTTTTTTTTTTAAAAAGGTCCTCTGAATAATTCAGTGATCGGGCCCTAATAAATAATAACACATTTACATTATCATTATATATAATATGGTTAAAGTCATTCATGAACCAACTTCCTTTTTTTAACTTGTGTGGTCTGCTGAGCTTTGAGTCTGTTCCATGATTCTGTTCCATGATTCTGTTCCATGATTCTGTTCCATGATTCTGTTCCATGATTCTGTTCCATGATTCCGTTCCATGATTCCGTTCCATGATTCTGTTCCAGGAGCCTGTTCCTTCGACGTGTCCCATCAAAGATGTTTTATTGCTAAGATCACCACATCGCATGTTCTCCTTGTCTCACTCCAATCTCATAAATGCCGGCTGTCCAATGTACCCCCCCCCCCCCCCCAAACAACAACTCTTCGGATCTACACTATTCACGTGGATGACCTATTTTGATTTCAAAACGGCGAATTTCGCTGAAAGGTGACAAGTTTGCAGGTATGTAACTATCATGTCGTTCCAGATCCTGCTTCCCATCTCGTCAGTCCAACTCCCTTCACCTGCCTCTGATCACCTCGTTAGTCCCTCATTACCTTCACCTGGTCTTCATGCCCGTCTCACCTGTAGCCCATTCCCTCGTTAGTCCCTGTCTACTTAGGTTCCCTCACTTGCTCTTGTCCTCTGCCAGATTATCTTGTGTTTTTCCGACCGAGCCCTCGAGCGTTATGAGTGTATATCCCTGACCTGCCTGCCTGCCCTGACCTCTGATTCTCTGCCCCGCCTCTTTTTGGACTTGTTTGCTTCTAAGACCCCGTTTACACAATGGGAAAACGCATATATTTTCATGTGTTTTTCATTTACACAAAAATGTAGGTTTTATCACAGAAAACGATCATTTCTAAAAACTCCGACCAAAGTGAAGATTTTTGAAAACTCAGTTTTTGTGTTTGCGTGTGAATTAGGTCAAATGCGACTAAAAATGCTTCACGACATGTGAGCGTCCTATGCGGACGGCGTATTTATGCGGGTTCATATAAAAAAGCTTTTTTGAAAACGATTGAAAAACGTTATTTTTGAAAACGGAGGGGCAGAAATATTTGTTTCTGTAAATACACGGCTAAGTGTAAATGTGGCCTTATACTGATCTCCCAGTTTTGACCCAGTCTGTATTCAACCTAATGGATAAGTAACACAGGGACAAAGGATTAAAACTGGGAGTAATTAACTCTACCTGGACGTAAAGTGGTGTACATTGCTCCTGCCTATCTGTGCATCCTGTTAGTTTAGAGACCTAAAAGTGTAGACTATTCATCTCTACCTCTAGGCAGAACAGTATATTATCTCATAAAGAACAACGGAAGGTGAAGGAGGAAGTGTTCAAAGAGGAAGACGAGTTGAAATGAAAAAGGGAAATGTGTGGAAAGTGAAGAGGCGACGCACTTGTGACCAGAAAAGGATGATAAATGAGAAGTGGGGGAAAACATAGGAACAGAGGAGGGAGGACTGTGTGCGTGTATATATATATATATATATATATAAAAAAAAAGACTATTAAGAGGCAAAGTAGTAGAGGGTGAAACAAAACAAGTCCATCTCCGTCTGTCCACAAACACACGCACGCGACATCCCCCCCTCACTCAATCCCAACTGAGGCCATCTATCTATATGACTGGTGTGCTCTTTGAATAATGGAGCCAATATGAAGCGAGTCACTGAGAAGATTTGGTGGTTTGATAGGGGTCACGAGGTTCCTGCCCTGAGAGCAGCGCAGGGAATCAACAGCAGTCATAAAGGAATCACAAGAGGGAATAATTTGCATTTTACATTCACAACTTAAGTGGAAACGACTCATGCCTGCTCCTGTCTGCACCATCACAATTCATATCAGATATGCTTTTAATTTTTTATACAGCAATTATGGAGAACTGGACCTCAATGGCTTTGTCTAATTTCCCAAGACTTTGGAATGTGGAAATCATATGGACCTTTCATGATATAAAAATGACATAGCATTCGATTATTCTTTCATGACTTCAGGGAAATCCTCAAATACTCTGAAAATGCCATTTCATAAAAATGTGTCTTGCCTTTTCTCCTCCGTCTTTCAGGGGTTCGTAAAAATCCTCACACTTTATTACAAAACTATCTCTGACGATGAATAATGTAGCTAACTGATGGCTCAAAGGTCAAATAGCATCTAAACGAGTTATTTTTTCATGCTTTTGATCATGTTCTTGGACGATTTTAGTATCTGTGAAAATGAAACTTATTCTACGAGTAAAACACCTGCCACTCGGATGAATAAGCTGCATTAATGTGAAAGACACATTCACACATCACACTAAGATGATACACACAGTGACTCAATGTGTTTATGTACCTGCCACAGGGCCAGAATTACCCTCAAATCATAGTACTTTTTTGAATAGCAAGCAGAAAAAACTGCAACGTAGAAAAATCCAAAACAAGCATTACTTTGTTTACACAAGTCTGGCAGACTGGTATCAGTCAAAGTAATATACACATGGTATCTATTCTCAAAATGTCTGGATTTAATTACAAAAACAGCATCTTTGGGAAAGCAGCAAAACTCAAACATATGACATACCGGTTTGTACTGCATATGTCTACATGTTCCTCAAAAATATGTTAATGGTGTTTGTGCATTGAGGGAAGTAACTGTTTTAAAACAGGTTTGCCTTGATTTGAGGCAGCTTTGTTAAATATATATATTCTATATCACTCTAAATGGCCTATTCTCTCAAAAGGCTAATTGTCACTGTTAATAGGTGCACTTCAAAAACCCAGGGATGGTACCTGTTCCAGGAGTTTCCTGTATCTCTGCGTGGCTTGCTGGATGAGGTCCCTCACAGTCCACCCCTCCTTGCAGGGCACCACCACACCGGTCTGCCCAAATGTCACCGTGACCTTCATCGTAGAACTCTCTCTGCCCAATCCAAGGTGCGGTTCCCTCTGGTATTTGGTTGATGAACAATGATGATAACAATGCAGGACAGGATCCAAACTGCAGTGTGCAAAAGTCTTAAAGAGTCCGGGATGTGACCAGAGAAAAAAAAATGTTAGTGACTGACTCGGGGTCACTCACATCACTCAAACCAACTTCATAAAAAAGTGACACAGATTGTCAAAGTGGTCCAGAGTCAACAGAGCTCTTTACTAAAACTGCCAATTGGCATTTCACAGTCACAGCTCAGGGTGATAATGACAACACGAGCAAGTGCATCCGGTTCCGTTAATACCCTCTCATTATGTGGTCGTGAGAGTGATTATATCTTTTTATAAGCTCTTCAAATCTCCTCGAAGTAGTGATGTTTCGTTTCGAGAAAAGTCTTTAAAAAAATAATACAAAATACAGCAGTATTTTTTTATGATGGAGAGCAGCTGGTAAACGGGAACTTGGTGTCATGTCATTTTCTTTTTACAATAAAAAAAAATAATGTCAACTTTATTTGACATTTGCTGTCTTCCAGCCAACTATACTCGCCTGGCAAAAAAAGAAGAAAAAAAAGATTAGCTTGACGCTGAAACCTGGTGCGACTTGCAGGCACACAAGCGAAGGATGAGAGCTTTCAGTCGGCCACGCGCGGTAGTTTGATACCTTCCTGCCCTCCTCCGCTTCACCAAAGCACCGTGTAACTACAACACTGTGTTCCGACTGAGTAAATACACGCGTATACAAACGTTTCACATCAGAGTCCTACGCTAAGCTAACGTTAGCCACCTTAGCTGAACTTTGGAGGGAGGGATGCAGTCTCTCGCGCATCATTTCAGAAGTTTTTTTCTTCTTCCTCTCGCAACTTTTCCTTTCTTCCCCCGTTGGTAAGTGGCCTCCACTTCATCACCCGACGCAACGATACCGTTACCGTTACTTTTCAACTTCGGAGACGGGACGGAGGTGAACACACCGTGGCGCAGTGTGTTGGAAAAAGTTTTTTTGTTTTTTTGGGGGATTCCTTCAACGCCGCCCGCTCCTGGCCAGTTCCTGACCAGCTCCTGCGCCGCTTGTTGCTGTCACTTTCTTAAAGGGGAAGTACTCCATTTGATGCTGGAATGAAAGTGAGAGTGGGTTTATGCGAGAGTAATGCATCCACATGTTCATATACTTCTCAAACAGCAACATATGAAGTGCAACTGCACTAATAATAGATGATTAGTTTATATTGACGGGTAATGTATTCATCCTTTGTTTTTACAAAAATAATTAACTCAAATTACATTGTAAAGCTGAGGACAACTAATGTGTCACCACCATGGCCCCCTCTCAAATTACATTTAGTTTGATCCAATGTTTCTAAAAATATTTATATATATTGCCATGTTTTATAAGCTATCTATTTTAGCTCTGTCAAATGTCAAAAGTAATTCTTTTATTTTTGACAAATGGTGGAACTATATAACTTGTTTTCCTCAAAAGACATTTTAGAATGTCGAAGTAGGAACACCACAGGTGTAAAACCATAACATTTAATTATTTTTTTAAATGCTTTAGCTTCAGGGTCGTGGCACACAACAAAGCCATCATTAATGTTATTATTAAAACCTGTGCTTCTTTTTTCATATGCTGTGTCTACTTCTCTTGTTTCATTGAATTATTTTCACTGTTGTTGTATATAGTCATTACAGTATTGCTATTAAATGCTAGACATTTCAAAATAATGGACAAGAAACAGACAGAATTAGTTGTTATTATTGTAAATAGTAGTAGTAATAGATGGTGTTTTTATAGTAGAAACCTAGAGTTGGCATGCATTTAGTGACGGTCACAACAATATTTGAGGGCACAATGAGATGTCATGGTTATCATCTGACAGGATCTACATTAAAATAGCATACAGTCAAATGTTTGTCTTACAAACCTTGAAACCCCTTGAAGATCTTGGCTCACCATTTCAATGTTGAAGCAAACAAAAATACCGTATTTACAAATCATTTTGGCTTTTCACAGATTGATTCATCTTCAAAGAGGAAAACCCCTCCCCGGGAGGCGGAGTTTGACTTTGTAATTAGCAGCTTGAATATATGCATGTGTATGTCTGCTAATTGATTTGGGCTAGGTTTAGTTTCTGGGTCACTGAATTCCATTGCTTCTAATGAACCCCAAGGGAGGACGAGCACCACGCATGCATCCATCTTTTTCCTCTTCCTTACTTTGGTAAAAGTTTGAAAGTTACACATGAGCTATCATTTAGGATATGAATTTATAAGTGCGGCAAACCCCCTTTTTGCCATCTTATCTCTGAATTATATAAATAACATGAATACAATATTAATGAAAATGTATTCAGAGCTATACACAATACAATACACAGTAAATGTAATAATTAAAAGATTAAGTACTAAAAGCTGTATTAAATGGCACCTGAATATGTCACAGGGGGACAAGGGGCAAGAGCTCATTCGCAGAGGAACTGGACAGGACTCAGTGTGAACAACAACAAAAAGCTCTTTACTGAGGCAAAAGGTTCCAAACAGGGGCAGGCAGAGAATCTGAGGTCAAAACAGGCAGGTCAGGAATACACAGGGCACCAGGAAGACAGAACTAAAGACAAGAATCTAGCAATAGACAAGAAAGACTGGCACAATATATAGGGGGGGAAACAGGTGTACGGCATGAGACAGTAACGAGACAAGAGTGGCTGAGGGCAGGTGAAGGGAATGAAACAATCAAGGAGACAGGCGACACAGAGAAGACATAGAACAGGGCGTTACAGAGTAAACTATCGGAGTTTCTCAATGGCCGTTTCTCAATTCAAAGTACACGACTGGAGACTTGTGTTCTTTTGGAGTCTGGTCTTGGGAGTCTGGTCTCGGGAGCCCAGACTCCGGAGGACGGGAGGACGGGAGAACGGGAGGACGGTCTTTCTGCGATTGAAACGGCTGCTTATTTGATGACGTCACCACATCAGCTGTTCTTGCTCCTGAGTTTATTCTAATTATTCAGTGTAAATTATTTTTTACAGTTGAATAAACAAAACAACCTAAAATGACATTCCGTGACTCAACAACAGTAGTATTTATAAAAAGTCATCTGTCAGTTGTTTATTTTCTCCTCCGCTATCGTTTCCGGTTGCTGGTGAAATGCATTGTGGGATATATGCTGGCCAGAGTACACACAAGTCTCCTGTGACGCATCCTCCGGAAAGTGGGAGGATCAAGTCACATCCGGGCATTTTGACCGTGCTTTGAGAGAAGCGACCTTTGAATTGGAACGTGTCCGGGCTGAGACTGATGACGTTTCACGAGTCCACGAGGACACAAGTATAGGAAAGGACGCACAAGTTTGCATATTGAGAAACGGCCAATATGCGTACTTGTGCGTCCTTTCCTCTGTTCTCGTGGACTCGTGAAACGTCATCAGTCTCAGCCCGGGTACATGTTCCAATTCAAAGTTTGCTTCTCGCAAAGCACGGTCAAAATGCCCACTTTCAGGAGGATGCATCAGAGGAGACTTGTGTGTACTTTGGCCAGCATATATCCCAGAATGCAACAGGAAACGGTAGCGGAGGAGAAAATAAACAACTGACATTTGAATTTTTATAAATACTAGTCACGGAATGTCATTTTAGGATGTTTTGTTTATTTGACTGTAAAAAATAATTTACAGTGAATAATTAGAGTAAACTCAGGAGCAAGAACAGCTGGTGACGTCATCAAGTCAGCTGCTGGTCCAATCACAGAGAGACGGTCCTCCTGTTGTCCCGTCCTCCCGTTGTCCCGTCCTCCGGAGTCTGGACTCCCAAGACCAGACTCCCAAGTCTGGACTCCAAAAGATAATAAGTCTGTAGTTATGTACTTTGAATTGAGAAACGCCGTATATTTCACCAGCACTGTGAGGCCTTTTAGAAGACAGTTTGAGCTCTTTATTAACCCGTTCCTTAAATCAGCATTATGCAGACTTTGCCCAAGGGAATTATTCACAATTTATTGCAATGTGCCGTTAAACACGGGGTAACCAGTTGAAGCATGGCGACGTAAACAAAGAGGACAACAGTTACATTACATGTAATAAGAAAAGATGGAACATGAAAACAGAGGATATTTCATTTTGTCGTTAAAGTTGTTTTAACAAAAACAAGTAAATAGATTATTTGGAATGACCTCTCATCTTGTGAGGAAAGAGCCTGGAAGTCAATGAAACATGTGAGTATTGGGCCTGTGTACCTTCCAAAACCATCACAACCCCAACCTATTTCCTCATGTGACATGTTACCTAAAGTTAAGGTTTGGTCAGGTTAGGTAATCAACTAGGTTTACGGAAAGATTGGGATTTGGGTAAAAATTACGAGATTGGGGGATTTTTGCCGTCATGGTTACAAAAATAAACATGTGTAAAACTCTATTGTTGACCCTATCCATCCTTCCTATGTTGACCCTGAACATAATCGTGTTTTAGTTGCTGAAATGACAGCAGCTTCTTGGGAGGAAAGTCTCCAGAGATACATTTGACTACAATAGCAGCAATAATGCAAATACATGGGGCCAGTTGGAGGAAGAGGAAGATGAGTTGTTACACTCCGCGTATATATTGTCACAGTAGCTCATTATGTCATGGACTGTCCTCAAAACAGAAGCAATTGTCTGATACACACGTTTTTACTGTACACACACACACACACACACACACACACACACACACACACACACACACACACACACACACACACACACACACACACACACACAACTGTTTCCCATCAGAGGCATTGCTTCATACTGATGGGGAGAAGACAGCTCATAGTGATAACAGAATATGATAACTGCATGTTGTAACAATAGAAAATAACAAAAATGATAGCTAGAGGTAAACACAACAGTAACTTGTACATGAAATTGTAAAAAACAATACTGCATGACATACATATATACACGCACATGCTATATTTGTATATTTTTTCGAACAGTATTTGTATAGGGACATTCAAACAGCTTGCTCTAACATGGACCCTCCACCCAATCTTAATCCAGTAGTTTGCTCATTCACTCTCACCCCATATGGTAAAAGCCTAGAATCAGAAGCAATCTGTGTGGTGCCTCCTCCATTATCAACTGTTATGAACCACAGCGAACATGCCAGGATGTGAACACTCCCCTACTGTGGGCCCTGATGCATCCAGACCCGAGCAAACAAATAAACACGTGTGCTAGAACATGCTTTTCAAAAAAAGAAAGGGGTAATTAAAGGGCGCAGTGGGAGAAATGAGAGCATTACAAGATGCTTTTGTACCACATGCCGGATTGAATCACTCGCATTCAGGGTGCACGTACAGTTCATACTGTACTTGAAAGCACTTAACTATATATTCTTTTGTTCATCATGCACTCTCTCAATCACCCCTTATTGAAATAACCCAATATAATGATATTATTCACAAGCATCATCCATCATGCTGTTAAATCACCCCATGCAGCCTCGGACGACATTCAGAAGTGAGAGGTGCATCTGGCATAAGACAACAAGGCGCCACACACACACACTATAATACCCACACACTCATTCCCCAACTATAATTACATGCTAACCATTTGGCTTGATGTGAATGTAACACACTCCCTTCTTGTGTGTGTGTATTGGACCATATCTTCCTTGCGTGGCAGCTGAATTCTCGTGATATCATGCATAAGATCACGCATCACATCAAAATCTATCTTGTGAGGCTTCAAGTAATGCGTTTGTGTCCGGACCAAACAAGGAGACACAGGCCGCCATTTATTTGGAGTAGGTGAGCCATGATAAAATACCATTTATGCATAATTATAGAAGAGTATATTTCAAAGATATGTGCAATACTGTGCACACTAAATGCACACTCGGCCTCCGCTGCTCTGCACAAGTCGTTTTTGCTTCCACTTGACGCATGACATTACTCTTAAAGCAACTAATGGTGGCCGGAATTAATGCAAATTTCAAGCTGCAACCCAGGGATTCATAGTTTAACCATCAGTGCTCCACAAGGACGAGTCTTTTAGCATTTTTGAAAAACCCAAGGCTGAATGCCCTCGACCAGCAGCACATGAACATTGTATTCAGCTCTCGCCATACATGTTATCAGTTATAGAGTTCCACCTACCCCCTTTTTCCATTGAGAGTACATGGCCCACAAAAAATATTTATGGCCCTAAATACCATTATGTTAATTGAATCCATTGAATTATGGCTGATGATAAAATCTTTTATTTAAATAACATTTCTGTGCTATAAAGAATGCACACGAAATGGTCCCACAGCAATGTCAATAATGCCTTCCTCATTTTAGTGCTTTTACTTGTGCAATACTTATTTGTTGTCTTCATCCTGTTTTTGTCTGCTCACATTACTTTTCCTGCCCTGTGATGCATTCTAAATCTCCAAATCTCATCAATAAATGATAATAACAAACTAGATCCAGCCCAGAGAGAATGTCATGCCCTGGTACTCAACATGTTCTATGTTACTGAAAGATTTTTCCTACAGCCTGCAGACTGGTTTTGTGTTTGTGTGTGTGTGTGTGTGTGTGTGTGTGTGTGTGTGTGTGTGTGTGTGTGTGTGTGTGTGGCCATGTGCCGGCCACAGATACAGACAGATCGATTCTAGGACTTGTCAACAGGGAGATTTCTATCAGTCCACACCTCTAAATCCTCAGAACCCACATACACACATACTGTATACACACCCTGTATCCCACTGCACTGTGAAAAGAATAGCAGGATGTCAATAGATCCTTCCACTACACACTCTAACACACACACACACACACACACACACACTCAGAATAATAGCCCCGTCGATCATCTCTTGTCCATGCTGAGATCTTCGATGTGTCACATGTGCACAAGCCTTGCCTCTATCCTGGGCGAAGTAAAATAAACATTTAAAGCCCCACTGGGATTCCTGTTTTTATTATGGATGATTGAATGAATGGATAGGTTGGGAATGGGAAAATAAAACAAATAACTCAATAGCAAAGTAAACCAATTTGCCTTATGTGGTTATTTTCCAAAGAGCAGTGCCTTTTTTGTTTCTGAAAAGTTCCAGGTTTGATTGGATTGGATTCAATCTACTGTCATTGCACAGAGTACAGGTACACAGGCAACGAAATGTATTCTCTGAATTTAACCCATCCTTTAATATTAAGGAGCAGTGGGCTGCAGTGATGCGCCCGGGGAATTATGTGTACGATATTAACAGTGTTGGACAATATATTGTAAGCGAGAGGAGGGATGTGATTAAAGGTCAACTGATTAAGAATTCCAGGCAATGTGTTTAATAATTTGTATGTGACTTAATTAAAATAGTTTATTTTTTAGTACATTTATGTCATTCAGCTAATGGCTTTTCTACCTTTATACTGTTTCAGTTGTTTAAAAAAACAAAAACCTTTAGGGAAAAGTTTTATTTCTGTGCTTTACAATTGTCCCTATGTGCTAAAAGCTTGGGCCGGTTTACAAATCTTCAGTCCTTTTACTGAGAGAAGGTCCAACTCATAGCCCATATGCTGCAGGAGTGAGTCCTAAAAAACAGTTTGCATTTTTGCTCTTCCAGATTCCTTGTCTTAAAGACAGTGTTTTTTTTAAGAGATTGTTGTAACAGCCCCCCCAAGGAACGAGCACACTTGTTGTGACGTTTGGCAAGATACTTGATGTGTCGCTCTGCTCTGCCGGTCTCATCCACCCATCTCCTTTGCAGCTGATGTAGGGGAGAGACAATCAACCTGATTCCCCACACCTGAGGCCAATTAGGCCTCTTCCCGCCACCTGTTCCCTGAGCCACTCCTCCACACACCTCTACCAACCACCACAATTAGGATCTTTAGTTTTTTTTTGAAAAAACGTGAATAGAGGCTTTTACATGTCTCCAAAAAGGTGGTTGCTAACAAGAGACTGTACTAAACATCATCACGCCGAATACTAGCCCGCCTTTAGCTTAGTGGTGACGTGAAAATCCTGAAAGTGTTTTACATTTGTTAAGACTATCTTGCTAAACAAAATAATCCAATGAAAAATGTCATTGGCTTTTTGTCAAGGGAACCATGCGTGATTCTAACTCCTGGGTTTGCCCACAAAGATACATCATCCCTGCAGTGCTTCTAGCTTTAGAAAAAAACACATTAAAGAAGCCCGGTCGGCTTTCTAAAAAACATCAACATTCTCAACTAACTGATGAGGTGAGGCAGTTTCCTGCAGCAGCTGCATTTTGTGATGCATCAGACTGCTGGCTCTGAACCTGATGAGAGCGTTGTGACGGACAGACGTTACATGGACAAAGAAACAAACATAAAAAACAAAGGTGAGAGAAAAGAAATTGCCACACATACGTCAACAACATGGGGGAAATAAAACAATGACAAAAGTTTCAACATGGAGAGGAGCTAAACAAGGTAAAATAAATACAAAGAGAGAGAGAGAAAAGAAAACCACAGAGAATTTGAGAAAACAAAACCGAGAGTGGAGGCCCCAGTGATGACTCACCAACCATGAACACAAAACAATGTCTCTATTCCCCTTTTGCTTACATTACACGCAGCCTGAAGTACACATGTCAATGAGTAACTATTTCCATTAACATACAAGACAAGCAGAAAGTCGAGCAAGAACCAAGATTAGAACATACAGTGGAGAGAAAAGAGGAAGAAACAAGCTGAACATTGAATTCTCAATTTTTTTACAAATATGTTTTAATGTTAGCTTTATAAATCTGGAGTCATATTTTTAGCGAGCTTTCTACACTTTAGTGTAACTTTTTTGAAAATACAGTGTCGAGCTACCGTGTGTCACACTTATCAGTTTGATTTCTAGCTGGTGTTAATTAGAGAAGATAGACAGAAAATATGACCAGACATCTGTGCTTATGCAAAACTCACACCTGAACATGAACCTGAACACACCATGAGTTTGCGTCTAGCTTTCTCTCTTTCACACACGTTCACACCTCTGGCTAATAGCTCAATTAACACACTGTCGCATCAGAAAATGTCAGCCCACTGAATCCACCTGGAGGATTGCAACGAGTGGGGACGTAATTGATACTATATTCACGGAAAGCTACTTTAAAAACTAATTATGTGTGTATAACAAGCAGAGAATTTTTCCGACAGCTCCTGAAACCTATTAGTTATGGGGACCGGGAGGTGTGTGTGTGTGTGTGTGTGTGTGTGTGTCTGTGTCTGTGTCTGTGTGTCTGTGTGTGTGTCTGTGTGTGTGTGTGTGTGCCATGTGACCATGCTGTGATCTCTCCATTCACCTCTGATGTTACATAACTAAGTTGCAATACATCAAGGCAGTCTGTGAACATACTTGAAAACTGATCTTTATTCTACTTTTATGTAAATTACTCCAACAAATATGCATTTAGTTAGTAACTCTACATACAAGTAGAAAAGTGATTGAACTAGAATAGCTTGAGTTGAGTTGGCCTGAATGTCTGTGTTGGGCCAAAGAAGTGTGGGTTGACCATGCATATCAAAATAAACTAGGCTCCATATTCATAATAATGAAGGAACATTTCCCCCATTGCAACGCTGTGGTTTATTGACCTGATTTAACAGCTGAGCTCAATGGCAAATACAAAAAGGCTATATCAGGCCACACAGGCAAAACTTTTAAACAGATTCAGTTCATTGTTGGTTTTGTTGTATTTGATGACGATAAGCAGAATGTAGAATAGCACCAGCCCGGTCCTTTAATCAACACAGTCGCTCATACAGTATTTGCCTTTTCAGTGCAATAGGAATGTGATGAGAGCGGATGAATAGGGCGAGGGAATGGGAAGCGGTCTAACTCTGAATTGAATCCAGAGGAATTGTAGACAAAAAGACGACCGGGTTCACGCCCTCTATCTCCATCCCCTCTCTTTTACAAAAAATATGACATTTTCAATGCATGAAGCAATTTAATCTCCCTCTTTTCTATGAAGACGCCTGCAAATGAGCGCCTGTGAAATTAAGGAGATCGCCCAGAGATGGGCTAGCCTGTCGATCTCTCTCTCTCTCTTTAGGCTCCTTCCCGTCTCCCTATAATACAAAATATAAGATATTATCAATGCATGAAGCAATTTAATCTCTTTCCTTTCGCCCCCCCCCCCTCTCTCTCTTATGAAAACGTCTGTAAATGAGTGTCTATGAAATTAAGTGGGAGATCGTTCTGTTTTCTCTAAGGTCAGACTCTGTCTCTCTCCATCTCCCTCTGCTTCTGTGATCAGTCCATTTGTCAGAGGTCAGACTTGTTACCATCTGGGAGCAGTATTCTGCCTGCCAAACATTCCCCATTAACGTATGTAAATTCATTAATTGCAAACCCATAACTACATCATCCTTATACTTTAACCCCCAACACACAATACACTCTCTCTATCACACCCTCTGCCCTTATGCAAATAATGAATAAATATGTAATTGAACATACAAGCATTTTATGTCCGGGGCAAATCCTCAGAGAGGAAAGAGAAAACAAAAAGTGAGGAGTGAATCTAACGAGAAAAACGAAAGTCAGAAAGCAAAACAAACGCGGTGAAGGGATGGGAGCTTATGGGGGCTTACACAACAAGGCATTGAAAAGGAGAGATGATAGCAGGCTGACTGACTGCCTGAATGAAATCAAGGTTTTTCAGAAAACAGAATAAGATGCTGGGAAATCATCCTTTTGTTATGTAAAACACGCCATACCATTGGAAATGTCTTGGTCGCTTTATTCATCCGAACATTGTCATCATGAATAATAATGCAGATTGACACAGACTCTTGCTATGGATTAATCCCAGAGGAGTTAAATATTTGTACACAGAATGCAATGTGTTGATGCCCCTGAGCTAGAGAATTATATGTCTATGCACCTCAAGCCATCCACCTACTGTTTGTGTGCAAACTCTTAATCTGTCTTAGTAATGGGGACAGCCTCAAAGAATCGTTCATTGTGTGCTTCCTATATGCAAATGGTACGCTCCCTTTCAAGTATAGATCTGCATTGCTGAAGATCAGCAAATAAAAGAGCAAGTCATGCATCTTTGACAAGAATGTTGGCAAAGCTCACTGCAAATATCTTTCCTCAAAAGAACAAGCTCAAGATACAAGGTGAATGTGTATCGTCTCAGCTTGTAAAGATTTATTACATTAATACACTTTTCTTTCACCTTAATTTGTGTCTTAGCTCTCGAGCTATAATAATCAATATTTTTCTAATAACAATTGATCCAATATGCTTTTGATAATGACCGACACACAGAAAATCATCCAACTCAACAGTCCTTCTCGGCTCGATGGAGCATTTTAGTGTCTTTCAGCTCATTGTTTGCATTTTGACTGTTCTTTTTCAGTCTCACTGCCTGATTGACCAGGTCAGACCAACCCTACTCGACATCAAACAGCCCACAGACAAAAGCCTCTGTGACAGTCTGACTGTTCCGCCGTTGTTCCGCGTCAGTGTTAACTGTACAAGGCAGAATGGCTTGTTTTGCCTCTGTGCCGGCACCGAATGGAGGCTAGTGTCAGGGACCAGCTGGTGAACACTGACATGCACTTCACATCTTAGGAAGCAGGTATTTTCCACTCTCTGGTGGATGCAAAACCAGAGCTCAAATGAGAGTGGATGCAGGACACAGGTTAGATGACCAGAAACACAACTTCATTAATGCTAATGTTTCTTTGTGTACCACACAGTACAAAAAAGTGCAGTGCAGGACATTTCTCACCATAAACAGTGAGCACAAATGTATTCCTAGAACTGAAGAAGAATATGATGTTATCCTTACCCTTTATTAAGGACTATAGGGACACCTTAAAAAATGTCGGAATTCAAGTTATCGAAAAAAATCGAGATACATAGAATGCAATAAAAGAGGTTCTAGTAATATCTTTATAAAATAATTAATGCATGTAACACTTATTATTAATTAAAATAGTAGTAATTTGTTGAATATCACTCACAGGGTTAAAATACTTATTGTGTGTAACATTAGTTAATCGAGGGTAATTCACAAAAGAATATTAACATGTTACTACACAAAATTAACCACAATTTACACATGCAGCACAATTTTTCCGATACATCTTGCATTTTGTGGCATTTGAAAAGCATGTCATGCTGTAACTATACATTACTGTCATTGTAAAAATTATTTAACTATTACTTTAAAACAAAATGAGCAGTCAACAGGACTTTTTTTAAATTTAAGACTCATCTTACTTACTTCTGAGTCTTTTTTTGGCAATTTAAACTTTAAACACTTGACTTGATTTCTCAAGATCGAAAACAACAATTCAGTGTGATTCCGTGCTTTGTGGCATCTCCCCCTAGAGTTTCCTCTCACAAGTTGTACTCTATCACTGTTGTCTCTGTCACAGGTTTCTCCGATGATTTACTCTCTCTCTTTTCCTCCACCACAAAACAAATGCTTTCAAGAAAATCCACCGCGAAAACGAAATAAGGTCTGCCATCATTAAATGTGTAAATCAATCCTGAGTATGCCGTTGCGGAGTTGAAATGATGTTGTTATTTTTCCATCCCCCACTGCGCTGGAAGGTCTGACCCACACACAGCGAGAACAGAAGGAAATAAGCATAGAAATGGAAGGAAAAAATGAGAAAATAAAAAGTGAATGGTGGAGAAAAAAAGATACAAAAAACGTGAAAAATCATCAGTAACCAAAAGGGAGAGAAGGGATTCCAAAGAGATCATAATGAGAAAGTGAAAATATTTAGTTTTGACTAGAAAGAAGTGAATCTATTTTTTTTGGGGGGGGGGGGATAATGTGTATTCAATCTCATGCACTCAAAGCCACAGCGATCTTAGAAAACACCAACAGATCAATTTATTAGGAAGAATATTTTCATATTCCCCTCATAAAATCCTATATCTCTGTTCACTTGACCGAAATAGAAGCCACACGCCCACAGTGTGTGAGATATTACTATGTACCTTGTGAAAATGAATTACATATGATTGCCCTGAGACTGTGGCACTCCTGAAACCTCAGGAAATCATATCCTTCTTCTTCACATTCCCATTTCTTCTTCTGCCGTTTCTATTGTGTGTGTGTGGAGTGGGGATTGGTAAGTCAACTTTTTAGCCTGTAATAGTGGGGGAGGGAGACATCACAGCACTCTCAAATAGAATTTTTAACAGGCCATTGTTTGAGCAGGTCACAGAACTGAAAGAGGGACAGGGAACAATATATTGTGAGAGAGTGTGTTTGAAGTGAGGGATGGTAGTGTGTTTTATACAGAATGAAAGGATGAGAAGGAGAAAAAGTCTATTTTATTTGGCATTCAATTCTGAACTCAGGCATCAGACACACACACATGCACACACACTGACCTTTCAAAGCTTTCCACATTTTTGATAACCTGTTCTTTTCCCCTGCTTTCTTTTCATTATGGCTCAGGGTCATTTCCCTTAAATTACTCCCAAGAGTAATGGAAAAAAACAAGCAAGGAGAGAGAGAAAGAAAGAAAGAAAGAACGCTCCTAGAGTACAGAAGATGATGATCATTAGAGAAGAAAATGTCCCATTCATCCATTGTAATTCTAGTAATTCTCATTTCAGCCTTCAGCCTTATACCTCACTGACAGGAAGGTAATGCATTTTAAAGACATCAGCATACATGTTAATGCTGTATCCGATCAATATGTTTCTCTGAGTTTTACCCTTTAACCTTCTGAAAGAAATGAAGGCATTGTGTTTTCTCTAAAGCAAATCAAATTGTCATTTTCCCATCAACTTTTACTGGATGTCGGGGCACATGGTGCCTTGTCCATGGCATATGGTGCACAACATCGATTTAGAATTGTTGGCATCCTGCATGAAATAGGAATTGTTACACATTTTCGTGAAACATTTTTCACATGTTTTTTGTTAGTCAGGGCAAACAAGGACAATGTCATTGAAGAAAGAGCTGTGATACTATCAAGAGAACCATGCAATCTTTTTGTGGAAAAACCCACTTTTCCTTTTTTGTCCAAAGCCCGTGAGCTAAATATGTAGCTTGAGCCAGAAACTGGTTAGCTTGGCTTAGCGTAAAAAGGTGAAACAGAGGGAAACAATTAAATTGGCACAAATTCACACATGATGTCTCTTTTTGTTTTAAACTCCTCATCTGGATTCTCCATGACCTGTGCATGCTCCTAAGGAGAACAAAAGAATTGTTGTAGAAGCTAACATGGTGGTTCTTTCATTCCCTCACCTCCTGTCATACTGCTCCCTCACTTTTTTTGTTTTCTCTAAATACTTCTTTCTCTGCCCTCGTAGCTTCACGCTAAACTCTTTCTGTCCAGTTAATTCAAGTTTATAAGCTTTTAAATATTATTCTTTTAGGCCGTACCTTCTGGGAGGTGAATTTCCTCACGGCGTGTCATCCCACCATAACAATCAGCTCATCCCTGGTCAAATAAATCGTCAGAAAGAAGAAAGGAAGCGAATGAGGAAAAATAAAACACGTGAAAAGATAAGAGATAAACACGATGTTCTTGAGCTCCCTCGAAGAGCGACGATAACACACTCAGCCTCACGGAAACCTAAGCTTTGACAAAGATGCAAAAAAAGGTTATTTTAGAATCAAGTATTTTCCTTTGAGGAGGGTTTGTTCCCGTTTGTCTTTGCAAAGAATGGTTGCTACTCTTATGACCTTCACAAACTGTTCCTCCAACCTCCTCCTCTTCGTCTCTCGCATTATCTTTTACATTCTCTGACTTTCATCCGGCCTTATGGCGACTTCTGACAGGAGAGAAAGCAGGAGGGAGGAGTGTCAAGCTGGGTGTGAAATGAGCTGAGCCACGAAGGCAGTGACAGGCGATGAGGAAGTTCAGTTTATAGTACAGTGCTGTGCATTACCACATATGCTGAATAGAACCCTCAGATGCCACTTTGATATTCACTTTGTGGGGTTTGTGCCCCACCGTCCCAACAAAATTGTAACTACATGGTCCATGCTGAATTTGTATTGAAATAACAATTTTCTGCGACTCATCCATCTGTGCCTTTTCAAAATAACAGAATAAAGAAAATTACAATCACTGGTCTAGCGCTTTTATTGTGAAAGGTAAGAAGAGATAGAGTGAAGTTGTAATGCTGCAGGCGGCAACCTGACTGTCTCAAAAGTGAAGCTTTAGTCCCTTAAACTTGCGTTCTTTCAATCAGTCAGCAGGGGGCGCCCCTTCTGGTCCCAGAAAGAAGTCTGATTGTATCAAAGTCTTCGAGACTACTTCTCCCTTGAGATATTACCAGTCTTCTGCAAAACAGTATGATGTTTATTTTGTAAATTCTGGTCACATCAGGACGGGGCTTGAGCGTGGCTACCTTGTGATAGACAGGCTGCTACCAGAGCGTTGCCTGGTCTGGAAGTTGTTTTTTGTCCTTTCAAAGTGTTTTTTCTGTGGATGAAAGTTAATTAAAACCTTTCTGGTCGCCTTCTGGTTCAGACAACAGAGCCTCCCGGTTATTATTTATTGCCTACCAGAAGCACAGCCTCAACTCATAACCCTTGGCTACGCCAGATCAAGCGATTTGAGACACAACTACGGCTTTGATGAGGTATTTTCCTGTTAGTTCCTTACTGGGAACGTAACAAGGTTCATTAGCATTAAAGACAACTAAATATATCTGTAAAATCACCTCAGCAAGTGGTTTGAGTGATTGACTCGCATGGTGCTCGTGTACACTTGTATCAAGCGCTGTCCACTTGTGATTATGTATGTTAATGCCAGATGCAAAGAGGGCCTATGTCTATAGATGGTTGCATAAGTACATCTAAAGTGTTTGATCTGATATTAGGGCGAATTGCAGCGTGAAGTCTTCTGCTATGATTCATGTTTAAAAAAGAATGGGCTGCATCTGCTGTTGCGTCCATCAGAGAACAGAGGGACTCTGTCGTGTTAATGCAGGCAAGTCTCGGTTTATGGCTCGTTACCATGGCACCGCAATGACACCTACAGTACATCTGGCTAGGGTGCTAACAGGGAACAGGCTCACACAAACTCGGTGTCTGAATGTACTTGTGAGCCTGTGTGTGTGTTTGTGTGTATGTGTGTGTTTATGCAGGGTAAGGAGAGAGGGCGGGCAATGTTAGTATGATGGAAAATATTACATTTATTCCAAAATTGCCTTGAAGTCAGCACAATAAAATGCAAATAGGTGGGCGTCTATGGGTCAGTGGGTAGCAGGTCCGTCTTTCAATCACGGGGTTGGAGGTTCTTGATGTGTCCTTGAGCAAGACACTTAACCCTGAGTTGCTCCCTGTAGCTGTGTATGAATGTAACAGGATTGTAAGTCGCTTTGGATAAAAGCGTCACCTAAATGACATGTAATGTCTGGTGAAGGAGAAAGGATTCTAGAAGAGGGGATGCACACTCTGACAAAGTAAAGAACAGTTCTGCAGGTTTAATGACAAAAGGAACAACTAAGTTTCTATGCTGGCAAAAGGGGGCATTATGGGTTGTTACCGAATTGTAACCCAAAGGTTAAAGGTCGTTGGAACTTGGCGACAGGTAGTTGGGTGCAATCTGTTGCTTTATGGCATGATGAAATGTTGTTATGCAAGGTTGGCCAATCCTACCACCCACTCTCCGGTTCCCCCTCAAGTAAACACTGTCAAATCTGTCAGTACATTCGCCATTGTTTGTTAGTGCCGTTTGCGGCGCCAGGTGTGAACTGCCGGCTTGTCGTCACCATGTTGAGAGTCATCGAGAGGCAATTGAAATACTTTCAATCTCTTGTCTGGCGCCTTTAACCGTATGTGTACAGCCGGAACCCTCCGTCAAGCTATTTTGCAATAACAAATGGGACCTTTGTGGTGTTGGGTGTTGTCGATATCCAGCCCCAAGGAGTTTAGCTTGAACCTGTTCTGATGAACTCAGAAGTGACACTCATCATGGTTGCATTTGTCCACCAATGAGCACATTTCTCCGTCTTTCTTTGAAACTGTAATAGGTTCAGTGCACACAACTGTTTATTTCGGTTAAGGCGCCAATACTACTTGGTTAGATTCAGGTTTATTTCAGAGGTTTCTCAGGGGTATGTCGTATTGTGAAGTGGATGTGTCTTGTAGATGAACCATTATTAGTTATTTGGTCACAACCAAAGTAAATTGGCAAAAAATAGAAGAAACACCTGGTAAGATAAGTATTCTTCTGGGCACCATCCACAGGCTATACAAATGCTTCTAGGCAATCCATCCCATAGTTGCTTAGACATTTACTAAAACCCACAAATGTCAATACCCGAGACAAAAGTCAGAGGACCACCAACGATGGGCCACCTCTAAACTGTAATTGTTGAGATTGAGATACTTTAATTTGGACCGAGGTGATGGAACAATCAACATTGCAATCCCTAAAACTACTTTGCTAGTGGGGCGGAAAATTATATCAAACAGATTGAATTACCCATTTGATCATGTTGGTCTTTAATGTGGTTTCTTAATTATGTTGCTACTAATGACTGATGTAGCAACGCTACAGAAACTTTATGATATAATTATCACTGTCACATACAACCATTCACAGCACAGCATTAAATTAAACTTGTAAGTTGTTGGTTCAGTGTATTGCTCAAGGACACTTGGACATGCAGACCGGAGGAGTCGGGCACCGATCTTGTAATCAAAGGGAGATACGATCTGTCCTCTAGACCACAGTCGACCGAAACCAAACTCAAGTGAAACTCCAGCATATCAGATAAGTTTCACACACCATTTTTTAGTAGAAAACCAAATCTACAACCGTAACAGATGCACTGAGCTGCATTATGCAGGAGTTAGATGGCTGCAAAAAGGACTTGATTTGCCATCAAGCTCTAATTGGAGCAAAGACACAACTAACGATCGTTAAGTGGGGAATGATAGCCCCAAGCTAACTTTTCTCACTCCATAAGGATATGATACATAATTCAGAGCTAACAGCTGAACAAATGAGAACAGAGAAAGAAAGAAACGAATAAGGGAAAAGTCGAAAAGGACGAAAATGAAGAGGGCCAAGGAGGCAGGAACATATACATTGTCAATGATCGTGTGTGTGTGTATGTGTGTGTGTGTGTGTGTGTGCGTGCATGCGTGGTGAATGATCGATGCAAGTGTCATGTGCATTCACGAGTGGGTGTGCATGAATTTGGATTGAAAAGTTTGCATGTGCACACACATATGTGTGTGTCTGTGTGTGCCTGTTTATGTGTGTGTTTGTGTGTATGTGTGTGTGCGTGTTCTGTTTGGCAGCCTGTTTAGTGCGTGAAACTGTGATTGAGGTGACAGTGAGAATCGTTTGCATCATCTGCACACACACACACACACACACACACACACACACACACACACACACACACACAAACTTGCTCACGTAAATATGCACATAAACACACGCAAGAAGAACAGCAGCTGTTGCTAATTATTAATTCATGCTCAAATTCCTGTGAAAACTCTGTGTGGCAATGGACACTGGGGACAGCTAGAGAGAGAGAGGAGAGGGAGAGAGAGAGAGAGAGAACAACAGACAGGGAGGAAGACAGAGAATGAAAGAAGAAGACAGACATAATGGCAGCGTGGGAGAGGTAGGGCGTGTGAGCCCATGACAACTCCATGTTTTATATTCATGAATGAGTTGACATGAATTTGATAACCTCTGAAAAGTAAGGTGCAACATTGTACCATGTGTGAGCCCTCAAATATCTATCTATCTATCTATCTATCTATCTATCTATCTATATCACAACAAGCATGCCACGTGTCTCGTAAAAAAGGCTACGTCTGTCTGTGGTCACTACGACAATAAAGATGATGTGTATGATTTAAGATATTGATCTTAATCTTCAAATATCTTGTTTCAGCCTTAATATAATATTATGCTGCTAAAAGTGATATGTCAGACATTATTTATATTTTTGATATTCAGGATCTGGACCAGCAGATGGAGCTGTGGACAGACAACACATCAGCATCCCCTCTGTGGTTCCCAAAGGTGTCCTATGAGATTCCTGTAGGCGTTTAATTATAAAGCAACATTTTCTGCTTGGCAACAATTAATGCCCAACCAGAAAGCAAAAATGTGTAAGTAAGTAATATGTTTAAGTTTGGTAAAAGATGGCAAACACATCTTTACAGGGTTCAAATGGTTGTCCAGCAAGTTTTAGTACGGGATTAAAAATGACTGAAGGTAGATCATTCATTATATTTACTCAAAATAAGATGGTAGCAAAGGCAGGAGGCGGGATGAGACATGGCAAGAAAACACAGCTGGGAGGGTGTGCAACTGTGCGTATGGAAATGTATAAATATATGCAATCGTACAAAAATGAAACAAAAACAATGAATAAAAAACAAACAAAACAATTTGTTTTTGCAATTGTACACCAAAAGCAGTCTCCCAAAAGTGTCTCCCTCCTCCCCTTTGGCCTCCCTGGGGCTCCTTCAGCCACTGGATCTTGGCACCAGCGCACAGCGGCGGCTGGTTGAAGAGCCCTCCACCCTCTGGATGTGAAATGGCCTCTAGCATTAGGGAGGGCCAAAGAAAACACCTGACCAGGTGGAGAGGTCAAATGAGGGGCTCAAGCACACACCTGAAAGGAGAAACCTGACAACAACCTGCGTCTTATGTTTGTAGTTCTGGTCATCATGAAGGTATCATGTAACATAGTGATTGCTGTTTTTGTATATGACAGTTTATAAAGGTTTTCAAAAAAAACAAAACATTTATTACATCTCCCCACCTTTTGCGTTTATTGAACGTTTTCAAAATGTGACCAATTATAAATACACAGTCAAATGAAACAGTGTATGTTTATTTCAGCTACTGAAAGTCACTATACAGTATATCCAGCAGTGATACAATGTTATGTACAACAGGTATGAACACTCCTTAGTATGTCTTCATTATGAAAGTAATAAAGAGCTTCCACCTCAATATTTCCATCCAAATTGAAGATATTGACGTTCACTATCAAGAAAATCAGACTAAAAACAAGAAAATTAGCCACAAGCGTATTGGTATTTCTTCCCCGGTTCCGGGCTCTTTGTGTGTTGCTGAAGCACCGGATGGAATCATAATAGCCTTTTCTTGACATTTTCAGGTAATCAATAATTACATGTGCCTGGAATTTTGTGAATTGCCTAAAGTGCAACGCTTTTTCACAAAGAAAGGAATCGTTGGCTGATTAGCTTCATAGAGCATCGCGGCTGTTTAGTCAGTGCGAAAATAAAAAGCCTATAGTAATACAAGTATACGGTGACATTTGAGAACGTTATTTTTGCCCAATGACATTTCATTGTTACATCTACGCAGAGAGTTTGTTCAATTTGTTCTGCACCACCTTAGAATACGAACATATTGATTATTTGGAAAAGTTATATTTAGATGGTGCGTGTGTGTGTGTGTGCGAATTCTTTATAACATTAAAACAATTATATAGAGACACACACATACGCAAACAAACTGGAAAAATACAGAAGCTAATATAATCACAAAAACATCAATCATAGTTATAATTAGCCGAGTAATTCATTTGCTCTATTCTCATTCGCTAATGTTTAGTTGCATCTTTTTTTCCTCTCAATTCCTTGATTTAAAAAGCACCCGTGTTTTACTAGTGCCGAGCTCTAACTGTGAACCAGCTGTGGGAGGTGTTGAGGTTGATTTAACGGTGTAATAACATCCCCTTTCGACAGCGACAGTGTGTTCGTCAGAAGTAGTGGTGCCTTTGCTTTGTCACCTGCATGATGACACATCTCCGTTAATCAGCTCAGCAGCCAGCTTTGTTGAGGGCAAACATGTGCCTTCTGACAGCAGGCATTTACATTACTACACAAAGTGAGCCCTGTTTTCTAAATGTTTGAACCAAACATTCCCTCTGCATCAAAGAATGGACAGATGGGGATGCTATTGATAGAGCCAACTCATGTGTTTCCACAAGTACTTAATTTTGAAAAAGCACTATGTAACGAACCTCGGTTGCAGGGTTTCCACAGACAAGCAGAACAAAGACATATACAACAATACACAATTAATAATTATTAATTCATCTCCAACGTGATCTTGGGTGGCTTATGAAATCGAAACTAATAGTTAAATTATAGTTTTTTAGTGGACATATTTAATTTTACATGTTTATCTGCACCACAAATCTAACCAATCATACGCTACAAAGAGTCAAAGGTCTACAGGTTTAGGGTACATCTGCATGTGTTTTTGTGTGAGAAAGATTAAGATTGAATAAAATGACAGACTGAAAAACATATAAGAAATAAAGGAAGATGGGCAAGGTTGTGTGTTACTTGAGAAGAGATTCAAAAGAATACTGCGGAACAATTAAAGTGCGTTACTGTAATCCTGATAAGGATGTGACAGCAATAATACCTGCTGGTGAGCAGAACTCCTGAATGCAACCATGTATGCAGAAGACTGAGCCCAGATTTCATGTCTTTAGTTTGCTGACTTTTACATCAATTATGTCTGGAAATGTACAACCTGTGCAAATTACTGTTTGAACTCCAACCGCCTCGTTAAAGTCATTTGAAAGCCCCTCATACTTATTTTTAAAATGCCATTTGGATGGTTCCCCCGATAATTTCACAGAGACATTACAAAACCCTGTTTGTAGACTTGGCTGCCATAATCTGGAGTCCTTTCTGCTCCGGCTCTGCACTTTTGTTTGATTTGTGATTTGGTTTATGAACCTGCGCAGGTTTTAATGGAAGAGACACACACACACACACACACTCTGATCCCCATTATCTTCCTTCTGCTGCACAGAGAGGCAGATAAGAGGAGGAGGAGGAGGAGGAGGAGGAGGAGGAAGAGAGGAAAAGAGGCTAAAAATGAGGAACAAGTCATGGCCCTCATTATCAGATGGGGGAGATGGACTGATGGAGGGGGTGGGAGGGGGGGGGGAGGCGGCTAAAAATCGAGCATAAAAGGAAATCGTGGGATGTTGATGACAAACTGAGATATAAGAAAAGAACAGAGAAGGGGAGATTTAAAAAGAAAAAAGAAAGCGAGGGTCACCTATGGCGTGAGAGATAATAGGAATAACAGGCTAAGCCTCTGACTGATGTGCATGTGTGAGGGGATGAAGGAGCCCAGTCAGCCTTCATAAGCCATTGATTTACACAATCCAAGTCACCACCTAATATTTCATCTGTGCTACATTTGCAATCTCCCATCCGCTGAGGCCATGAGCCATTACCGATGGCCAAGATCACAGCATGGTGGCCCCGTCGGAGTAATGAGATAGAGAGAGAGGTGGAAAGTGAGAGACGGGGCAGCCGTGCAGGCAGGGAGGAGGTGGAGGAGGAGGAAGAGGAGAAAAGAGTAGAGGACAAAAAGGGGGATAATGGAAGAGAAGAGGAGGACGAGGATGAGGATGGATGAAGGTTTCTCAATGTGCCATTATGGAGCATGAACATCAGAGATGGGCCGAGAGGGAGGGAGAGTGAGAGAGATGGGGGTTGACTGACAGTACAGGTAGAGAAAGACGGTGAGAGATATGGAAGGGAGATTGCTTTTCTCTAATTATGTCGCTTTTCACTGTCAGAGAGACGGATATACAGCTAATTCCACCTGACCTCATTCTCATCCCCGTTTTTCTGTAAAAGCCTGAACTCGTTTTCTTTACCCCTTTCACACGAAGCGTGTTAGAGGCTGTTTTCATGACACTGAGATGAACAGATGGCAATATCAGCCAATACAAAAGAGACATTTTGTGGTTGCTATCACCTTGACAACAACCCTCCACCACCTGCACAATGTACTTTGCTTCTCTTCTATCCGAGACCGACTCCGTCTCCCTCTGTGTGGCTCCGTCGACGCCTATCTGCCCATTCAGAGGACTCACATCGCCCTCAGTCTCTCGATGATGATAATAAGTACAATCAGCGGTCGCCATTGAAGCCCCTTGCCTCCAGGCAGTCGGTCGAATGGATCTTAAGATTGAAGTTACTGCACAATATGGCCCTGGCAAGAGGGCGCTACCTCTTTAATGGATCGCATCAAGGCAGAAAGAAACACGACATACAGATGTGAGATGTCACTGATGCAGATACACGGACGTAAAGGGATTTTATTTTGGTGGAAGTACGACGCAAAGTATGACGCAATCTTACCATTGTACATCTGTCCGTAATTTGGGAATTTCTTATTAAAAAGCATATTATATCGTAAATTTATGTGACAGATAAAAGTCTTAATTATTCCATTCTGATTATATTTGATTAAGTCTTTCTCACCAGAAATCACACAATCTCATTGAAGGAGCAATTTCCTACTTCGGAAGATAATTAAGCCAATCAGAGCACAAAGGACTGGCTTGAGCAATGACCCAGCATGGACTACCATCCCAAAAATCTTGGACAAAGTTTCCTTTTTTGTTTGCAAGGGTATTAATGCCTACTTTGCCCTGAATAACTAAAAAGATAACTTTTTCACATTAAATGATATTATACAAAATTCAAATAATCTTTTTTTAAACGTTTCAATAAATAAGAGGTATCTATAATCCGACCATTAATGTGACTATTCAAACTACTACTCAGTCAGCAGACTTCATTATCTGTACGAAGTCTAATACCAGTAATGAAGTGCATTTAGGAAGGGATGGTGGCCGCCAGTTGCAGAAAAAAGATGTGCGCACAATTGTGCAAGAGTGATCTTTCTTGGACTCTGGCAATGCGTGCTTTTCACAGCAGTCTGATGCACCATAGAGAACTATAAAAACAAATGAACTGTACGGTCCCAGCAAGGGAAAGCCCCCTCTGAACGTGCCCAGAATGAGTGGCAGGATGCTCTGAACACGACTCGGTCTCGCCATCGCCGCAGGAACAGTGTAACCTGAACGAAAGGCTCTGATAGGCCCAGTGGGGAGGAGATTGCTCTGTCCCTGATTGGATGATTAGGGGCTGCGGGGGCTCAAATCAGCCGTTTTCAGGAGGAGAGTGGTTTGGTTAAGTGGATTGGCACTGTGTGTACTCTGTGTGTGCTCATTGTGTGTGTGTGTGTGTGTGTGTGTGTGTGTGTGTGTGTGTGTGTGTGTGTGTGTGTGTGTGTGTGTGTACGTGTGTAGATGTGTGTGCTCTTTGTCTATTTCTGTGTTTAAATGTGTTTCTGAGCAAGCTTGTGTGTGTGTGTGTGTGTTCTGAAACAGGTGAGTCCAGTTCAATAAGCGAGGTACATTAGCAAAGGAATAGAGTAGTGAAAGAGGGAACAAAAAAAAAAACTTACAAAAGACGGAGTGAGAGCCGAAGCAGAGCTCTCAGTGGGCTGAATCCATTTAGAAGAAACAGGGAGGAGGAATATGGGTACAAGTTTGTATGTGTGTGTGTGTGTGTGTGTGTGTTTGTGAGAGAGAGAAATTGGATGGATGGATGGATGTAGTGATTGAGGGAGAGGGGACACATGAATAACCAAATGGAAAAGGTATCAACATAAAGGAATCCAGCAAAAGAAGAGAGAAGTAGTGCAGTACAGATGTTTGAACAAAGAACAGGCGTTCTTTAAGTCCGCTGTACCCATGACAACTGAGGGGCCGAGTGATTAGGCCCGATCGTCTGCTCCCACACTCTTCCACTGCAACCGCCGTCGACGCTTGCTTCTCACTTCTCGCCTCTCGCCTCTCGCCTCTCGCTTCTCGCATCTCGCCTCTCGCGTCTCGCGTCTCGCTCTGCAGGCTGTGCAGGACTCAGCAGGTTTGTTCTCTAGGAACTGATGGTCGGAGAAAAGCTCGTCATTCGAGAGCAGCGGTCAATCTCATCGGGAGCATTAGAATAATGTACGTCACGTCTTTGAATCTTACCCTGTGAGACAGACAAGGACATAAATACCTGAAGACTGAAGTGTTCAAAATGTAGATTTAAAAAAAGGGAATGAAACCCTTTTTTATTAGAGGCTTCAGTTAAGTAGAAAGCGTTATTGTTCTAGGCTTTAGGTATCTGGTATTTTATTTCTCATTGTAAAGAATATTCCAATGTGCCGTTATGTTCTAAATTATTCCACTCTGAAGATATCTGATGATGTCATTCTCCTCACACTCTCAGAAATCACACAATCTCATTAGTAAGAGTAATTAGAGTAATTTCCTACTTCAAACGCTAATTAAGCCAATCAGAGCACAAAGGACTGGCTCTTGCCATGACCCAGCATGCATGAATTATATAAAATTGCTAACAAAGTTTTAATTTATCTCTTTTGTGATGCGCTTCATAGTTATGTGGCAAAAAAAAAAAAATGTTCAAGGAAGCTAAACCTTGAAGCTTGAATTAGACGACATTGCTGTAGTTCCACGTGAGCTTACTGCAAAAGACAAAGTTAAACCAGCCTCTTTCCCAATAAGCACCCCAAGAAAATCAAGGATGAAGTGGGATGCGTTCTTTCGAGAACTTTTTTCCCTTCATTTACTCGTAATCTTCCATTACTTTTCAGACTGCATATCAATAGCTGACGGTATTGTTATGTGGCCCTAAGTTAGTTGATAGCCTCCATTTCCAGCTAAACTCTGACTTGTCTGTTTTCTAAATACTCCTTTCACGACATCTTTCTCTTTCCTTTAAATGTCTGGAGCTTTCAGAAAATGTTTGTCAATGACGTTACGGCTCTCAACCTGCTGTGGACACTTGTTCACACTCTTCATCACTGCCTCCCCGTCTCGTGAGACGGTGTTTCTCACTGCACGAGTCGTGTGTTCAAACATGAGCGCTCATGCTGCTTGGGGAGTACATTGTACGCGTGTCTGACAGAGAGAGCTTGTTCCCCTGTGCTCTGAGCTTTTCTGTGCACTAAGGGTGTTTGTGTTGTCGAGCTTTACCTGAATGTGTCGGAGTACTTTGGTCATTTTCGGCTGTGAGTAAAGATCCGATCGGTCCTCGTCTCCGGCGGGACAGTTGACCCTCTCAGTACCTACGGCTGCGATTACAACCCCCAATGAGCCCGTCTGACAGACACACACACACACACACACACACACACACACACACCCACGCACACGCACACACACGGAGTACAGTCTCACACACACACCTATACAGTGCCCCCCTTTATGCTTCACACTAACGCAGAGACACACCTCTCAGAGTAATCCCATGCATGTCTGTCCCCTAAAGGATACAGAAAACCCTCTTTCAGTCAATACAGTATGTGTTCTGCATCATCTCCACCATCAAACTGAAACTCCCGTGCACCGTGTGTCTAATTAATCACATGCTCAACAAACCGGTCAACTCGCTCCAGGGAACAATTGTGTCATTTAATCTTTTCAGCTGTGACAAGCACAGAATGAAAAACAACTGCTGGCCCGGACCTGGTTTTGTTCTCTCTTTGGCATGTGACCTGCAGAGATTTAAAGTGGTGGGCTTATGTGCACAGAGAATTTGTGTCGCTTTATTGTGATCCTTTGCCTGTATTTTAGTCAATGTGTTCATGTCTTGTCCACCGTATGGTTGCATGGTTGCAAGTGGAGTAACAAAAAAACATATGCCTCCTACTCGCCTCCTTGTGGCGCTATCCTGGGCATGTGAGGAGGCCCCGGGGCCGACCAGGAGCACCCCCGAGGGATTTCATGTCTCATTCAGCATGAAAATGCCTCAGGATGCCCCAAAAGGAGGATTTGGTTTCAGGAATGTATGTCAAAGCTACTGCGCTGAGTGTGTTGCAAAATATAAGCGCAGTGGCAGAAAATGAATCCATCTGACCAACAAGTTGAAGATTAAAATTCCTTTGAGAAAAAAATAAAGACAAAGCAGAAATAAGCAGATGGAGCTTTCGTTAAAGCACACAGTGTGCTGTAAAACACTTTGGATCACCGCATGTCTCTCAAGTCATATAAAAGCTCACCGAGTACAACATACTGCACTCAAAATGAACATAAGCCTTTATCCACAAGAAAAGGGGAGCGGTAGTGTGTGGTGTTGTCTGCTCTGCCAGGATCGTCCCACAAAGCTGAGTTGTGTTCTGATACCAGGATACACACATGTGGGCAACTTGTTCCTCCGAATAAGAAGTCAATATGGAGTTGTGTTAGAACCAGTACGTCTATGTAAGTAAATCAAATATGTGGCACATTATTTTATTCATAATTTTATAATTTTATATATTTATTCTATGTTTATTGTTATGATAACAATAAATGATTCTGATTCTGGCGTTGCAACCGAGTGGTGGAACTCTTTTTGTTTTCCACCTTCCCTCCAAACGTCTTGATCTTAAGTCACTGTTTGTGGGCATGCAGGAAGAAAAAGGAAATAACAGATCTACGCTCCACCATTGCAAAGATGACACATGAATGCAATGAATGGATGAAACAAAACTCTTCATGGTGTTGGATGTTTTTTTTCTCCCTTCACTGTCCATGATGGTTTTAGGAACAACTCAAGAGCGTCTTGAACCGTGGCCGCTCGCCAACAAGCTAGTTACAACGGGGGTCACTCCTTGACTTATCTGGCAAACTTTTCGTCTTGCTTTTTTGGTCTTAAAACATCATTAACCATAGTCCCTGTCCCGCTTTTTATGTTGCTAGGCAACAAGTAGTTAAACACCAAACAGATGATGGCAGAAAAAAAAGGTATTATTTCTGAAGGCTGGGCTTAGACTCTTAAAACCCTGAGCAATTTAAAAAGTTTGGTTCCTCCAGACACAAAGAGTAATTTCTCTGATTGCTTCCAAATCGACAAAACTCCAAAAAGTAGAGAATACTGGCAGCCCGGTATTATTATCTTCTCAGTGGAGAACCCACATACACACAAGGCCGAACCAGCAACTACACCCCCGGGCCTCGGGCCTCGGAGTTTGGAGGGTTGTTAGTTTGGTACTCTGCGCCCGTGGAGCACAACGTAAACTACAAGTGTCCGGAGCCTGAGACATTCTTCTCTTTTACTTTCACACTCATTTTCAGACTTACTTCCACTCGTGTTTCCCCTGACTGGCCTTCAAACTGCAGGACACCGATGGAAGTAACACTCTTCCTCCTTTTCCTTTCTCTTTTCTTTCCATTGGATTTGACCGTCCAGATTCTTGTATTGCTTACACAAACTTAACTAGAAATCCAAGCTCTTATTCAAAAGGGAAAAAGCCCAAAATGTTGCTGTAATTTGGTAGCCGGCACATTCATTCAGGGCAGATGTGCACTGGGCGTTTTTAATTATTCTATCTAGTAACTAGAAATGAATGGAATTTTGCCAGCTCATCAGATTTAAGAATTCTCACTTGCTACGATATAAAGGAAAATAACTGCCCATCCACCAATAACCGTGGACACATTATGAATAACATATTAAACTTTCATAACACAGAGACATTTGTGCATGGATAGATGTACATTTATTGTTTTCCTCAGTGAAATATAACCCTAGTAATGGAGGATATTAAATCCAGGCACTGCATACGCCCCATATCCTCACACATGCGTATGTGTGTGTCTCTACGTGGGAGAGAAAGAAAGACATTGGAAATATGTATGTTCAAATATTATTTGGGACTAACAGCGTGTCTGTGTGTTTTAAATAATCTAGAACTAGGTTATTATGACTGGAACATCCATGCTACATGTGGCTATTAAATGGTTGCTTTCATGGTTGGGTAACCCTCCTAATCCCCTTTAAGTGAAAAACGTTGATATTTCAGACAATGGTTTGCTTCCAAACTTCTGGCATTAGTTTTGAGATGATTGTTTCACATGAAAATGCGCCCCGGGCACAAAGTGAGGCCCGAGAAGAAATGGTTTCCCCAGTTTGTTATGGATGAACTGAGCCCCGACCTCAACCCCCATCCCACACGTTTGTGATGAACTGTAACACCCACTGCAAGTCCGGCCTTGCTCAGTCATAACCTCCCCACACACACAGGCTACACACACCTCCCAAAGAACACACACACATACACACGCACACAATCCTCACAGTGGTAGTACCTACGCTGCAGTAATGCAACATTAGCAAGGGGAAATGGACCAAACAATGCCCCAGCATGCCTCTCTCCCCCTGGGCAGTCTACTCCAAGATGCCAGTTACACATGAATGCATTCCTTCTACACTCACACTCAACCTCAAAGACAGAAAGCCGACTGATTTCATAAATCGAGGGAGTCCGGGGAGAGAATGAAGCCCACGTTCACGTCGATGAAGCTTCTGTACCATTAGGAACAAATCAGCTCTTCTCACATAATGTGCTGTGTTTTATTAATACTGGTGTAAAAATAATCTTGCGAAATGTAATGATAGCTGAGAATCCATTTGAAAGTATAGAGCTTATAAGTTAAATCAGAGATTAGACTATATGGTTCAAATATAAGCCTATATTATTTGCAGGCTGCTCAATTTGGCTGTAATCATGTATATTTAGATATATCTGTTGCGTAGAGGGCGTAATGGGACTGTACACTGATGCTATAAGACCACAGACATGGAGGGGAACATTCTGTAGAGGGATGCTTGCTGGTGCTATATGATGCCCTACAGCTAAACCCAGCATTATTACTACCTTTATTGTATTTTGGTATTCATTTTACATTTGAAAGGGTCATGGAAAGCTCACCCTGGATACTGCGCTTGCCCTGGCAGGAAGTGTGAGATGAATTCGTCTGACCAGCAGCGGTGTTCATGTTGCATTCATGGCGTCCATGATTGAGCACATTAGATGCAGGTGGCAGGAACGAAATAAGAAGAGAGGAATGATGAAAGGAAGGAAGTGTGGATTCAGGGAACCAACATCAGGGGAAGTTGTGGAGCAGCGGCTAGAGTGTGAAGCGGACTATTCAAGAGTGCCATCTAGTGGTCACAGGTGGAAGTGCTGAGAACGAAACCTCATACCAGGTTGACTAAACTCGAAAAACGTGTTCTGATTTGCAGCAATTTGCAATTCAACATGAAACTGAGAATTCTGACTTAAAAGTCACATTTTAAAAATGTGTTAACCCAACCTGGTCGAACACCATAGTGCTTAACTGTTAGCATATAGGCCCTATACACTACTATACACATATATACACTATATGTGTATAGTGGAGGCTGACACAGCATCGAGAGAAAATACATATTTTTGCAAAAAATTAAATAAATGTAAATGTTGCTTTCTTCTAGTCTTCTCTAGTCGGTTTCAAACAAATGTTTCTGTCAGTGAGTTGTGTGAATATACTTGTGGACTTCAAACCCATATAACATTAGAAAAGAAAAGCTAAATGTGTGTGACTGGTGCAAAGAGAATCAGATTGTATGAACTGTTTGTGCCACACGGGTGTAGTTGTCTAAATGTTGTGTGGTTGGTTGATTTGTTTTGACCAAAATGAGCCCTGTTTAATTCTTTCAGGCAATCAATTCTAAAAAGAAAATTGTAGATATACGGGAGAAGAATACGGAGTCCACAGAAAAGAAATCACACAACCCCATGTCGGGTATACCTGAATAATAGGTGAAGAGACATTGATGGAAATGTACTTTGTTATATAAAGTAATTCAGAAATTTTTCTTTGCTGTTTTTCCCCCTACAGTGTTATTCCATTAGTTGAAATGTGCTCTGAAAGAACCGGCGCTCTCTACATCCATCACTGATCATTATGGCATCTTAGCGTAATTGCCCTCCCCCTGTTGTGTGTGCACACTCGCCGGTCCTGAATGCCAGCAGTAATATCTCTGGTACAGAGAGAGGGGGAGGGAGAGAGAGAGAGAGAGAGATGGAGATGGAGAGAGAGAGAGAGAGGGAGAGAGACATATGCATAACCAGCTCATTTCCACCACCAATCAAATTACCTGACCCAGCCGCAATACATCACTGCCAAACTGTTTATTAAACAAAAAGCCACGATTAAATTATTAATGACAGAGATTAATTAAGACCCCATGCACCAACACACTACACACACATGCATGCACACACACACACACACACACACACACACACACACTTAAGAAAGATGAACGCACCAAGACAAGCAGCGACGCCTGCACACATATACACACAAATCCATACACAATACACATACTCACACATACACACAGGCATAAAGCTAATAAACGCTTATATATATATATATATATATATATATATATATATATATATATATATATATGTACACAAGAATGTCATTACTCTCTTTTCAAGCCCCCGATCGGATGCACAAACACACAGTAAGTCACAATGTCTGCGACAGGCTGCCGAGGAGTGTGTGTGTGTGTGTGTTTGTGTGTGTGTGGGGAATCATTTGACGTTTAACAATTGAATGTGCAGCAGATACAGAAAGAGGAGTTTGCCGGCTGCATAAACAGTAATCAGCATCAACAGAAGTCAACAAACAAAGCCCGTATTAACTCATCGTCAGCAAACTTTTCTTGATGTTACTATGAGGGTTTGTTTATGGGGGTGCTTACGCTTCCGTAATGGTTCCTCAGCATCTGTTGCTGTTTGGGGCCCAATGTGTGTGTGTGTGTGTGTGTGTGTGTATGTGCGTCTAATTGCACTTTTGTGTAAAGTGAATATGGGCTTTCGCTGCGCTGTGTTTGTGTTTTAACCTTTTTTGTGTTTTCAAAAACAGGCTAACGGGATGTTGTGTTTGGTTTTATTGACAGATAACTGCATCAACACTTTAATTCTCACTCCCCAGGCATCCGATACCGATGCATGCGCAGAATCCCTCGCCGTCTTGATATCGTGCGCAAGGCAGGGGAGGGGGACAAACTCACACAAGTGAATTAAGTGAAATATGTCAAATCTAAATCATTACAAACGTTACAGGGGGATGATGGAAGGGTCAGGGATTACCAAAAACATTGCAATGTAAACCTCTGGGGTCAATGAATGTCAGTACAATTGTTTTCAGATATTCAAAATGAACACAGTAATAATACTTCTATGCCAGCTTATTCATCCGTTTGTGAAACCTCTCTTTAACTTTCTGTTATTATTTATCTGTTGTGAATCCTGTATGCTGTTACCAAGGAGACTGTTAGTCTTCCCGGTGCAGTTATCATCCCACAAATAATCCCTTAATGAAAAAAGGCTAGATACACTGTATATTCATTTGAAGAAGTTCCACTTTGTGTTGAATGCATCGCATCCAATAAGATTTTTTCTGCAGGTCTTTTTTCAGAAGTTGACTGTTCACACAAATGGACTTCTGTCTCTTTCCTGTAGCTCCGGCCAACATTTGGTAATGAATGGGCTGCGGTGGCGGTCAGGGAGGGTCCATCTGCAGGGGAGCTGCAGAATGGAGGATGCTCAGCAGGGCTGGCACAGTCTTTACACCTCTCTCATTTTATGATGAGGAAGATGTACGGCTTGAGATTGGTCCCAGGGCAGACCAGTAGACTCTCGCCATAAAAAATACAGAAGGCTGTAAAATAATATGTGTGTGCATGTGTGCGTATGTGTGCGTATGTGTGCGTATGTGTGTGTGTGTGTGTGTGCGTAAAAAGGCAGGGAGCATGCATTTGCGTTCTGTGTGGGTGTGTGTGTATGTGTGTATATGTATGTACGTAAAGGAACAAGCCCCAGGAGGCCAAAACAATCAACCAGTATCAGCACTTTATGGTGGCGAATACTATATCACCGTGACAACAAAGGCAGTAAAGTGCTCTACGTCGCTGTAAAACATTGTGTGATTCTGCAGTGAGATGATCGTTAGCGCAGCTGGTTAATTGCCTGACCACTCCTCTCCTGACACACACTCACCGACCCAACACAAATTTATATAGCAACGTGTGTGTGTGTGTGTGTGTGTGTGTGTGCACAGAGAATCAGGGATACAAACATAAAAGCACTGCACACGTTCACCAGCTATTCCCCAAAGAAGCCATAAAGATGTATGATGGATGAAGGGGAGGCTGTGCGGTGTAATCAGTCAGAGAGACGCGGCGGCGTTCAGATGCTGCTTGTTCTTCCAAGACAAATTCATCACAATGCAATTAGTTTTCAGGACTTCAACCCCAGTCTCCCTCTTACCTCACGGATGCAGACCCACCAGCACTGTACCTGCAGTGCTTGTCAATACTCTGTCCTTTTAAAAAACAAACATCAGTGTGATTTGCAGAAGTGTCACATGAACGGATTAAATGACAAAAACACTCAACAATCAGTCCTATGTTATGGTTAATTTATATATTATATACGTGTGTTATATTTGACTCACATGTTGTTGTTTTTGCTACATTGTGTGTAGTTAGTCTGAGGGGAATTTGTGATTATGATATAAAAAGGTGTCCCCTGTACTGTGTGTCACAGAGTATTATCAACTGACTGCAGCTCTGTTCAACTACAGAGCTTTATGGAGTGCTTTAACTCATCTTGACTTTCTGGCAACTGTTTTGGATCCCTCTTTCCACTTCCATCCGCCTCGTTTCCAGCCGATAAAGCTTTGATAATCCCCCTGAACACAAACTGCTCGGCAACAAACACAGACAGACAAAGTTAGCAGCTAGCTTGTAAACACAGTGGAGCATGCAGAGCCAGAGATTTCCCTCAGGAGTCGGTGGAGATCAAAACAAGAGCTGGATAGTGGACTTAGATTGCCGATTGGATCAATGCATGAGATCTCATGAGACTCTATCTGCGGAGCTCGATAATTGAGAGTGTACACTACAGTCAAAACAACAATAAAGTCAAACGTGGGATACAAATGAATACTCAGAAAGTTAGAGACAAGTGGATGAAAAACAGGTTGACCGTACTGATGATGAAGCTTCATCCATTTTTCTTTTGGTTTGCATGTTTTTTGTATATACACAATCCAACACTGCCCCCCCCCCCCCCCCCCCAGGCCGGTGCACTCAATGATCCGTCCAGAGAGGGCGTCCGACATGGCTTACTGTGGCATGCGACCAAACCCAAAGACAACAGGGACAAGCACATAGACAAACAAAGGAAAGCACTTCCATATGCCTCTGCGTGTGGCCGCCTGCGAGGTCAGATCAAATCATCGTTTTGGCCAACAGTGGCGTGAGTGTCGGACTCATAAAAGGCATCTGTCAGACAACTTTCAGCACCGGGCATGGTTTTCTCATATGAGCGAGAGAGGGAGGTATCGGTAGTATAAACAGCGCCGGTGTCCTGTGACCTATAAATCAGACACAGTCTTGTGTTAACAGTGGCGGTTGAGTGAAAGTGTGTGAAGGATCATTTAAATTAAAAAGTCACACTACCACCCTTTCTTTCATCCGTGACGTTCCTCTCTACTCCCGTTCCTCTCCATCCGAGAACACATGGGCATTGAGGTCATCCATGTGTTCTCGGCACTGTGCTTTCTAAGGTGTCAAAGATTTATCACATTTCATATGGAACATATATATTCAGCAGACATGAGCAGATCTAAGGTTTTATAGGAGGTTGTCTGAAATCACACTGACATACATTTCAACTCAAACACAGGACCGTCTGCGTTTTTAGTTATTAACTCCATTGGGTTTCTTTTTAGGCTTTTAATAAGTAATGCCATGGCTAACATCCCAGTCCCAATATTGACAACATTACTATTTTTGTCTACAAGTGAAACCCTTGGATATAAAAACTCATATAAATTACATATGATCACAGATTCATAAAGCTTTATATTTAAATTGCACCATTTGCAAAGACTGGCGATTTTAAAACTTATGTTTGTTTGTCCGATATAGTTTAACAAATAATTCATTTTTACAATGTTTTAGCACTTATCCTTCACACTAAGTCATGTGAATGAAAAATGCGGGTTTACTGTGGATTTATCGATATATTTGTTAAAAATGTGTTTCCATCCCCACTTGACTCAAACTCACATTGACTGGTGTGTGTGTGTGTATGTGTGTATGTGTGTGTGTGTGTGTGTGTGTATGTGTGTGTGTGTGTGTGAGAGAGAGTGTTCCTGTGTTTGGTGTGTATGTCGGCCAGTTTATGGCCAGTCAGCACAAATACAGGCACTCAACAATAATGGGTAATGAAGGGGCATCAATAACAGCCATGAGCGACATATCTGACAGGACAGCTTTTAATAATGGCCACCGTCAGCAGAGACAGACAGATGGTCAGACAGACAGACATACTGTGGTTTGGAACCTACCTCAGTGAGAAGCTGGGGTAGGTTCAACAGGTAACCTATTTTAGGAGCGATACACACTGGCAGCGTCACACACATATATATTTTTTTTTTAAAGTGTGCAGAATATGAAAAGCTCGTCAATGGACAATTTATCCTTTTTTGATCCCACTATCCTGCAATATTTGATCCAAGATTCCTTTGAAATCCAACGTAAAGTAGCAACTTGATTCGTTCAGGTATCTACACCAAACTCGACTCATTGCCTGCTCCTATTTATTTTTTCCCTCAGTGGCTACAGTTTCTGCATGTGCCTCATCCTGTCTCTTGGACATCTGATTGATTTTTAAATCTATTGTGCTGCACCTGTAATATAGGAGTTACTGGCCCGTGTATGCTCCTCCTCTCGGTCTTATCTTCAACTGCACAACCCTCTCATTCTCAGAACAGATACAACTGTGTTATTACCTTGAGAATTAGATTGGCATTGACCAAGAGGAGATTCTGTGACACATTGATAATTATGTTGTAAATATGGAAGATATAGGCTCCAATTTCCTTCATGAAGTGGAGGAAATGACTCAGCTTTATAGAAAGTGAAACCAAAAGCAATTAAGACCTTTCGCAGTTCTTCACTGAAATTGAATTGTGTAAAATACGACCCAGTCATTATTAGCCGGCTGCTGCGCCGTCGCCTGACACTGAGATTTATTCTTTTACAAATAATTGCGAAAAAGCAGAGGAAAACGAAAAACACCATTTTAATTAGGCTGGAGCTGTATTATGTTATGTGCAACGTAATCATAAAGAATAGCCAAGCGGGGATATAACGTGTCTAATGAATGGTTGGTCTATTATTTCCTTAATCTAACTGATTTCACACAATTCTGGTTGACGCAGAGATAATACAGTGGAAAATTAAAATATAAATGTCTTTTTCCTCAGCGTTTCAATACTTTAAATAAAAGACGCAAGCGTCCTCTTTGGACGTGATTATATTTTTGACACATTTTGTGTTTGTGGGACTGGGTACGGATGATAAATGGACAGATGAAGACAGACAGACAGGGAGAGAGACAGACCGACAGGCAGAGAGAGAGACAGACAGATGCTCCATCGTCCGTCTTCCTTAATAAAGTGTAAATGGTTGTGTTGGGGTGGTTCGGGCTTCTCTGCTAACGAGGCCCATCGGGGTGATAGATGGAGCTTTAATTCTGAGAAGGAATTGAACCAGCGGCCTGGGAGACGTTAGTTAGGCAGCATGACCCCCTCCATCCATCTGGGCCTCACCGCCTCGCTCTCAGCCCTTCTTTCCCTCCATCCTGCCACTTTGCTTTGCCATCAGTCAGACTCCATGTCCGTCTATCAATCTATTGTTTCCTCCCTCTCTCTCCATCCGCCACTTTCTCATTTAAAAACTCTTCCATTTGACTATCGGGCCTTCCTCCTCCTCTTCATTCTTTGTTCATTCCTCCAAGAGTTTATTAAAATTGTGCTAATCTTCCATTTAGAATACATGAATTCAGTTTCAGTGGTCCAGACATACATATCTCAATAACCAATAATATTTAACCACGTACCATGTTGAGGTACTTGTACTGTACTTGTCATGCTACTTCTACTCTATTTCAGAGAGAAACATTATACTTATCTTTGAATTTGATCCGTTAATAAACTCTAATCCATTATAAACTCTAATCCATGATAAACTATAATCCATTATAAACTATAATCCATTGTTGAACTAAAAGTCTCCCAATGAGATCATCTTACCACCCTGAGAGTAGCCTGTCTGCATCACAAGTGCGTTTACTTTACTGGAAGTACATTTTGTGCAACATTTTTGAATGCAATAATATTTTAGACGGTGCTTATACTTTTAGACGTTGTCCCCTCATTCATCACCCTGCGCCCACAACGTTTCATTCTTCCTGTGTGCTTACCTTCTCCCCCTCCGCTCGGCAACACATTATTCCTCACGCCAGCCATCCCTCCATCCGGTTAGAGCCCTCCCACTCCGACACTTTTTCATTGCACTTTATCTCACCCTCGTGTCCGCAGCGCCACACCTCGTGTCAGCGCCCCACACCCTGCCATCCATGCCTCACATATTCTCCCCATTGATAAAGCCTCCCGCCCTCTCGCATGTCCCCTTTACGTCCCACTCTCCCTGTGTCTCTGCTCATCCTCTCTACGTGGACACTGTCAAGAAAACTTTTGTTAAAATACTTTTTCTTTTGTCCTACCCTTCTGTCCTGGGATCCTTTGTCCAGAAAGCGCTCTCAATATTATTCTTTTGCAGCCCATATTACTGCGTTATGAGCTCTTTATTTTTGATATTGCAGGTGGAAGCTAACAGTATACTCTCTGCTTCTGGTCAATCTATCTTCCTCCCTTTCCCTCCCTCCTCTGGACCCACCTTCCCTCGCTCCCTCCATCCATCCATCTACCACCACTCCTCTCCTTCGTGCTACATATGAGCCAGCGGCGGTGTAATGATTGGTTTAAACAGGTAGTCTGTATGCATGGAGGCTCACTAAAATATACTAATGTGTGTTTGTGAGTAGCTACCTTTGCTGTCCTTTTTGTGTGTGTGTGTGTGTGTGTGTGTGTGGTATGAGGCTGTGTGCTCTTTATCACATTATCAATATGATGAGTGTGTGTTAGGTGGTTCTATTGTCTTCTCAGGTGCTTCATCATAAGTTTAAACTAGAATGGGCACTCGGTAGAGCGCATACCTTCGCATATCACAAGATTGAATTCTGAACAATTTGGCACTAGTTTCACGCAAATCGGATGGCAATTAACCGAGATATCGCAAATTTACGTGTTTAACCTTTTCGTGACCTTGACCTTGACCTTTGACCCAATCACTCCCAAAAACTAATCGATTGTTCCTTGGGTCATGACCAATCATCCCACCAAGTTTCATAAGAATCGGCTGAGTTTTGTCTGATTTAGACGAATAACAAACGGACGGACGGACGGACATATTCACAAATAAATACACGCCGGCCAAAACATTACCTTCTGCATTTTCAATGCGAAGGTAATCAGTGTTTACGGCGAATGGGCACACGGTGTGTGTCTGTTTCGTTGATTTATTCCTTGATATCACACATGTGGGCAAATGTGAAAGTAATGGCGTCGATATGTGGGTTTAGCATTGTTTAGCAATATACCTGGGTGTGATCCGATTCCTTTGAAAACAGTGTGGTAGAGTGTGAACCAATGGGCTTCTAGCATGGGTAGGCAGTTTGAATGGTCAGTCAGACAGGATGGGAAGTATTGTGATACTAGTCCAGCTTTTTAGTCACACCCATGGCGTCGCGGGAATATCAGTGGACATAGGCTGCTCATCAAAACCTTTTTCCACAGTGCTGCACATGGTCAACCAACTCCACCGCGTACCTTCAGGTGGGGAAAGAAGACACCGCTGTGGTTGTTTCATACGCCGTACAGGTCCAGCTTCCATCGCTGTAGATTAGAGAGCAGCTTCTGTTAATAGCCATGCCTGTTACCACGGCGATCTGTCAACGACACAATGGGATTTGGTCATGCAGCATTCACAATGTTACATGTGGCATTTTACTGCAAGATTGTTTGAGGTTGTTCTAATTTGAACTACTTTTAATAATGATAATAAAACAACTATTTTTGTTTCTTGCCTCTTTTGTTCCGTGTTTGTAGTGGCACATTGTGTCTGGTGTTTTTTTTGGGAGAATGACTTAAAAAGAGAGTGTAGAGAGGGATTTGGCCAAAGGTAGAGTACAGTGCCTTTTAAAGGGGCGTACGTTATGGGACTATGGGTTTTACATCACAATGCCTGGAGCACAACCAAATGCACACGTTTAACAAAATAATTCCTTCATTTCCATCAGTGGAATGAAAGTGAATTCTCTTTCCTTCATTGAACTTTAGATGGAAAGCCACGTGTCGGTCGCTGTTGTCCCGGCTGGGTGTGGTTAGGATCAGCTGTGGAGGTGTGTGGGGGAGGGGCTTAGGGAACAGTTCGGCCTATTCCCGGCACCTGTTCCCTGAGGCGCTGTCCCACACACCGAACTACACCCAGTCACCAGTCACACCATCAGCAAGCAACTTGCAGGATCTCTTCACTTGCTGTGACACTGATGGTGTAAAGCAGCACGAGACGGAAACCCGAGAGGAAACCGCCTTTTGTTGAACCTGCTGGAAAAATAAATCAAGCACAAGTTCACAGTTGTACGCTCATTTGTGTGAACCACCGTCTACACACACACGCACACACACGTGCACGCTCACACGCACACGCACAGTCACAAACAGTAAGTGAGAGAGAGTCAGACTAGGAAAATAGCTTTGATATTTAACTTTCATCATTTGGGAAACTATTTTTACAAACCTGAAGAAAAAAAGCAATGCTGGGTTTTTTATATAGCTAAATCTTGATATTTGTCATGCTACTTATTATGCAATGTATGCTGTATTCTGAGTGGCCCTCAGGATTTATATTTACCCGAAATGGAAGCTGAACTATTTGGTGTAAACTTAACAATAACATGAATGCATCTCCCTTCCATCAGAAAGTATGCGAGCTGGCATAGGGGTCGCCTAGTGACATCTTGGGCGTCTTCTGCTCACTACATATCCTTCATGAGCAGACAGTCACATCCACACCGTGCAGCAGACCTGCTGCCTCGTTTGACAGTCGTCTGCTGGTTGATGCCACTGTCTGCTGGGTAACAGTGGCACCTAGAGGAGGAGGAGAGAACAACAACAGTGAATCTGTAAACCCCCCCCCCCCCCCCTGTTTAACTAAGCAACACAGTGTCGGGTTTGTTTTCTTGCTTCAAAAGACACAAAGAGAAGGATTGGACTTTGCAGCGTTGTCCCACTGCAAGTGTTTCTGGAAGGGGAGGCCGACGACTAAGATGTGTGTGTGTGTGTGTGTGTGTGTGTGTGTGTGTTTTCAATCACCTCCAGCTTTGGTCGAGGATGTGTGTGGCTATCGATTACCAGCATTATTCACAGGTCATGACACACTGACACAAACATCGACACATCTGCAAACACACACATGCCCATACAGGCATTCACACACGCGTTCATTATTCAACCTGGCAGCATCATAAATCACAGAGTGGATCAGTTTCCCCAGAGTATACCCGATATAATAACATGAAGCCCAAGTTTATTCCTTTCTACATTATTAAAACAGAGTAATTCAAACACGGTCCAGGATTGGAGGCATTTATTCGCAATATTAAGTTACTCCTTCTGTTTAATTTCAGATTTAGTCTTCATCAAACACTGTTTCTCTTTCTTTCATTAGAGCCCACTTGTCCAGTGAGACTAGAGATGCAGAAATATCTACGATAGAGCACCGACTACACACACACACACACACACACAACCACACACACAGGGGCGTTTTTTTCTACAGGCGGTATAGGCGGCCGCCTAGGGCGCCATTCAGAAGGGGGCGCAAAAAAATGCGCCCCCCTCTGAGAAAAAATAATATTTGTTCAAGTTTATTTTTTGTCACTGCCGGGCCTTGAACCCGGGACCTTGTAATCACCAAACACGCGGTTATAACCACTAAACCACAGCACCCACATGAAGATATTTTTTCACACTGCATCAAGTTCTCTTCTCTACCAAAAGTACAAAACCATAAGATCGTTTAAAAATAAAATAATTGTGTGTGCGTGTGTGTGTGGGGGGGGGGCAGACACGAGTGAAGCTTGCCTAGAGCGCCAAATGTGCTGGGGGCCGCCCCTGCACACGCACACACACACACAGTGGCATCAGAATAGAGACGTCCATCAGGGCCTTCTTTCTGATTTCTCAGTGTATTAGTGCCATATTGGCTATTTCCTGCTGTGCTGGCCAGTCATTTTACAGGCGGGCAGAGACACAGATGGCTCGGCCACCTCTCGGCGATGGTCTGTGACTGGCCTGATTGCTGTGTGGTCTCCGCTCGTCCGTCTGCCTCTTTCTATCTCTCTGCAAACGTCCCTCGTTCACCCTCGATCGGTCTCCTTCCTCCGTGTCCTGGCTCCCACTCGCCCCTTGTTGCTCTATCTCTCGGTGCGTGAACGGCCCAAAAAGGATGTGAAATATGTTCGCGGTCGTCTCATGTGAGGAATGCCGGGTCAACGACTAGACGCGAGTGTGCCAAGCAGGAAGTCGAGGGAATAAGCCGTGCTCCGTTTTTCAAGGTTCAAGGAAATGCAATTGTTCAGAGATGAAAAAGAGTTGTTGGTCACGAAGGTTAAAATAACAATCTTAAGAAGCCTGTTGGCTATCTGAGAGACCCGGGAAACATATTCATACGCTGCAATCAACCATATTTAGGGATAGACTCAAAGTACAAATGAGAGGACGATGACTCGGTCACCCTGAATGTTATTCCTCAGAGAGATGTTCTACACTCGGAGAACTCTTGAGAGGAAGTTGGTCCCGGTTGGAAAGTTCACCCTGGTGACGTAAATAGAATGAATCCGCTCACAAGGTCACCTGTGAGCGACTCAAGTTCAGGTTGGGGCGCCACACCTACGTGTCTGCGCGTCGGCATGTCCTCTCCCACTGAACAGGGGTGAGTGATTCACTCCGCTTCCAACATAATACCAGTAGTTACACAGGAACCCTTCATTATGACTTGATCTACTCTGATGGAAGCGCCACATACTTTCAATCATAGGGATTATCCTCTGGGGGCAATGCTGGCACGCATACGTGGTCATTAACCTGTGTGTGGATGTGTATGCACACACCAAGAGACAGACACTGAAGCCATGAAATGGCGCGTTACATCTTGGTTTCAGCTCTTTTTAAATAGTGATAAATATTCAGTATCTTTAGATTAATAATGAATGAGATATAATAATGAATGAAATAACTATGTTTAATGTGACAGGGGTTTGTAAGAGTGACAAACCCACAGATAATTAGCCCAAACTGCAGGTCCTTTCCATCATGAAGCGTTTTAGCGTCTTCAGCTTTATTGCTTTTATTCAATATTGTGTCAACTTTCAACAATTTAATTTCCTGAAGACAGACACATTTAGCTTCTAGGTGGGGAACCCAGTGGTGCATTCAGCAGCTAAAGAGACAGATATTTTTCTGAGGTAGTCACAAGAGAACAAAAACAAAGAGAGGATAGTGGGCTTATATTTGACAGAAAGTCAGAAAGAGGCCTCAGAACGAACGTTAATTCAACTCAATTCAGATTATTTTGTTAAGCCCATTATCACAAAATACACATTTGACTCTACAGTGCTTTACAATCTGTAGACGTACGACATCCCTGTCACATGACCTCACATCGGATCAGGAAAAACTCCCAAAAAATAGAAAGAAACCATCACGGGAAACCTTCAGGAGAGCAACATAGGAGGATCCCTCTCCAGGATGGACAGAATAATAGATAACATGTGTACAGAAGGAATCATTACCTGATGGATGGTGGAGGTCTCCATCGTGGAATATGCCTAAATATGAACTATTGATAAACTCCGTCAAATTCATTGAATGTATTTTAACTCTAAATATGTTCTGTACACATGACATCTATTGCATCTGTCCATCCTGGAGAGGGATCCTCCTCTGTTCTCTCCTGAAGGTTTCTTCACTTTTTCCCCCCTGAAGGGTTATTTGGGAGTTTTTCCTGGTCCGATGTGAGGTTTTGGGACAGGGATGTCTATGTGTACAGATTGTAAAGCACTCTGGGACAAATTTGTAATTTGTGAAATTGGGCTATACAAATAAACTGAATTGAATTGAAATTTAATTACAGGGTACCAACACATTCAATGAATGTAACAGTGTATGAATAGTTGATAGTAGGCATAGACACAAAGCTCCTCCGGGTCAGACGGACATTCACCTTGTTGCAACGTGCCTGTTGGAATTGGCCTGATTCAGATTTAAATCTCTAATCATTTAGTTATAATGAACATCTTCTTGCTTTTTGTGCAGAGAGGCATTTGCTTCTGTTACCTCCTGAACAAGTGATGTCACTGACATGTGAAAGAGGCCATTCAGGTCAACAAACACACAGGCCTTGCAACCAGGAGACCAGAGTAGCATGTTTTACTGTTACGTTCTCCACGACATATTTATTTTAAACACAAGTGGATTAGTTGCCTAAATTAAACTGGAAGCTGATAACTGCGTGGTGTTTAATGAGACTTAAAAGCGATATTCGGAAAACGATTAAAGTCGGAAATGCCGAGCTATTTATACGCCTACCCGTGAGACAGAGTTTTGAAATACAGTTACAAACCTCTGAATCATTATTGCTAATGTGCTGATTAATTCACCAAAATAAATTGCACCATTTTCCACATTAGAGCTGTTCCCACTCTAAGAGCAAAACAAGTCATTTAAAGTGCTCATGGAAAATAACTAAAAGGGAAAAAGCGTGTACAGTGCCTTTAATACAGAATCATAAACCACCTGATGACCCACTGTGGGCACCTAGACAGTTAGGAAGGAAGGAAGGAAGGGAGGGAGGCTGTGTTGTCTACTGTACCGTCTGCTGATGGCCTTGGCAGATTGCTGGTAAATATGAACGCTTCCCTTCCTCAACCTTGTGTCTCTCACGTATCAAATTCTTTCCAGCCATTTATATCTGTAACTTTTATTTACATTTTACGAGTTCCCTTCCTCCGTCTGTCGGCCATTCAGCTTCACGCGTTTCCGTTTTCTCACATCACACACACACACACACACACACACACACACACACACACACACACACACACACACACACACACACACACACACACACACACACACACACACACACACACACACACACACACACACACACAGCCGGTTGGATGGCCATGTGTCATCCTCCAGCCCGCTCCCTTATGGATCACCAGATGTAATGATCAGGAGATGCAGATGATGGCGCCCCCCTCATCGATTACCTGTGACAGTTAAAAAGCATGGCATAATTCCCATCGATCGTCTGTGACAGTGTGTAAAAGAAATGGTGTCGTCTACATTGATTAGCAATAAAAATATGTGGCAAAGATGTGTCATGGGTCCGCATCGGAAGAGCCCTCTGACACACACTTCTATTCATCATTCGAATGTGCAGACACACGTCTGAAAGGTGCCCTGTGAAACCCACGAGGCTCAGCTAAAAGAACTAAAAGGCTTCAGTGGTGAATTGTACGACCCCCCCCCCCCCCCCCTCAAAAAAAAAAAAAAAAAAAAGAGCGGTACTGAGGCTTCCCCCCATCTCTGTAAAGCAGGGTGGAGCAGACAAATGAGATGTTGAGTTGTCGAAAAAGTCTCTGAGAGAAACAGAAACACGATTTCTCCTCTTTAACCTCACATGTCTGGAAATTGAACCTCCACCCCCACCCCCACCCCCACCCCCACCCTCGAGGATTCATAGAGAGTTTCTGAGGCTTTAGATGTATTGTCTCACCCTAAAAATACAGAGTCAAACCTGAATAAACATATTACTATTGTTTCCTTTAGCTGGCCGTAATTCACTTTTCAACAGGGTTTCCAGTGTTGATGCATTACAGGAAATGTCCAATCATACTTTGGATCCTGTGAAACTCTCCATTATCACACCCCTCCAACTTTTCCCCTGAAATCCCAGTCGGACACAGAGGCAGAACGGTCACTCCCCCATGTGTCCATTGTTGACTTATTCCATATTGATTGCATACTAAAATAGGCCATGGGGTCATTGTTTGAGGGTCTCGACCATATCGTGTCACCAACGTGATTTAATGAGCTTCTGCTGAGACGAAAGAGAAATACAAATCGGTTGAAAAGTCTCTGCTCCTCAACTGGGCTCAACTCTTGGTGCAAAACAAGACGATCTGGTAACATGCAATACATGCTATAGTGTATTAATTATTCCAAAAGTTACAGTTTAACTTGAATTAAATTGATATAGAACCATTGTTGATGAATACCGGCTATCCAATAAGAAATAGATACTTTCCAGGACCATTTATAGAATAATAAAAGATGTATATGACCACAAATACAAATTTACTGTGTGACTCAAATGAGCTGGTGATGCAGAGGCCATCACGTCCTTATCCGAGGACACCTAGTTGTATTCACATTGTTATCCTGTGGAGCCATGCTACTTTTTTCCTTCAGCCTACAGACCTGAATGTTAAGTTGTTATTGTTTACTTTAAGTGAATCTATTTTGCTTTGTGAATCACAAACTGTGCCACCCTGTACATTATTTCCCCCTACTCGTTTTATTGTCTTGCAGCAACCCCTCTCTTTTCTCCCTCCATCCATTCATCACTCACCTCTTCCTTGATGGGTGGGCTCGATTTCTTCCTCCTCTCTCCCCCACTTCCCCTATCTGTGTGATTTACACGTCCGCGGTGGGCTCTTCCCCCGCTACCTCGATGAGAGCTCACCCACACATAGATGGATGAGCTGCTGATAGCTACACCAGCCAGACTTCACTGTGAATTATAATCACCTTCAATCTGTGGCTCTGAATCCCTGCCCAGTTCTCTTGCGCGTGTGTGTCTGTATGTGTGTATGCGCGCACACGCGTGGATGAGTGTCCGTGTTTGTGTGTGTGTGTGTGTGTGTGTGTGTGTGTGTGTGTGTGTGTGTGTGTGTGTGTGTGTGTGTGTCAGGAAGCTCTGCTCTGCCTCAACCATGTCATGTGTGATTATATTTCATGACTGTAAGTGATGGAGCAGTGACTAGTTTGTTCCCTGAAGTGCTGCACATGCTACACACCCTATAGAAGAGAGGGGGAATGGCCGAGGGAACGTGACAAAAGAAACAAGCTTTCAAAATGAACCCCAAAATTAATGCTTTTAAATTATAATCCAGTGAGGAAAATGTTAAAGCGAACAATCTGACTTATATAACAAGACTTGCCCTGAAACGTGAGTCAGAGACGTTCAGGCTCCATGGTAACAATGTGAACAACAATGTCCTTTGCTCCTGCAAAAATAGATGAAAGGAACCTCCAACTTATTTTCCACATGTTCAATATATGCCCAATACGTGTATTATCATCAAGTCATATTGCAATAGATCTAACAGTATTGTATGACCTCTCACTCACATCAAGCCTCAAGTCTGATGGGATCATACGGTCATCGAAGAAAATGAATGAAGCGATTATGGACTAGAACCTGATCGTTGTATTGTGTTAATGGAATTCATATTTGTGGGATCATGCAGAAAGGCAGTCAAACTAAACATAATGTGTTTTGTCTTAATGACCCCGGTGGAATTGAAGAGAATCGGAGAATGTGGAGGTAACGATGTCCTATGAAAGGTCCTCCAGACACAGCTTCAGAAAGAGGTGGGGACGAGAAAGAAGTGTGGTGTATAAAAATGGGAGGACATTGCCCCCTGCTGCTGTAAGGAGGGGTGACACCACCACTACGCCACAGTGACGTGCGGTGAGGTTTATGGTTGGTGACGCACTGACTCATTTAGTGTCAGATTTACAAATATATAAAACCAAAAGGGTAGCTTATTCAATTGGTACTGGTTATTTCATGTCTCATCAGCATTCTCCACACAACACATACGCGCATGGTACATATTACAGATACGTAAAAGCCAAAGGTAAGTAAGAAAAAGTTTGAAGCAAACCTTTTAGCTCCGGCGTTGGTCTAGCTGTTATCACGTCCACTTTTGACTGAAAGTCCAGTTTTGAGACATTTTTAATCTCAGATATATAATCCTCTTCCATGTTGGCGGTCTGGCAGCAAAATACAAAAACAAACAGACTTGACTCGCCTGGTGCCTCAGCGTAGAAGAAGTAGCAACAAGTCCCCGTTGGCTCATTAGCTCCCCCTTGAGTGAGGCAGAGTATTATCTGCCTCACCTTGCTCCTTTTACATGTGGCTTTATTTCCCATCAGCAAAACTAAATATGTCACTTATATGTCACTTACAAACATTAAACTGTAATGGTTAAAGACCGTAGCCAGACTGTGGAAAATCCGGGCAAATAAACATATTTGCAAACATTATATTGGCGACATGCAGAAATACGGCATCCCGCACGGGCCAATTGGATTGCGCAATCAGAGGTGAGGCTCGACTCGCTGCTGCCTCACCTCTCGTTTCATTGTATTTGAACAGGAAATAGACAAATTCAGCGATTTTGACTATAACATGTCCGAAATTAGTCATACATAAAGATCGGTGGACAAATATTAATATATATTTTATGTTATCCTTATTTATTTATTTTACTTAAAGAAAAAACTTTTTTTACTCATGATGACAGGTACCTCCCCTGACCGCACGTCCCTGCATACACCACCACACCACGTCACTGAACAGCTTGTATCCATATGAAATAAAGCTGCAGCTGTTGCACAAGGGACCTCAGGCTTTGATTGTTAAGTTTATTATCAATATATACCATGAATGATCACTAATAATGACCTGTCCTGTATATCCCAATCTAAAAATTTGTGGAACAAACTTGTACCGTTGACACCGTCTCACACTAAGACCCCTGTGCTGAGAAACACGGTCATGACGCTGCTCCGGATGATCATTGCCAGCCCAGAAACAGCAGCGTTAGGGAGGCTGCCGCCGCTGAAGGCCTTGTCGTGAACGTGTGCGATGATGGAGAGAGCTCCTGCGTAGGCCTCCTCGCAGGCCGGCTGAATCTGCTCTTCTGGCAGCAAGTGGCTGAACTCACCTGAGGGATCATTAAATAGAAACCGGGGCGTTAGGTCGGGCTGGTGGCTACATGGAGTCCACAATACCCAAGTCCAGCTCACCTTTGTCTCTCAGCTCGAAGGTGTAAGAGAACGGGATGCCGACGAGGCGAGCCCAGTCGCGACTTGAGCCGGAGTTTGGATCTGAAAGTTACAAAAAGCGTTTGTTTACAGTTAGGCTGCTCAGGATAAGAACATCAGAGTGACCCGTTAAAGCGAGTGCAGATGAGATGACGTGTAGATAACAGCTGTGTTCAGGAGGGGAACACAGGTCAGCCGAGTCTCACAGAGGATTTGTGGAGATGTCCCGACAGTGTAGCCCATTCCATGAACCTTCTCCATCTTTTCTGCTGCTGCCTCACCGACTGAAACCTGCACAGTAAACAAAAAATACAAGTTTGTTTTTTGTGAAACCAGATATCCATACTCTGTGTCAGTCTGTGATACCCTCCATCAAACCAGCTTAGAGGAGATGAAACGTTGATAAAGGCCTCGCTAACGATGTCTACTGAGGATTTAGCCCTGCTGCCTGTTTCTGTTCTTAAACAATCTGTATCTTTTTCAATTCTACAAAGGACCACTGCTTACGTCTCGCAAAGCACCCCCCCCCCCCACACACACACACACACACCAGTTCATCATAGTTGGGTGCAGAGATCTCCGGGTGGCCGTATGGTAAGAGTATAAGTTGCCCAGCAGAGTGGATGGTGAGGAAACACAGAGTCTTGTTCAACATCCCACCTAGATACAGACGGAGTAAACATGTGATTGATATCAAGATGACATCACAACAATAATCAAATTAAACTAATAATTAAACTACAGTTCCGAAGTGAAAGCAAAGAAAAGCATAGCAATGATGTCAATTACACAAGATTATATTCAGACATCCACGTATAAGCTCTAATTTAAACGATCCATTCATATACGTGAACACACATATATAGCACATTTAAATCAATATACACATACTGTACTAATACCAATACATAATAATTTATTGTTTTAAATGTCATTTCAAAGATAGTTACCAACAAAGTCCATGACAGCTTTCGCCTCTGGCTCTGACCCCGCTGACCTCCCACAGTAGGTGTTTGAACAACTGTCAAACGACACTCCGACCGCTGGGGACAGAGACCACGTCACGCTCACACCTGTGATGACGCATGAGGCCGCTTCTTTCACGAGGCACCGCCAGGTTATTGTTCAAAACATGTTTTTGCATGTCAAAAATCATTAGAACATGTGAATTCATCGAGGGAGGCTCGTGAAGCCGAGTGCCGTGTCACGTGGACTGAAGTTATAAAATTAAGTTGTTCTGTGCGGCTTTTCTAGTTTCACGGAAAAGAATAGATTTCATGTCGGTAGCAATTGACTTGATTTTGGGAGCATTTATTCTTTGTAACAATAGCCTGACGGGACAACACACACGTGACTAGAATTATGACATCATCAACTGCAATGGGTATTGTGGCAGCAATAATATTTATTATTATTATCATTTTTGAAATTTCCCCACTGTGGGACGAATAAAGGTATATATCATATCATATAATATCTTATCATATTCTGGTCTATACCAACTGCAAAATGTGTTGGTGATTATTTAAAAAGGTTTTTGTTTGAAGAAAGCCGGCACATCCTGTTGGAGATGTTGCTTTTATGACGTTTACGACCAACAAGCCAGAAATATGTTAACTTTGAGTCACTACTAGCTGGACGATCGCTACTCACATCCCCAGTTGGCATTAAAGTTTCTGTTGAGGTCGACACCATAACAGCTGCTGCCTGGAGGAGGGGTCGAACGAGACTTCCTCCACCGACGAGTCTGCATGGAAACAACATGTGAGCGTGGAGACAAAGAGGTCCAGAAGCACCTTAATGACACGTGAAGCCACTCCTCTCTGACACAAAGGGAGCGTACGTCGTTCAGCCACCACACCGACGTGCGATGGAGAGTTATACAACCTGTGGAGCACTCACGCTGTTATTGGCCCAGGTGAACACGTATCCGTCCACATTGACCACAGGAGTAACGTAGACGTCAAGGTTCTGCAGCATCTGCTCCAGCTTCTTATCGGTAGAATACGAGTGCACGATCTGAACAAAGACTCACGTGTCAGAACATATACTCACCGGGGTAAACACGTGTACCATGTGACTGTGATGAGGGCACACACCTCTTTGACAAACCACTGGCAGAAGGCAGGAGCGATCCACTCTCGAGCGTGGATGCCACAGTCCACCCATATCACCTTCTTCTCTCTGCCCTCCGGGTTTTCTAGTCCCAACTGGAGTCACACAACATTTGTAGGTGAATGGATAACACAACGAGTCAGTGTGTAGCATTTCGGGGGTCTACTAGTAGAGAGGGAATCTTATTTTCATGGCTTTGTTTACACAAGTCCCATGTGTCCACGATGTTGTTGAATACCTTCAGCAGGGTGATGTTTCTTCCCTCATAAGTGTATCCATAGACGGCAGAGGAGACCAGCTCTGGGTTCCCTCGCTCCACATCTTCCATCCACCTGGATATCTGTATTGCAATTTAATCGGAGAGAATTCATTCAGATAATGGTTATTATAGTTTCCTTTGGCCAACGTCCATCTGTATTCCATAAAGATTAGTGCAAATCTAATGTGTGAGACAATAAACTTCAATATATATATATATATATATATATATATATATATATATATATATATATTAACAATGAGATATCTTGGTTATTTAGGGCTCCAAATAGACTCTGACCTCTTCCATGGGGTGATATTTGGTGTAGTCATGAATCTGTGTTGATTGAAAAGCCTCCACTAAACTGTGAATATAAAAGATTAGCACCATGAAAACATGTTTATTGGCATTTAAAAACAACATATCTGACAGTAAGTCATTCTTTGATAAGACCTAAGGGCAATAAAATAACAATGTCCGCTATGAAGAAGTCAAAACAGAAACCCCCAAAATATGTTCTAATAATTTTACCATTAAAAAAAGATGAATATGTGCACTAGAAGTTGATCTGAATGCGGGGTAGTAACACTTTAGTTTCATCCATGCATGAATTTACAAATTCCACCACGAAACAAAGCAAAACATTTGCTCAGACTAACGTGCCCCTTGTGCACCCTGACAAGCCTTTTAAAGTCAACACAACAGCTCACCTGCTTAAAATCACCAGGAACAAACCGAGCATCCATTCTTTCTCCATTCTGCTCGATCTCACGAGGACTTCACCTCCCTCAGCGCTTGCTCCTGCAGCTCTAACGAACAATGCTGCAACTCTTAAAGTAGCAGCTGGATTTATTTTTATCCGCCAGGTGACCTGGGATCTCAGGTTATAAAGCGGTGAAAAAAATTCTTATACATTTTTTTTACAGCCTGACAGGAGATAAATACACGAGGGATTATGGCAGGGACAATTACAAATCAGTTATGTATTAACATTTATGAGGAGTCACTGCAATTATATAATGGCTGACACCACAAGATAGTAAACCTTGCATATATATATATATATATATATATATATATATATATATATATATATAAATGTAAATATACATATAAATAAATATATATAATATATGTCGTTATGCTTTTCCAGAGATGTTCAACTTAACAGGAAACAAAGCAGGCGGGGCATTGTCGGACAACTGCAGTTTGTGGACTGAGCTTGTGTTTTGCAGCGATAGAGCTAGAAAGCCTCTCACGCTGCATTCGTGCAGAATCGGCATGGTGCACATCAGGAGTTGCTGAATAAATGTCCCATTCAATTCTCTGAATTGTCCTGTGTGTGTGTGTGTGTGTGTGTGTGTGTGTGTGTGTGTGTGTGTGTGTGTGCGTGTGTGTGTGTGTGTGTGTGTTGTCCCTGTTTGGACTCACGTGCATAATGTAATTGAAAGACGGGCTCTCATCCGGCAAGGCTCAGGGAAAAGGAGGACGGACAGATTTCGATTCTACGACACTTGCAAATGGGGACATTTCAGGTCGGGCATATTTTGATTTCAAGAGGAGTCTAGAGGAAAATCCTTTGGGACAAAGTGCGATTGTTTTCAGATTTTCATCAGGGAGCATATATTTAAATTGTTGCAAATTATTGGAGAGGGCCAATGGGAGCCAAGTTCACCATCTGCTGCTGCCAGTACTACTTGAAACACAACAGCGGGGAGAAGACTGCTACTATGCGGTGAGACAAACCCCCTGAAAGACATGATCAAACCCCCAAAGATCTGCCTCCAATCTTAATCCATTAAACCAGTTATTCTACTTCCTTCTCTCCAGCATGCGCACCGGCACAGCTTCCAGACAGACCGTGGTATCCAGTGAGTCCAGCGACAGCGCCTCAGAAGAGGAGAGCCTCTTTGGCCCGCAGCCCACGAGGAAGCTGTGGGCCGACGCCAGCGGAGCCCCCGGCTCCTCCAGCAGGAGACGATCGGACCGACAGTTACAGGCTTTCATCAGCATGAGGGACCAGGCGGACACGGCTACAGAGGTGGGGGAACGCATGCCTGTTTTTGCATGATAATGCGAGATGGAAGTTAACACACATAAATGCAAAGACTAAAGCAGCACCATGTCTGCGCCTTTGCTTCTGATCTGGAGAATAAGCATAACCAGACATTCCCTGAAAATAAATCTCAGAATTAAATCCAGGCAGGAGACACATTTGCAATTGTTATATCACTATTTAGATTCACCACGTGAATGCACGATCGCAACTTTAATACTACTTTTGACTAATAGAGGTAAAAGAGTGAACATACTGCGATGCACACTTCCAGATTAACTGGTCGCATGAGGAGTGCAGTACTCTGGGTAAACTCTTGGGGCGCATTCATATTCACGCATATTTATGTCTTGCAAATGCCTTTCATGTGGACTTCCTAGAAAACTACATTTTTGAAGCTATTGGGAGGGCTCTGCCAGTGGGGACCTCATTTTTGATCAACAAAGTAACACGAGACCCTATGGGTTGGACCCTATGCAGTTTGAACCTGAGATAGCATGGAGACAGAATACGTATGCCAACAACTGCATTATGAGTAAAAAACTAAAAGTGCATCTTCAGGACACAAGATATTACAGCATACATAACACTTAAGAATATTCAGCCATTTCTAAACAAACTCAACAGCTTTTATGCACAAACACAAAAGTCCAACAAATAAGAAGTAGTATAAAAAAAGACTAAAATGACCTAACTTTAACTGAGAAAACACACTCACTGAATCTATGACAAACTATTTACTAAAAAGGTCACTGTCTTGAGGAGCAGAAATTCCACAAATTCAAAATAAATTCATAAAAAATGCAATTCAAAAGGATTCATATATAGAAAATTAACTTTTCTTGTTACTACCTCATCAATAGGTAAACATTGAAAAACATTGAGCTTTAAAGAAAATTAAGCAGCATTCAATTGAACCTGAGGTTAACCCTGACAGACTTGAGTCTGGAGGAATTTCTAATGGGAGAAGCTGCATTTTGTATTCAGTAGGATGTTTAATCATTTAATTATCCTAAAAACCCAAAGTCTCCCCCCTATCAGGATGGTTTGATCCAACCTGGCACATGCTGCTGAAAACATGGAGGGACGACCCAGCAAAAAAAACGACACTACGCTGCATTAAAAAGTCCCTTCAAAATAAAATCACACGATGGAAAAATAAAAATAAAATATATTTTTTATTTGCCAAGGCAAAAACCTGTGACACACTAGAAAACGGCTCTGCGATCCACTAGTTGAGAATCACTGATCGAAAGAGTCTTTACACATTAAGCAGTTATTTACTAATTCACTAATCAGAGACCTGGTGTTTTTCATCAGGACCAAGATGAAACAAAGATTGATTGTATGTCCTAACTTTTAGAAATTCCACCCATCCACTAGTAGCAGAAAGTACTACTGTAATTCTTCCTCCGCTCCCTTATCTGTTTTCCTGCAGCTCTCTAATGTGGTTATTCAATAAGGGAAGAGGACAAAAAACAGGTAGCTCTCAGAGGAACTTAATTTAAAGTTGACTCCCATCAATAAATATAGTTGACCTAGAATCCAAAGTAAAGTATTACATTAGGAGAGGTTAAAAACGCACACACACAAAGTAGATAGAGTACTCAATCAGTGGCCCACTCCTTCTCACACAGTCACATGTTGTTTATACACTTGTGAATTAGACACACAGGAACTTTCTGTGTGCAAGGGGTACTAATTGACTAATTGTATCTTTGAATGATCCCTGCAGTACATAAAATGCCTTCTCTCTGCATTTCTCTGCAGAGTGACTGTAATCTCTGAGCAGAGAGGTTGCTTTTGGAGAACATGTGACTAGCAGTGTTGTGATGAGGATAGTTGTCTGCAGGACACAGTGGGCACATTGTGTTGAGTTCCTCAGTGGAGATGTAGCCCAACAGCCTGGCTGCCCATTCAAAGAGAATATTCAGTCCACCATCCCACTCGTGTCAGGAGACTGTTTTTAATATTGGGCCAAAGAAACTGAAAATGAGTCTCAGCACTGGGGGAGAAAAACTGACCCAAGACATAAAGTAGAATATGCTGATCTGTAAACTCTGGTTTAATTTAAAGAGAGATTATTTATCTTGTTCAGTCGGTTTCAAACATCATTAAGTTATTTGGCTTAAAGGGGACAGTTCACCCCACAAATGAAAAAGAGAGATAGAGAATCTGTTGTTCTGTCCATTCGGCCTCTTCTCAGGTCAAGAACGATAAACCTCAACCAGAAGGTGGCTAAAAATAATGGCTTAGTTCATCCACAGCTTTAAATACATCTATTGTGTGTGTCTGCTTACAGGAATGGGAGAAGCTGAATTATGACATACACTCCATACGCTACGCCAGACGAGAAGTCAGGTCCCGATGGAAGAAGATCCTGCTTCAGCTCGGTGACACTCTCGTATTATTCCGTCCCGTTAATATCGGTTCCGTGGTGAGTTGTGCTCCGTTACGAGTGTGTGATCGTCCCTCCGTCTCTCGGCAGGTTACCAGTGCGAGGTGGAGGCCTTGCTGTGCGTGAACAAACAGAGGCGCTTCAGCCGGGATCAGGACCAACTGAACAAAGCGGCCCAGCTGTTGAAACAGCTGCATGACCGCACCTCTCTGTTTCCTCCAGAGACCGAACACCAGAGCAAATACCTCTTTGTCATGGTACACACACACACACACACACACACACACACACACACACACACAGACACACACACACGCACACACATATACACACACACGCAGCCTTAGTGTGTTTGTTTCTCTTCCCTTCCTGTGCTCCTCTCTATCTTCCCGGTCCTATGTTGTTTGATCTCTCTTCCTCCCGTCTCACCTCCTCGTCTGTCTTCGTCTCTCCCTCTTTTAGGACCGCCTGGTGTTGCTGGACAGTGCTGAGGACTTTGTTAGACTGGCGAAAGAAAAATATCCCAAGCAAAGTAATCTGAGAGACAGTGAGATGGAAAAAAAAAACAGACATCAAAGCTGAGAGGGAAAAATGTTAAAATGTTGAAAGTCCAATTTGTATTTTTACTTTTAACCACGCTAACATTCATTAAATTATAATCAATCAATCAATCAAACTTTTATTACAAACTCAAGGTCCAGATAGTACAACATATTAAAATAGAATAAAATACATAGAAAAGTGAAAAACTAAAAACAAAGAACTACACAAGCTTTATAAATAAACCGCTGTACCAGTGTCTCCGCTGTTGGGACTGGTAGCGTGTAGTGCTGAATTTATATCTGATAAAAACATGATCTCATTTGCGAAATCATCATCCCGGCAAATAAATGTGTACAAAAGATTTCTTAAAACCGCTTTGAATGCGTTGACTCCTGCAGCCTCGAACATCTCACCTGCACCAGTCCACTCGGTCTCTTCAACGACATCCTCACGGCGCCATGGTCGGCCACTTGACGTCTCCGTCCTCTCGCTTATAGAGAAACATGTCATTTGAATGCCAAATTAACCCTTTTTTGATGTGTTTGATTGAACTAACTATTTAGAACATTCAATTCATAATGCTGTATAAAGATAACATGCTTTCAATTTATAAATGTTCACTCTTCTGGCATGTCTGCTGCGCTGTTAATTAGAAATGGTTAAAACTGTTTTTTGTGGTTGTTTAAATTGGTTAGGTATTGTAGCGATGTGAAGAGTTAATAAACCTTTTCCAGGTAAACATATGTATTCACTTTCTATATCAAAGGAGTACTTCACGCACACACGGACAGTTTGTACAGTATATGAAATATTCAGCTCATGTTATGCTCTAATGATACAACAGACTTGATGAATTGAACAACTCAATATAAAACTATTTGCCGGTGCCACAATGACTCTCTTGCTGTTTTGTCTGCGTTCAACACAAAAACTAAAAACATCCGTTTACACAATTTATTTATATAATCTGAGTCTCATAAATCCAGTCGAATGCTCACCACTTCCAAAACTTCAAACCTTACTAATGTCTGTTATTTCCTCACAAATGAATTTGTTGTCATCTGACAAAACTGATGATAACAAACTGTGTGTGTTTTCTGTGCTATTGGGTAGTTTCTTGCCACTAATTTAATACATTACCTCAGACCGCTGGAGGCGCTCCATCAGTGGATCGAGTTCAGACCTCCTGTGTTCTCAGTGCTGTGATACCTGCTCCCACCAGAAGGTGGCAGCATATACGTTGATCCCGCTCCAGAGGGTTAAACTGCAAGAAAAAAAAAGAAAAAAAGAATGGATATGGTCGGAAACGTCTGCATCACAGATGGGGTAAGGTTGTATAAAGTTGAAGACATTCAGCATTTACTGTTGAATTATTTAGTGATGGTGCACATTGTCAGGGATGAAGGCTGAGAGGAACCTTATCCCTCTTCCTTTTCTGAACTTCCTTTTCTTCAATGTTGGAGCAGAATGCAGATGATGAACGTCTTATCTCGGCCTTTTTTATTTTTTAGAATTCTCAACCACACGCACACACAGACACACAGACACACACACACGCACACATTTGGGACACTGTGCTATCTTCAGGTTCAAAGAGTGTGCGACAGTCTTCATGCGGTTGATGATGGTGGTATGTTCTGCACAGCCACACACTCATACCTGTGCGCACACATGCACACAGAAAGAGAGTTTGCTCTGACCCAGATATTGTACTCTCCAAGGCCCCTTCCCCAAGTTTGGGAAACAGATGTGAAACAAAAAAAAAAGAGGGGGGGTGTATTGGGGGAAGGGAGCAGCACCAATGGTCTGGCAGATCTGAAAGCCATTGTGCTGCTTGCACCTTTCTCTAATTATACCACTGCATGTGTGTGTGTGTGTGTGTGTGTGTGTGTGTGTGTGTGTGTGTGTGTATTTCAGATCCAGTAATGCTGACATCATTCTTCAGACTTCGGAATTTGAATGAAAGTCTCCAATTCTACTAAATGTCCAAAAGAGACGACAGCGAGACGGATCAATGTTCTGGTTGTGTTGGACTGAAGTATGACGGAAGAAAGAAGTAAATAATCAAAAGGTGCTTAGAGTAAAAAGACTAGGTTGTCAGATACAGTTTGAATCTATGGAGGTTACTGTTACTTTAGTCTGATTTTTTTCTTGTAACACTATTTTGATACATTGTTGTATTAGTTATTAGTAGTTTTATATAAATATATGATCTGAGAACTTCTTTCATCAGTGATTATAGATGGTGATGTGTGTGTGTGTGTGTGTGTGTGTGTGTGTGTGTGTGTGTGTGTGTGTGTGTGTGCGGGGTAAGTGGTCTAGGCGTGCAGTGCATTAGGGTCACCCACACTCACAGAGACAATGGTTATTTAGATTGTGGCACCAGCTAATGGTTTTATATTGAGTCTCCAGTGGGGCGTTGTCTCCACATACACACACACACACACACACACACACACACACACACACACACACACACACACACATGCACGCACACAGAGTGAGACACGGTTTTCATAGCTTTGGATAATCAGTGAAGTTTTGTCCTAACCATTGTATTCCTTCGTTTCATTTGAACTCCTTGCTCTTTCAAAGCGTAACAATTTGACAATAACGCCAAGTCACACTCCTGCCAAGGATTAAATGAGAAGATCGATACCACTGTCATATCCGTTTGTTCAACGTGAAGCTACGGCCAGGAGACACTTCGCTTAGCATCAACTGGAACCAGAGGATCCAGCGAATAGACTCCGCCCACCAGCACTGCAATGTGAACACGTTGGATCTCATTTGTTCATGCTTGCAAAAAACTGAAGTGTAAGAATACGATTTGTGTTTCGACCTAAGACAAAGCTAGGGAGTCCGATTGTGTACCTTTGGAAAGAGCAAGGCGAGCCGTTCCCTCCTGCTTTCCGTCTTCTCGCTAAACGACCCAGGCTGCTGGCTGCAGCTTCAGGGAAGAACATGAGCAAGTATGAGATTAGATGGCTTAACTTGACATCAAATAAAAGTCTTTTGATACAAGTGTAATAATGTTTCTTTCTTTTTCCTTCTCAAACTATTTTTCTCGCATACGTGTGCAAACTAAATTTGGAAGTTATACAGACTCAAATAACCCAAAAAGTGACTGTACAGCTTGGATTAAGCCATATCACATATACATGGGTCATAACAGTGACAATGTATTTCCTCTCATCCACTTGCAGACTAAACATGGTTTTAAGCTCTATTTATCACTTCCATTACCACTTCTTCTACACAAACGGGAACCTCTCATCATGCACTTGTGGCTGTGTAATACATACATTGCGGTAAAAGTATTTAGGCTTTGCTCATTTACAGTTGTTTCTGTCGACGTCATTATAGTTGTGCAGAACGGACTAGCGAAGCGTGACTTCATACGGTCGCTCCGTAGGGCTTATAATGCCACCGGACACACCGCTCGCCAACTGGTCCAATAACAGCTGCTTCCTCCGCATGTAGGCAGTAGTATGATTATGAAATGAAGAATTTACCTGCATAACAGCTGCTAGTGTATAGACAACAAGATGTCAGCAACACATGCAATCTGTCAGGCTCGATCGAGCTTAAGACAAAGAAAGGATTTACATTTGTGATGTTTGGTTTTGTCCAGGATACAAGATTTTTATAATTCACAGCTTTAGATTTACATTGTTGGATTTTGTTACTTTCAATTTTGCTCGACCAGGAAATATGCGTTTGTAAATACCGCTTGGACCCCTCTCAAAGCCTCCACTGTTTATCTCAGAGAGGAATTCATGATAAGACTGTGCTGACAGCAGCGCTACACCCTAACCCACAACCCTGTACAGACGTATACATGTACACACACACACACACACACACACACACACACACACACACACACACACAAACACACCACACACTCTCTCTCTCCCTCTCTGTAATTTGTAGCGGATGATTAGAGAACCAGGCAAATAAACCCGCGGCCATGTGACCCGTGTGCTGACCTGTGTGACTCCCAACAGAAGGTCAGAGGTCAAGAGTCTGCTCAGGAAAGGCAACATTATTATTATATCCCTTTCAAGTCTAACCCTCTCAAGTGCTATTCTAATATTATCTGTGGCATGAAGCAGCTTTAGATGTTATGGTATAGTCTATGCCGTTGTAACTGCATTACCGTAAAGCAGCAGTAATCATAAAACCAAATGTACCAATGTATTTGCAATGACGGTTAATTAATATTTGAAAACACTTTAATTCCAAGATACTTTTAACTATTCTAGATGTATTCATTGAAGGCCTGTTTCTCTTGAAATCACTTTCCTTCTTAGCTTCTTGGGTTCAGGCAGAAACTAATGCAGAACACACACATGTGCTCACACACAACACATACACACACACACATGCTCTCACACACACACACACACACACACACACACACACACACACACACACACACACACACACACACACACACACACACCACACTAGCCGTTGGGCAGGGCAGGGTGTGTTCGACAGAATGTCTGTGGTCATCAATAATAATAGAGTCCACTGATGCTTTTGAAATATCTCGATTTATTTCCCTCAAATCAAAAGTGATGAAAGGAGATGAATGGGAGTGTCCTGAATTTAACGTTGCATACATACTGTACATATTGTTACTGTCATTTTTATTCTCATCAGCATCTGACAATAGTAGTATCTGTGTATGTTTTACAATAATCAGCATTAAAATACTACCTCCAGCCTCAAATGCCTTCTCAATTACCAAAGAAGGAATTAGTCACAATATCAATCCTCCCGTGTGTATAGAAAAAGAAGAACATAAAGAAAAAGGACAAAGAGACTGATCTTTCTAAGTATACATGTAAACAATAGTGGATGTGGGCAAAAAGAGAAGAAGAAGAAAAACAGGACGGACTAAGAAAAAGAAAGTGTGTGTCGTCCTCATCTTCCCCTCAGTTCTCGGACAGTGATTCACTCACTCCCCCATGTGATCACCTGGTTGGGCTTTCTGTCAACACTGACCTGCTGTTCCCTCCAAGAGCCTGCCTTGCAGTCATAGACAAACATCAGCCCCGCACTCAAACCCACTCACGCTCCGTGAATCAGCGGCTGGATCGGCAGCCGGTCCTCATGGCGTACAGACCGCATCCACCGCGACTGAAGAGGAGAAGAGCCTCCTTGTGTTGTAAGAGGCTGTGGATGATGTCATGTAATAACAGTGCAGGAGTCAGTCCAAGTGTTGAAGGCATCCCCACCAGGTGTGTATGTAGTGTGTGTTTAATACCACACTGGAATACATGCCCCGCAGCTGGGAGGTCAATCTGATGAGGCGGAGAGCCCCCTCAGAGAAATAAAAGCAGTTCTGGATCCGAACTCTGATTCCAGGAGTCTGTCAACCACAAGACGGGTCAGACCAGAGCACTGACATCATATTCTATGTTTGCCTCTTTCGCTGAATTTCCATCAAATAATTTGCTTCTAATAATAATGAATTGAATTACAAAAGTGCAATAAAACCAAATAAGGGCTCATTGGTCAGATAGATGTGTGTTGGGCGGGATTAAGAAAGTGCAACTGCAGAGTTTGCGTTTGTCCTAACTGACGACCGTGGTCATTATCTGAACAATATAGCGGGCAAGACCTCCCCAGCAGAATGCAGAATGCACTTTGGGAGACCTTGGCTCATTCTCCGGCCAGCAGCGACTCCGAGGCAAGCCGCTACAGTTTGCACGCGCTGCTGCATCCCACAATGCAAAGCACACCTGGCTGCAGGAGCCGTTCGGCTAAAAAACCTGCAGAGTAAACCTGGTAGTCGGGTCGGGTCAGGTTCCCACCACAAACGAGCAGCTCCAGATTGTTTGGGACCAGTCCGGGACCTCCTCCTCTCAAGGGACGACTGAAAAGAGCATGTGTGAAAACAACCGTAATGTCAGCAAGTCCTATGAAAAGATCCAAACCAACACATGCACGATACATTTTGGAAAACATCAGAGGAGAAAATACTATTTCACGTGGCAGATTCATTGATGACAGCATCTGTGTATCTTCAGACTTATTACCTTCGCATTGAAAATGCGGAAGGTCATGTTTTGAGCGCTGTGTATTTGTGTGCGTGCGTGCGTGTTATTCGCATAAGTAAAAAAGTATTAAACCGAATCGCATGAAATTTGGTAGGATGATTGGTTATTATTCGGGGACTATTTGATCAGATTTTGGGATTGATCGGGTCAAAGGTCAAGGTCATGAAAAGGTCAAAATCTTCGTTTTACCATAGCGCAGTCAATTTCTATCCAATTGGCATGTGACTAATGCCAAAATGTTCATAATTCAATGCTCAATCGTGTGATATGCGAAGGTATGCGCTCTAACGAGTGCCCGTTCTAATTTGCTTTTGTTTTTCTTGTCTGAAAAATGAATTAGTGCTGTTAACAAAATTGTAATAAAAAAAAAAAATTGACTTCTCAAAATGTCTTTAATAGGAGTAGTATTATAAAATAAGCTACAAAACCCATATTGCCACTGTGTACCTTCATTATTTTCCTTTCAGTAACCTGTATCAAAGCTCCAAACTGGTCACTGGCAATAGGTGAAATCGTTCTGCCATCTGGCACTGATGACGTCATAGTTTCAACTTGATTGAGATGAGCATCTTTGGGGAACCTCGATGCTCTTAACGTCTGCTCCGAGCTGCCAGACATCGTGGGTGATTCATCAATCAAGATGTCTGATCAAAGGTACAATCATCTCTCTCCACATCCGTCACTTCCTTTATGCCTTTCAGCAAACGACATCCAGACCGAACTGTTGCGGTCCTTTCTATCTCTCAAAAATGTTGTAATCTGTCCTCTATCTTCAAAGGCCTCCCATGGTCACGTCCATGTGTTTATGTCAATAAAGATGTGGCCTTTGTTAGTGGAAATGGATTACAATGGATTCAAAAGTAAGTCAAGTGTGAAGAGAAAGGCATTTTATTAACACCATTGACAGAATCAGTTATTATTTTCAGAAAGTGGTCTGTCAGTTTTATCAGCAAATACAGTGAGTGAAACATTTACTGTGCCTCCAGATACTGTG
>CM070107.1:15097500-15155000 GCA_036178185.1 Liparis tanakae
CAGTTGGCAGGACTTACTTATCTTTGTTTAAATGACTGATATGAAGGAGAGATGGAATTAGAGAGGAGGAGGAGGAGGAGGGAGAGAGGAAGTGACTGAGGATAAGATAGATGTCTGAAAAAGAAAGACAGAAAGAAGGAAGAGGAGGTGAATGATGTGAAAGACGGGTGCGGGGCAGAAGAAGGAGGGGGAGGGAAGGGACTCTGATGTACAGATTGTGGCTGGAGGTAGAGTCTGGCAGACTTCCTGCCCTGTGACGAGAGGAGAAAGCCACACTCTCTGTCATCCTCTTTTCTTTTCCCTCTCCCTCTGCATGCTCAGAACAAGTTGCCAAGTATAACTGTACGACAACGCTCCAGCTCTTTTCTTTTGCTCGCCTGCCTGGTAATCATCTTATTCCTCTTTTGAATCTGCGCCATTTGAAAATGGAGTCTCGTGAGGGTTGCAAGATGATTCTAGGTCAGTGCAATTATGCTCACGAGGGGCGGTTACACTTGCATCCTCTGCCTGTGCATGAGCGTGCATATGTTTGGTGCTGCTAACGTCATGATGAGCACCACACATTACTTGTAATATGAATCCTGAGTAAATAGTACCTTAAAAAATGGATATTCGTTAAGTTAGATGATTGTTATGGGGCGGTCATCATGTGCATCCTGTTATCATTTTCCCCTCAGATGAAAGCCCTGCAGCTTTCCTTAGATAAACACATTAATATAGTCTGTGAAGTTACATAAAAAAGTAAAGAAAGAATATAATGTATCCATTAACATTGGTGTGTTTACACGACTGATTCCAGTAGATGTTACTTTCAGATTAGGTTTAAACTAACATCAAGTTTGTCTTTGTTTGTTTACTGAGAAGAAGATGAAGCCACCGAGAGAACCAGTGGAAAGGATGAAAGAGAGAGATAAATAGAGACAGGGAAGGGAGTGAAACGGAGAGCAAAGGGGAGGAGACGAGTAGATTGAAAGGAATAAGATAAAACGTGACAAATTAGAGCAACATTGGTTTTCTCTTTGATGTGAGGAAACTCTCAAATCAGTTTTCTGCTTAGCAAACCCCAGTATAAGGCTAATTAAGTGTTTATTTCATTGGTATATGGCCAAATGGTGAAGTGATGACAAACACACACACACACACACACACACACACACACACACACACACACACACACTCGCTGTAACTCCATCAGGAGGTCCAATCCTGCCGTTATGACGAAGGATTAACTGGGTGTGACACTCCGATGTACACATAGTTACAGTAGACACACATACAAAAGCACACACACACACACCCACACACACACACACACACACACACACACACACACACACACACACACACATGTGGAAACATCCACAAAGAGCATCTTTCCTGTAGGGACTGCAAGGCCGATAGAGTGATTAGAGGTTTCAACTGAAGAATGAACGAAGACTCGGACAGGGAGGAGGATGCAACTGATTACAGGCAAGAAGAGGAAGAGACAATGGATAAGAACAAGAATGGGTGTGGATAGTGATTAAAAGAAACACAAGAGAGAAAATAAGAAGTGTGACGGAAAGAACTTCACGAAAGCAATACACCAGAGAGAGAAGAGGAAGGGCATTTCCAGGAGGAAGCAGATCGGTTAAACAGATGCTTGAGAGGGTAGACATAGAAAGAACAAGACAAACTCCTCTGCCAGACGACGTGCACACATTTCCAGTACCTCACTACTAAGAAGTCACTGCAGTCCTCCTGTGTGGCTGTGCGGATGACTGTAACCGTGTGTAGTGTTGTGGTTGGCAGTGGTGGCAGTTTCCATCCATCCAACGTGAGCGAGGAAGCAACAAGTTGAAACACACATCAGATGCACCAGATGTGCATCTCAACACAATCAAGATAGTTCTAGTTATTAAACACTGTAAGTATACAGCGTAACTTCAAAACAAGTCCCGTCAGAGCAAAGCAGGACCTTGAAACGCTTGTTGAAGCCCATTATATCCATTGGATCAGATGGAGGGGGGGATGTTTGCTAAAAAAAAAAGTGTGGGAGAAAAAGAGAAGTTAATGAGAGAAACCATGAGAGCGGGCCCCGGGAATCCGGAAGTTGGATCTATGAGAGAAAGAAAGTCCTTTCCTTATAATTCCAGCGAGCATTATATAATTATCAGCTGTTACAGCGTGCATGCTTCGGCTAGTCGGAGTCTCCTGCGTGCGTATTTGCTTCGGTCCCACATCTCCCTGGAGAGGTTCAGGCGCTTCAGCTCACGTCGTCCATCTCCACTCTTCCACGCATCGACTGCTACTGCATCGTTAGCGGACCCTTCCCGGAACATTAGTTCATGTGGAGAAAAGCTGCAGTTTATGCGGCGCGTTCAAGTTGAATTGCACTGTGCAACGTGAATGAAGATCCAGAATATTGAATATTGAATGTTAAATAAGTTGCAACTTGCACTAGTCAAAAAGTAATTGAAGTTCTTTACAATTATGTTTTTCTTTCTTTGCTGGTCTAGAAGCATTTCTAGTGTCTGTGAATCTGATGGGAAAGTGAGCATGGAGCAGGTCACTGGGACTGTTTGCACAACCACTCTATTTTAAGCACATACAATTTCACATCCGGCAAAATAATGTTTTGATAATCCTCTTCTATAGAATTTTACAGAATTGTTGGACTAGCAATGTGGAGGTTCAGTGTGTGTGTGTGTGTGTGTGTGTGTGTGTGTGTGTGTGTGTGTGTGTAGCCTTTTTTGATTTATTGGTGAAATAATGTGGATAAAGCGCAGTTGGTGGGCAAAGAGAAAAGTTTGTGTTAGGTAAAAAAAAAACTAAGCTATCATTTTGCAATGTCCAAGGCAACCACACACACACACACACACACACACACACACACACACACACACACACACACACACACACACACACACACACACACACACACACACACACACACACACACACACACACACACAGCAGACTATGTCCATCTATGGAGGGGAAAGTGTTGAAAGAGTCTACAGAATGTAAAACTTAGTGGTGAATCATTGTTATTTCCTAAGAATGTAACAACCCAAACTGTTTTTTTTATCATTGTTGTTTTGACTCATGTGTTGGTTGTTAAAGTTTTCTAACTTTGAAATACATCCGCCTACAGGACAGAAAGTAGTGCCGGTATTAGTCGGGGTTCATTAAAGAGGGTCTAGATTAAAGCTTCTAGTTTCTAATTGTTTCAGTGTTGCAGCCTCCAGTAAGAAAACATGAATGACATCATATTATGCACATCAAAAAAACACCAATGATTCAAAAATAAGTGGCTTTAATTCTGATCCATGTGTGGGGTATGAATTTGAGCCTCTGGCTAATTCTTTGCTACATTTTCCTTCTTGATCTCATCTATCCGAGTGCATCAGTCACAGATGTGATACAGAAGTTATCAATTGTATTTTTTTTCTGTATTGAATTGCATTTGTCAGTTTATGAATCACATATGCATTTATAAAAGTGGAGGCATTTCTGTAGAACTCAAATTAGGCAGAAAACCACAAAGACTGTAAGACAAAGGGGAAATCAATCGGAAAATCTGTTTGTGTTGCAACACATCTGTCGACTTCATATTAACACTACATTTGAACTTACTTGACTTGACTGCATGATTACAACATAGCTGGGCCCCAGAGAAAGGAAGGGAGGCCTGTGTTTTAACGCTCCACTGATACCAGCATAGGGACATGTTGAAGTTGGGTTCAAATGTTTTAAAATAAAAAGCTTCACGCTCTGCCGATGGTTGGAAATGGTATACACTTCCTGTTACCTAAGTGGGCGTGGTTATGGCGTGTTAGACCCCCCCCCCCCAACTCTGCTATTTAGCTGCACCCTTGTCTCTTCTCATTTTCCTCTAATAATAATAATAATAATAGATTGCATTTATATTACACTTTATATTTGAGCAATCTCAAAGTGCTACAGAGCAGAATAAAACAACAAAAAAGCAAAAATTTTAAGATATATTTAAAAGCAAAGCCCATAAAAGATATTTTAGCAGTAAGCTTTCTTATAAAGGTGAGTTTTCAGGTCACGCTTAAAATCCTCTCTCTTCTCTGCACCATATATTATCCCAGGGATTAATGAAAAGCTCTGGGCCGCCTGTCATTCATCCAACAATCCCTCTTCTGTTCTGATAGCGGAGCAGCTATGTGGGCGCAGATCACTGCGCAGCATCAAAAGACCTGACCCGATGTGTCTGCCCTGGTTCAGTGGACAGGTAGCGAAGGAGCAGAGGCTCTTCTAATAACGCAGCCCGTCTAAAGACATGAAAGCGCCTCAACCTTCTCTTGATCTCTTCTCTTTACCGCACACTTATGCATACTTCTTTACTTTCTAGGTGTGGATTTAAATCTGCCTCTCTTCAACCAAGATTTAACAATACAGGAATTCACACTGGTGAATCTTGATCAAGCACAATTAGGACTGGATGTGTGACGATCATATCAAATCTTTTTACATTTACTTTTCAGTTCTTCCTTCTTTCCATTACCATCTCCCTTCATCCTTTTTACATATTCCTTTCATTTCCCTCGTTGTCTTCATTCTTTCTACAAGAGTGTATTACTGGTGATGGCATGTCTAAAAACAAGTAAATACTGACAAGACACTGTTTCTTTTTTATAAAGTCAAAAGAGAATATGGATTAGTACATGATCCAGCACACACCGCCCCATCCCTCACTGGTGCTCCAGTGGATTTACAGTGACACTGAAGTGTCTACAGAGCCAACTGGAGGTGTAAGAATTTCCCAGTTTGTTTCTACTCAAACCAGATGGACTCATGCAGGTTGTGGTGTAACACTGATCAGCACCTCCACCCTTTGAGATCTGATTTTATAACGTCTTAGCTGAGACACTTAACCCCCTGTAGGCACAGCTACAGGGGGTTAGATGTCTAGCCCAAGGACACATCTACACGTTACATTACATGTCATTTAGCAGACGCTTTTAACCAAAGAGACTTACAATAAGTGCATTCAACCAAGAGTACAAACTCAGAACAATAAGAATCCAGAAAATAACATTTCTTCAAAAAGTTCAAACGACAAAAGTACAATAAGTAAGAGCCATTTAAGTGCCACTGAAGCGCTAACCTGTGTTTTCATCCCGGTATAGTCGGAAAGGATGTGCTTTTAGTTTCCATGGACTAGTAGAGCGAAGGATGGAACCACCGATCCTCTGATTGAAGGACAACCCGGCTTCGGACTGAAACAAATACAAACAGCTCTTTTTGAAAGCGTCTGCCCTTTTTCCCAAACAAACCACGCGGCGCGTCAGATTCAAGTCGCTGAGCCACGTGGGGGAACCTGTGTTGATGGTCAGGCTGCTGGACCCCTCTCAAACTACTTTGATCATGCAACACATTTTAGTAAAGCGCTTCAACTCCTTCTTCCCTTGTGGAACCTCAGATGCCACATGGCAGTGTTGTGCACATCATGCAGCCGGGACACTTAACTCGGCCTCAGGAGCGTCAGAGCACACATGCAACGAGCTTCCCTCGCTGCTCCGTCCAGCACACAGGCAGCTCTTCCCCAACATCTCCATTTGTAGTTATATCCCTCTAATTAGAACATGACTGTGTATGACTCAGACCGTTGAGGGAAGTCATCATTTCCCAGCTGTCCTGACTTTCCATGCTCAGTGACTGTTTTTGTAGGATATAATAAAGGCTAAAGGAAACATATTTTGTGCACGATGCAATTGCATGTTTTCTTCTCTTGCAATATCTCTCTCCTCCCCCTCGTTCTTCCATTCAGTATGGTTCACCCCCCCTTTCTTTCTGCTTGGAGGTTTCTACGTTCAAGTTATGACTCTGGAATTGCTCACCAGTGTTATGTGGTAACCATGGAAACCCCAATTGGAATCTCCCTCGGTAACTAACACAATATTTTTAATTTCGTAACAAGTTGAAAAACACTCAATTCTAGCCAGTGTTAAATCCACTTATATAATATAATATATGATGTTGATCACCTGTAAACCTACAAACAATTTAATTCAACAAAGTCATTTTACTGGAATGAAATGCCATTATCATCTACTTTATTTTTCTTATTTCAGTATGTCTAGCACAGCTAATGCTCAGAAACTTGCACAAACGCAAATGAGGATGTTAAGTATGTCCGGGTCAGACAGGGGACAGCAGGGTCAGACGGGTCACTGTCTGGGCTCATACATCTTTCTTAAGTAGCCCAAAGAGAGCAGTGTCCATTCAACCACTAATGCACAGAAACATTTTTCAATCTGCCAAGATGTTTACAAGGCAACGCCTCTTTCTTTCCTTAATAACCAAATGCAGGAGCAACATATCATTCGTATCCAGGTGGTATTCTGTGTTTTGTAGGTATTAGACACCTAATCTGGGAACCAACACTAAAAAAGAGGTTGATTTGTGAGCCCAGACCAGACCGGCATCCACATTTCAATCACGGTTCCAGACTTGTGAAAATGAGCATGTCTGCCATATATAGTGCTGACGCCTCAGAGAGGCCTTTTAACGTATTTTCAGTCTGTGCACATGAGTTAGGAAAGTGATTATCCAGAGTCTTGGTCTGAACTAAAAACGGGACATCTAGGAGATTAAAATAAGCTTCAACAGTCTGACTTAGTGTGTGCGTCTATTCCAAAATCATTCCTTCATTAAAACAGCACACTGGGCTGAGCTTACTGCTGAGACGATTAAATACGATCCGTGCCGGTCAATATCCGCAACAGATTTGGGAAATTTAAAGGCTTGTCAGATGCAAAACACAGAGCAGTGTTTATTACACACGATTTTCCTCCTTTGGAGAATTATCGACAGCAATTTCTTTATTTTTTCATTGCATAAATTGTTGACATCACATGTAATCAACTTGGACCGTGCGCTGCAGTTCATTGTTTATATTCATTTTCAAATGATGAGCACACTTCCTTTTGCCAGAGCTGCCTTTTCTTTTACGCAGAGCTACAGTCAGTCTAAACCTTATAGTTCTATTACGTTATATCTTCAAAAGAACCTCTTACTCTTCTTTTCCTTTGTCTACAGTGGTCAAACTTTCTGTGGGATACAGAGAGGACATTTGGTATATGAGCGACTGCCAAAGCCTCATGTTACTTTTTTTTGCTGGACCTTCAAAGGCCTTTGTAAACTGTACAACGATTATGCCATAATGTTAGAACCGTAACCTCTTCGCATCCTGTTTATAGAGTTGTAATGGGTTTGAACCAGATCGTACACGTTGCACCTTTAAGGTCTTGAGTTCCCTTTAATTCAACAGCCTAGGAAAGCACGACGGTTTGAAAACAGCTGCTCGAAGAGGGGCGCTGTAAATCCATTTGCTCCTTATTAGATCCTATCGGTGTGTTCACTGGGGGCTGCTGGGAGGAAAAGGTGGAGAATATACTTTTAGGACGCCGTTAGGATGCAGCACAATTCACATCGGGCTGTGAGATCTGTTGGCCGTAACACACACACACACACACACACACACACACACACACACACACACACACACACACACACACACACACACACACACACACACACACACACACACACACACACAGGGAGACCACCACACCCCTTTGTAACTTCTAACTTCCTCCTGGGTTCCCTGCGGGGGTCGACAGCCCAGTGCATTATGGTCTGTCACCAGGAGATAAACCAAATGCTGCAGTGATGACATCATCTGTCTGTTTGTTTACGGGGAGCCGAGGGGGGGCGATGGAGAGATGGGACTAAGGAAGGGAGGGGGTGGGGGGGCATCGGGGACATTTGAGGAAAGTGGGGTGTTGAGAAAGACGGAGAAAGGGAGAGAAGCTGACATGGAGAGAATGAAACAGGATGCATTCATGAACCCTGGGTAAGCACTAAGCACATGTAACCCACTCTGCCTCCTCGGTTTGTTTAGCCGGCCGTATCCTCACTGGATAATCAAACACTCAGTTTGCTCTTGCTGGCTGTTTGCTTTCAGAACACAGCTGCTTAGTCTATCGATGAGCTTTTCAATTAAGTGGAGCTTCCATCTGTGTATTATTCTTTGAAGTTTCTACAAAAAGCCGTTTCATTCAGGATCTACGGATTCTCCTTTGGCTTAATGATTTGGTTTGGGGGAAAGGTTATGAAATAGTGTCTACTCATGAGGCACAGCTATTGGTAACATGTTATGTATGAGGTCCCTGCAGAAAATACATGTTTCACTGTATATGTTGTCTACACAAATACAAGGAGAACACACAACACAAACAGCAAACATACATACACAAAGAAACATTACCAATTGAATGTTATGTATAAAAAAAAAGCTTACAAGCATTTATGTATATCTCTAAATGAACATTTCTGAGACTGGAATATAATATACAATATACAATGATTCACTTTTTATAATGTAATGTATTGTTATGTAGAGATTGAATCATTTGCTTTTTACATTGCCATAGCAGTTGAGACTCGGCTCCCTCGACAGACGACAACGTCCCGATTGTCACACACTCCCCACACAGTCAAACAACATAAAGACAGTCCTTATCCCCATGACAACGACATGCAAGTGTTCCATGAGGTGTACATGACACCGCTGGAAGTTTCCCGTCTATCCGTAACAAGTCATTGGTTAGAGATCTGAATCACTCATATCTGTGGTGCGCTGTAGCTAATGGTTGTGGAGGTGGTTACGGGGGCATGCGGCTCTCACGCTCTCTCTCACGCTCTCTTGGGGCTCTCGTGACTTTTTTTTCGCATGTCTCTGAAGCAAATGGCTGTGAGTAAAGTCACATAGATGGAGCAGACATCAGAAAAACGTAGTATGTATAAGCTTTTTGATAGTTAAAAGTACAAAAATAATATATGAATGAAATAATCTGTATTGTATATATGCTGCTAAAACAAATTCTATACAGTAAAATAAACTGAAGTTAGATATTCAACATCTAAACAGAAATCGAGACTTTCATTGCCTCGGTGTGTATTATAATAACGTGTTCATGACAATTGGAGGCTACTGAGCAACTTCAGCTTTTACAGGCCCCCTCTGTGAAACCTACCATCTGTGATACTGGGATACAAAAAGTTGGGAGTAGGTGTTCCTGTGGCTACTGACTGGATGAAGGATAACAGTTGCACAACAATGTATGAAACATTGCAAACCAGATCTGACCAGCCATAAATATGAGATGTTTTTGAAGATAACCAAAACTTATTCAGAACTCATTCAGTTAAGAAAAGTGTGGAGTCTGAACTTCTAATCACTCCATCTTTCCTCAGACTGTGACCTCATCTCCCTGGAGGAGGGGGAGGCTGAAGGGGGAACAGAGCAAAACAGAGGGGGAGGGAAACAGAAGAGATGTTAACAGGAGTTTTTATTTTATTTTCATAACACATACAAAGAATCCTTCCTGGACTTAGATGGCTTGGAACAAAGGTCTGTACAGGCGTTCATGGAGCCCTCAGGCTTAAGTGCAATAACGGTTCCCCTTATGCCATCATCCTGTTAGTATTTGTACTATAAGTTGGCTACAACTAAACAACAGCATACTTGAGCCTCAATTTAACTTTTTTGAATTTTTGTTGAGAGACAATAAATAAAAAAAGCCAATGAAGAAACTTGCATTATTTCTAATGACCTTCAGGGGGCGTCTCTCCTGGTTACAAAAAGAAGTCTGATTGTATCCCGGATTTATTACCTCTGTAAACAATTTAAAGATGAGTTTATAGTCTCATGGCTAGTTTCAAGTTGTCTTCTTCAATACAGGATGGTGTTCATTTAGTTAACTATCATCCTATTTAGAGTAACTAGACAATAAAGACGCTTTAGGACGTGGGGCGACCTTGTGATTGACAGGTCGCTACCATGGCTCGGAGGTGTCTTTGTATTTTTTTTACAACTTTAACCCTTTCACTGTGTGTTTTCATTTCATGGAAGTTAAGCAAGTTAAGTAAAGTCGGTAAATTTCTGCTGCCTAAACTTTCTATATTTCAATGTTCAGATGGCAACCGTAGAAGAAGAAGATGGAGATTTGCCAAAATGCCAAACTAGAGGCTTTCAAAAATTAAATCAGCCAACCAATGGGTGATGTCACAGTCTACTTCTTGTATTCATGCTAAAAACATGACACTTTTCCAATTTGTCATGACAGCAAACCCTCTACTAAATGTGATTAGAGTAGACAAAGACAAGTGGTACAGGATAGAGTGAGATCTACAGATTAAAGATGCAGTGAGGCCCTCAGATGGAGAGGTGTGCAAGACATTTTTAAAATGGGAAACCTTGTATTCAAGGAATGCTGGAAAAGAATAGTGTAAGACGAGACGAGCAAGCCAGCAGAGACTGCTCTGGGATGTTGCAACTATATGTGAGGAATGACCGATTATTCATGCTAAGCCACAGTGAGGAACGGATAGAGGAGAAGGAGAGACAGCGGGAAAAGACCAGGCAGCATCTAAAGAGACACGCTCGGCAACAGCCAACTGACTTGTGACTCCGTCACCTCGAACTAACCACTCAAAATCCAGACTGTTCGCTGTCCTGCTCCTCAGTGGTGGAACGAGCTCCCCACTGACATCAGGACAGCAGAAAGTCTCTACATCTTCCGCCGAAAACTGAAAACGCACCTTTTCCGACTATATCTGGATTAAAACACAGATTTGCACTTTGGTAGCACTTGAATGGCTCTTATTATGGTACTTTTGTAGTTTGACTATGTTGAGGAAATGTTACTTTCTGTATTCTTGTTGTTCTTAGTTTGTACTCTAGGTTGAAATGCACTTATTGTAAGTCGCTTTGGATAAAGCGTCTGCTAAATGACATGTAATGTAATGTAAAAAGAGGGGCTCGGAAGGAAAAAGTTGGATGAAGATGTGCAGCAGCTGTACAGAGACCTTGCAGCTGTGACCTCTTTCCTCACCCTTGTCCTGTTTCTCAGGACGGTTATTCTGAGTATTTTGTGTAATGCAATCACACAATGACATTTTGATTTTCACACATCAGCAAAAAACTTCCCAAATGTCCCAACTCTTCATTTAGTCACTTTGCCTCCATTTCACTCACTACTCCCACCGTCTCTTGGGATTAGTAGTTCCACAATGGTTATTTTTAACATTAAATCTCTTTGTTATCTCACTTTATTTCTCTCTTTTTAATGTGAAGAACATTTACATTGTACGGTTTAATTCAGATAAGCTCAGCATGAAGTCTCATGTCATGTTCTGTGTATGTGACTGCCAACAATGTAACCAAGTTGCATACTGGAAATGATTGTCGCAGTTTTTATTGCAACCATGCTGATTCACTTTTCATGGCAAATCCCCACATACAACGAGTCTTCATAACCATAAGAATGTTGGTGTATTGACATGAAGCCACAGAGGGCAGTGAGCTTGCACAATAACCAGATAATGGCTTTGAAGCTGAAGCGGTGTAGCGATGGTAACCACAGAGGAATGATTTCACTTTGTGGTGGTTGTGTGAAAGGGGTAAAAAAAGATTAAAAAAACTGTTCGGATTTAGATGAAACAGTTACGTTGCCGTATTTTTGTTAAATTAATTACGTCAAAAGTAAGACATTCTCGTAGATGAATGAGTCAAAGTGCTCAAAAAGATGAGTGTTTTGTTCTTTCAGTGGATAACTGCATTTTAATAGAACCTAACTATCTCACTACCGAGGTGTAAGTATACATACAAGACTATTACAGCAGGATGGATAATGACACATTGTTTTTCTCTCTTCTAAAGCGTGCATGAAGTTAGTTTATTGTCCCACCGCTGAACAAATTTAGTAATTTACTGTTGTCACAAGCTCTAAGTTCAAGTTCGAAACAGAAACAGAAAATTGCCAACAGCACCGTGGATAAAGAGAAACGGACTCCCGGTCAGTGGTGTATCAGATGACCTTTTCCCCTCTTCACCTTCATGTGACATCACCATTCAACAAACATGTCCATATATAGACGAGTGCATTGTGAGGGTTTACGAGGTGAATGAAAAGACTTCTTCTGTAAGTGTGGATAACTATCACAGGAAGATTCGTTGTACATTCAGCTATATTGCATTTACACAGTTAGTCCGTAACTGGAAACACATGTGGAGCTTTGTTGGTGTTTCCTCACTTCTTGAGATGAACACATTGTTAAACGCCTCACACGATGAGAATGCAGCGCTTCTTCAGTCAGGGTGACCTGAATGTACCTCTTTTTAAATAGCCTGACTCAGAGCCCCGTTCCGACAGGAATACATCATTGAGTCTTTGGGTTATCGATCTTCTGCTTGAAAACCAAAAAAAACTCAGGCACAGACAGCCTGTGTTACAGTTAGTAAGCCAACATGCCAGGCAACAGATTCTCCATGCATGAGACGAAATGCAACAGATGAGTCCTGTATATAGCGTATCGAAATAACCTCCCTCACAACCAATCACAGTGCGGAGCAAATGCTCAATAAAAGACATTGTTCACACATTTCACAGGAGACGCAAATGATGCCAACACCACATCTCTCTAACACCTCGAAAATGTGTCTGCCCCCCTGTGGATCTCCCGACACATACGATAACCCACGAGGCCCCAGCTAGATAGAGTCCTCACTCCCTCTCCACCACGGCTTGATCCGCCAGCTGACTGCCGGTGAATCTGTTTTACTGCCGTGACATTGGAGCTGGTGCCGTTACAGAGGAAATACTGACACTAAGTGAGCCGTTTTCCATTTTTCTTACATCAAGCGTCAACGATGACCTAGCGGGGAAAACGTTTTTTTTGACTGAACTGATCATCATTATAATGGACATGTATTTCACACCGTGGCTGACTCATCCATTAATTCCCAGATGGTCTCCACGCTAGTCTCAAAACAACTGTTTCTGCTTTTGAAAAGACATTCAGGGTCTCACCATGCATGAATGTTTCAACCTCAACATGTTCTAGAAGTGACTAAAGACGTCGCAGGAGGTTCACACTCATCGAGAGGGGGAAACGGAGTGACGAGGCAAAACAACAACGTTACTGTAGGTTTCCATTCACAAAGTGGGCTTTTTGAATTATTCACGAGCAACAGGAAATGCAATCAACATGGAGAAAAAAGGTAAAGGGGACATTGCTACATAAACTATACTAGTCCAATTTCCAAATGCAAACAAGACCAGAACACTTTGAATGGTGTTTTCCTTCAGACAAAGCATCTCTAATCGAAATTTAAAACAAGTTAGGGAGAGATGAATAGTACTCCTATTACTTTAACTGGCATTGAAGACACTTAAACTGGAAAGACAGATTTAAAATAGCCAATGACAACAACTCGAGCGTGCAGAGGAGAAAAGAATCAACTGATTGCAACTGATAAGAAAGCACGGAGAGTGAGCTGGAGATGACAGGAGTAGGAGTGAAAAAGAAAATTGATCTTTTAACTCACACATTACATTACGTTAGCTTGCATCCCAGACGACTGGACATATAAACAGATTCCAGACATTGAAACTTTAGGCTACTTGAGACTTTCCAGATGCTGAGGCCATTGCCGTAATTCCTGCAGATTACTACCAGGACTGTGTAAAACCTATAGGCCCATATACTGCACGATCAGCGGGCTGGGGCCGCAGGTTGTGCTGCTCAAATAACATGAACTAGTCAACCCTCCATGACAATATTACACAACAATAAAGTGTTTTTGATGGTGGATATACACTTGTCTACTTTCTTTTATACAGTCTGTCAGAATGAATCATCTCTAAATATATGATTTCAACGAAAAAACTATCACACAATGTATTTAAATCAACTTTCCAACACACCTGTGGCTCTTCAGACACAATCTGGGCAGACAGTTGTATAGGTGACTATAAGGAAGCAGTCAAATTACTCTGAGAGGAGATATGAGTTGTCCTTGGGGGGGATATTAAAATAGAGAGCAGGCAGAGGACAGCATGGGGACAGCTGTGTGTCCAACAGGGTTCTGAACGTGTGGAGCCAGGGCCCTACACCTTTAACTGGGTCATTACGACCTGCGAATGGGCCACTGCCTCTGTATCATGACATCAAACACACTTCCACGGTTATTTACCTCAGTGTTGTGGGTTGCATGGAGACATTTTGCAATAATCTATCTGTCTTGTCTCGTGGGATACAAACACAAAGTGAAAGAGGAAGATCTGGAATTCGTAACCATCTTTGTTTCGTAATAGTTCCTCTGCCCTCTTCGTCTCTACGTGCTGCGTGGGGAGTCGGTCGGACCTCCCTCCTCCGGCTGAGAATAAGCCATGCCCAGATAAATCACTCCCACAGACTGCGAACCTGCACAGTGTGGCTGCAGACTGGAGAGGAGCGCACGGATCGAGGAGGTTGGAGCGCGGCAGAAAACAAGCGTACAGCAGTGGACTCGACTTATCTCCGTCTCTCCGGAGAACTATACACTTTGCACAGGGACCACCTGTTACCCACGTTTTGCGATATCCGGGTGTCTTGCGTTGCGCAGTAATGTCCGGCAGCAGCACCATCGCCAGGGTGCTGGTTGCGCTCTGTATCGGGAGCGCGGTGAACTGCATGCCCAAAGGAACGCACAAGAGTCGGCGACAAGCGCAGCAGCATCAGAGCTCCTCGGTCTCTCAGGGTAAGTGGTCTCTCATCTTTCCAGGTCGTATCCCACTGCCGTCATGTCTGAGCCCCGTAGATTGGGCAACTCATTGTGCATTTGGGTGATAAACGCCACTAAAAGCCTTCTGTGATGCTCTGATCTGATTAAACTCAACAACATACGTGACTGATCTCCTAAACTTTATCTGTGTTTGAATACTAATGACTGAAGCTTCTGAGAGAAATAAAAACAATAGTCCCAAGTAAAAAAATACAAAATAAACCTCTTTGCTTACATTTTAAAGTTGGTGGGGAGAATGATGCTGTTGACATGTGAAGTCACGAGACTGAACAAAGGACATGCCTGGTGGGGAGAGAACAAGTGAAGGTCGACAAAATTCTGCAACTGATTTATTACTCGGCCCTGGGGCCCTTTTTGAAGTTGAGTTAACACATCCAGGGTCAATTTCACAGGCATGGGTGGAGTCTTTCCCCATAGTAACATGTTTATTCTAACAAGGGGTTTGCATATATAACATTTTTCTTTCATCCAATGACACTGCTCTACATGTGTTGTTGTTATGGTCAGGGCTGTACCTTTTTCCATTAGCCTCATTTGTCTTTCTACTTTGAAAAAGGATATGGTGAGCAGGTACAGTGTTTTTGGGGTGTGTGAGGGTGGACTGTGTTTTCTCTGTCCCTCACATTTTCCCTACGCTCTGTGTTTTTGGTGTAAGAGCAAAGGGAGGCGGTGCGTTTCATTTGACCTCCTGCTGCTTGAGTCTAGTTTGCACCACAATCTCATTAGCTGTAATATTTTTTCTTCTGTTCTCTCTTTTTTTCTTTTGTCAGATGGTTGTGTAGAGAATGGTCAGGTCTATGGTATTAATGACCAGTGGGAACGTCCATATTTGGGCAGCATTCTGGTCTGTACCTGCTATGGAGTCGCTGGAATCAAGTGTAAAAGCAAACCTGAAGGTAAGTTTGTGTGTGTGTGTGTGTGTGTGTGTGTGTGTGTGTGTGTGTGTGTTATTTTTTCAATCCGTATTAGCCTATATGTATGCCACTCAAAACACACAATTGTCCCATTGTTTCCCCCACTTGTAGCAGAGGAAAAGTGCTACGATAAGATCAACCAGCAGTCTTACACTGTGGGAGAAACCTACGAGAGACCCAAGGAAGGCATGATCTGGGACTGTACTTGTATCGGATCGGGGAGGGGCAAGATCAGCTGCACCATCGGCAGTAAGTCTGTGTTTCCTATGTTTGCCATCTCTACAAGGAGCTGCCACGCTGACATTAACTGGTCTCACCCCAGACCAAACATCCACGCTCATGTGTTTCTCTGTATATCCCAGTCTGCCAGTCTAATTTCAATTCAATTCAGTTTATTTGTATAGCCCAGTTTCACAAATTACAAATTTGTCTCGGAGTGCTTTACAATCTGTACACATAGACATCCCTGCCCCAAAACCTCACATCGGATCAGGAAAAACTCCCAAATAACCCTTCAGGGGGAAAAAAGGGAAGAAACCTTCAGGAGAGCAACAGAGGAGGATCCCTCTCCAGGATGGACAGATTAAATAATGGCAGTAAAATGGTTAATCTCCATATTCTCCTCAGCTGATCAACTGGTGCTGTACAGCTGTTAGCAGTTAGCCGGGTGGTTGGGTAATGGGAGAAATGCCTGAGCGTGTGCGTGTTTCTTTCGCTTTCCTTCTTCATGCACCATGACCTCAATCTGAATTCGTAATTCGTCCTTCTGTCTTACCCAGACCGCTGTCATGAGGGCGGGGCTTCATATAAGATTGGTGACACCTGGAAGAGACCCCACGAAACAGGAGGCTACATGTTGGAGTGTGTCTGTCTGGGTAACGGCAAGGGGGAGTGGACCTGCAAACCTGTGGGTGAGTCATTCACACAGCCACTGACTTAACACACCACTGGATTCACCTGCTGGGAAAGATGTCTGCTTGTAGTTTGTTAGGACGTTTGGGATGATGGGTTATATTATTTTGTATTAATTCATTATCTTGTGTTTTACAGTTGGTTAATGAATACATCACATTTTTAGGATATTTTTGTATTTAGTGTTCGGTATAAGTTTTTCTTTTATTGATTTAGTGGCTCACAAGTTTCTGTTTCCTGCAGCTGAGCGTTGCTATGACAACTCAGCGGGCACATCCTATGTTGTCGGGGAGACGTGGGAGAAGCCGTACCAGGGGTGGATGGTGGTGGACTGCACCTGTTTGGGAGAGGGCAGTGGACGCATCACATGCACTTCCAGAAGTAAGAAATACTTTATTTCCCTTTTTCTACCTTTTACCTACACAAGAGTTGTTTATTTCAGCATCATCACACCAATCCAACTTCTGAAGATCTCCCTTATGTGTATCTTCTATCTATAAAAATGTATCTCTACTTCAAAACAGACAATAAAACTGCATCATTAACTTCCACACACAAGCAGAAAATGAAATGAAGTGCTGCGTTCGGCTGAATCCTAATGGAATACAGATATCCTCTGTGGCCGAGACGGCAGAGCGAAATACAAACGGCAAAACTTGTCATTTATTGGAAGATTTTAACAAGCTGTGGAGGAAATGTTTCCTAGTTGTTTTTCCAATTACACTGTTGTCGCAAGACTTCAGGGTGGCCTTAGATGTTTTTGCATGGGAGGTTATCAATAAATTGTTATGCATGTGCTCAGGAAGTTATCTACACGGTCTCAAGGGACACACATGGACACAGCTGGTTGCCAGGAGGAATGACTCCCTACAGGGTCGCTGCGGACTGTTAAACACTGTGTACATTAACATAAAGGCGTCGCCATGTTTCCCACTAAAATGGACCACAATGCTGTCTCACAGTTTCTATCTATTTTTTAATGAATCCCTCTCGTTCACTTCTCTTCCAGATCGCTGTAACGACCAGGACACTCTGACCTCCTACCGTATTGGAGATACCTGGACCAAGACCGACGTCCAGGGCCACTCGCTCCAGTGTCTCTGCACTGGGAACGGCCGAGGGGAGTGGAAGTGTGAGCGACATGCTTCACTTCATACCACTGGCCTGGGTGAGAAATTAATGATAATCTGCCTGTCCCTTTCTCTTTTTTTCTTCCACTTCCTGACGTGTGTGTGTGTGTATAAAGAGAAGAATGTATACCAGAGACAGATGCTGTGAGGAGGGAGAGATAAGAAGTGCCAAGTGTTGAAGTGAGAAAGACGTGTCTTTTAACTCGTGCCCATGACCTCATGACGAAGGGAGAAAGTGAACAAGGAAATGCGGAGAGGGAGGAATGAAACATGGGGAAACTGAGCTTGAATTGGTTTGAGGTGATTATGGGATGTGAGACGGCAACACCCGGTTGGGGTGACTTGGGGACAGTAACATCGTCTCAGGCTACAGTCCTCTTAAAGTTGAAATGAAAACCATCTATTTATTTCATGTATGTTATTTTGTATTTAGTAGTAGTATTGTTATTAGTTTTGTATTTTTATTTGTTATCTTTTATTTTGATTAATGCTCTAATGTACACCCACTGCTGTGATCCTGAAATGTCCCCACTGTGGGACTAATAAATTAATATCTTATCTTATACAGTCCGACACATCACAATATGTTTCATGCATAGCCCCCGACTCCACTGACGGTTGCATGTTCAAAGATGAAGTTCATTTCTTATGTTTTAGCGGCGTCATCATTCGATAGGTAACTTTTGACATGGGAACGTTTTTTTAATGTGATGTCCCCCTTGACCTTGATCCGATGTTTCCTTCCAGGCACTGGCTCTCGTGTGGTCACTAACATCCAGCCTGCGGTCTACCACCCCGCCACTGTCCCTGAGCTTACCCAGGACGGTCCCTGTCGGACGGACGCGGGACTCTCGTACTTTATTGGCCAGCGCTGGATGAAAAACCAGGGAACCAAGCAGTTGATCTGTACCTGTCTTGGCAATGGAGTCAGCTGTGAACAATGGGGTAAGGGACAAATAAACAGCATTCAACATTAGTGGCCATCATTTTATTATGAATTTTGTGAACTGGAATACAACCAGCTCCGTTGAGTTGTATGAATAAGGCACAAACCAACCTGCAACTAAGGGGATGAGCTCTTGGTCCAACTCCTTTGTTGTCATATGATATGATATGATACAATACTGTACATACCTTTATTCGTCATATGTTTTGTCATTAATGTCTTGTGTGTGTGTGTTCTGTCTTCATGCAGATGGACCGGCTCCAGTGTATGGTGGCAACTCCGATGGTCAGCCCTGTGTGTTCCCCTTTCTCTACAAGGGGAAGACCTACCACTCCTGTATCTCTGATGGACGCAGTGATGGACAGCTGTGGTGCTCCATCTCCTCTGACTTTGAGACGGACCAGAAGTATTCTTTCTGTACAGAAAGGAATGGTGAGCAGTGTTGAATGTTATTATATGCGGTACATGTGTAGGAATGCTGGGGTAAAATTGCTCGTGAACAAGAGATGAACAATTGCTTTTATTTAACAACCTTGATTGAGAAGAGTGCCTAAAAATGTACACTGACGTCTTTCCCCAGAAAAAGTGTTCAGTTCACTCCTGCAGATACCTAATGCTAGCTAGCATCTAGCATGGGGGGGGGGGTAGCCCCTAGCCCCTAGCCTCACGTGGTGATGTTAGTTGTGTGGAAATACAAGTTTAAAAAATGAGATTCAAATACTGCCCACTAAAATCCAGAAGTGTGTATAGACATGAAACAACAGTTTAAGTTAAAACAAGACCTGTGAGTTATATGTTTTCAGAAGTATAACATAATTGTTTTATTTTTATTTTGCAAAGTAAAGGAGGATATGACTACCGTAAAATCAATGTGAGCTAAATTAGTCGATATAAAACAAGTTTAAAAGAGAACCCTGGCAATGTCTCAACAAACACCTGCTTCTGTGTGTGATTATGGTAGTATAAGGAGTTGTATGGGGGGGGGGGTTATAACTATATAGTGATAGCAATTTATATGGCTGTGTTTTTCTTTTAACAGTAATTATGGGGACACGAGGCGGTAACTCGAATGGCGCTCTGTGCCAGTTCCCCTACCTCTATAATGGCCGAAACTACACCGACTGTACCGCAGATGGTCGTAGAGACGGCATGAAGTGGTGCGGCACCACAACGGACTATGATGGAGAACAGCGCTTTGGATTCTGTCCTATGGCTGGTAAGTCTGTGTGTGTGTGTGTGTGGATGCGTGACGGAGAGAGAGGAAGGGGGACAGAGACTCCAACTCTGTGTTCCAATACCCATGCTACCATATTATTTAGTATGCCAGAACAATATGTAGTATGTCCCACTACATGGTATGTCAAATGCAGGATGTCTTTGGCATTAGGTTGCATTTTGCAAGCAAGCAGAATTATTCCTATTTTGTGCAGCAGATATTTGACGAAGTAGCATGTCCCAATTTTATGTATACCGCATGCAACATATTCATACTTTGTAAAGACAGCTGCAGGATATACTGAAAGTAAAAAAAAGGTATGGGATTTTGTAATTCAGTCAAAATGTTGTGGTTGGAGGTGGTGGCGTTGTGGTACTGAAAGCACATGTCGGCCACACACTATTATAGATGATACAAAAGACCTTTTTAAAACTATTTTATACACACATTAGTTTCCAAAGTATATGTTTGCAATCCAGAAGTGTTTTCTCGCCAAAAGGGCTGCTAATGTGATTAGCACAGCTAATTACAAAGTCCCTCCCACTCTGAAGTCACATGTGTCTCCGCCCAGTCTGCTTCAGCGCATAGCCTTTTGTTTTAAAACTATTCTTTGGCAATGAAGAGATGGGAAACCTTATTTAATTTACATAAAAGCTATTATCAGATTGATGTTCCAAAGGGAGCCAGGGCTGATGGCGCAGACAACAACTAATTTACAGTTCTTACACCTTTTTTATTTGTAGCCGAGTCAAATTCACATTGAAGTCGCTGCCTTGTGAGAAATGTGTTGTTGTGTTGTTTAGGTGTCAATTAGGTCTCTGTGGGTAACAAAAGAGGCTGAAACACTAGGGGGTAATTTACCCAGCACTAATGTCTCTGAAGGAGTAATGGTATGGTAATGATGACACCAACATGCCATTAAACAAAGAGACACTGAATGAGATGCCTGATAGTCTAATTTAAAAAACAAACAACAACAATGCATAGTCATGTTGAGTACTGCCAAAGCTGGTGGATCCAAACACAGCTGCGTAGTCTCAACAGATGACATTCTTTGGCATAGCTGAGAAAGTCCAGGATCCAGGCCAGCTCACATGATTGTAGATGGACACTGATGTTTATCTCGGTCATTGCTTGATTTTAGTGTGTACATGAATTAAGTACAGACGGATATAAAACAATATCCACAAATGGGAAGAAAGATTAGCTCTTCTGATTTAAAAAAAACATCCTTCTTTCTGCTGTCTACATAAAAACGGACAGTCTCTAAAATGTGGACGTTGCAAAGTGGAAACATCTACAAGACTCATCTGAGACAAAGCAGTCTTTTGAATTCTAAGAAAAATGGAGCACTAGATTTTTAACAATCTCATAACATCTTGTTGTTTGTATTTTTTTATGCTCTGTGGCAAGAAAGATGGCTGATCGTTTTAAGAAGATCAAATCTGTTTAATTTGGATGTGTGGCAGGTTAAGAGTTGCCGTGTGTGAAGGTGCACAGCCTAAAGAACAGTAACCCTTTTATTTTGTTCTTAACACATCGCAAGTGATGGGTTGATGGATGGTGCTGATTTCTTTGGTTTCTCCAAAGCTGTAATTTTCTCCAGAATGCCCTTTTATATGTCTTCTTCAATCCTGGGACGCACCTTTTGGACCGACACCCTGTTGTTAACAACACCCTGTCAAGATTTAAAGAGGAGGGGGTGGGAAGAACTGCGCTCATGCCCTTTAGCCGGTGTCGGAGCAGGTTGTCTGTGTTAAACTCGGTGCAGCAATCAAAGCAGCTAGGGGGCTTTGATATTGACATTAATGGCTTCACAGGGATTGTCAAAACAAACAAGGTACTTGAGATGTTAATGCCGGTGTTTAAAGAACGGTGATAGTCTGAAGCCCCTTCTGCTCCACCTGTGGCCGTCCTCCGGAAAGAGACTGGCTAGCCTAATCTGGTGTAGTGTACTCTTGGGATGGTAGGGCCTTGGTCTCTACCACCATTATGCAAACTACACCCTGTAAATTATTAGGTCCAATGTTTTTAATTAAATTACAATTAAAGAAATATGACCATCATTATTAGTTTCAGTCCCTCTTCAACAATATCACCAAAGCTTTGGTTTGTCCTCTGCGTCCTAACATACCATCAAACCCTGCTCTGCTTTGCCTGGAGAACATTGGCCCTACATTTTCATTTTAAATGGACTCTTTCTGAGTCATTAAAAGAGTAGTTTTATTACCATAAGAAAACATAGACTGATTTTGAAGAGATAATTAAGTTGATGCCAGATTGAAGGAGTTTGTGTAAAGCACCTGGTCACCCTCCAGCTGTGGACAACGGGGAAGGACGGGGTGAAAAGGCATCCTGACATTGTCTCTAATCATTTTAATCCCAATGCCATACTGATGGCACAGGAGAAGCACTGTACAGCAATTAAAGAGACAATTTACAACGTATTAAATGTGCAATGGCAATACAATAACCTTTCAACCTTGTTCAGCAGCTGTTGCTCAGATCATTCAAATGCTAAAGTAGTTTGAGCCCCAGGCCTGGCTGCTGCACATCTCAAACCACCGCCCAGGTACTTGACTATTCCCTACCATGTCCAAAAAATCTCCAGCCCCTGCATTTCTGCCCCAAGCCACAGCCTTGGTGCATAGCCACCAAACCAAGTCCAAATGTTCTTTAGTCCAAGGAACCAGATGGTCTGTCTCTGGTCCAGATTCTGCTTTCCTTCCTATAAAAAATTGGGCTGAGCTCCAAGACAACAGATCTGCTCTTTTCTCTCTACCTCCACCTCCCTCCTCTGTAGGGAGTGTTGAAGCATTATGCACGAGGGTGTGCATGCACATCAGCCTGGTCTACAGCGTCTCCACTGAAGCAGTCGTCTAGTCTGCAACGGAGTTGTGCCTTTCAACAATAAATGCGATGCGAATGCAATTTTGCCACCATTTTAAACTCGAGAGTTTCCTTTCGAGCTCTGCTGCTCCGTTTGTGTAATTTGGATACCGGTCAGCACTCATAAACATGTTCCTACTACTGGAATCAGTTTTGCACCAGGCGTGCAGTCCGAGCAGAAGTGTCTACGCCACAAACTTTCTACCTCTCCTGAATAAAAATGACTGTCTCTTTTTAATTTCGGGGTCACATGTGGTGAACACAGTCATTCATACACACAAGGACACAAGACAGCTGTTTAAAATCCAGGAAAGTCCATAGTTGTGTCTCTGGACACAGGTGTTTGTTGTGTCTATACAGCCATGTGCAGTCATTGTAGGGTGGAATCTCCAAGGAAGATCATTCATCGTAATGTGTTTGTGTGTGTTTTTCTGCACTGCTTGTGTTACTAACAAGGTGTGTGATCTGTCTGGTAGCATGTCTGTGCATCTGATTATTGTGTGGTGTGTACTTTGTTTACTTTGGCGCTTCATTTAACTTTTTTTTGTGTCTTATGTGTCTTCTAGACCATGAAGAAGTGTGTACGACCAGTGAAGGAGTGATGTACCGCACGGGAGAGCAGTGGGACAAACGGCACGATGTTCTGGGCCACATGATGCGATGTACCTGTGTTGGCAATGGCAGAGGAGAATGGAGTTGTGTTGCTTACTCCCAGCTTAAAGGTATGTATCTGTGTGTGTGTGTGTGTGTGTCTGTGTGTAACAGCGACAGGCAGAATAGGTTAAATGGAGGAAGAATAAGCGATTCAGAGTTGCTGACCTAGCCGTGTTTGGGTCCTTGTGTGGTAATAATTAGTGATATTAGAATACTGTGAAGAGGTGAAAGGTCAATAGTGATATAATTGCTCACCTGCTAAAAGGTTGAAAGCAAGTCTGCACACTTGCACTTTATGAGGCTCCAGCTGCACCTGCATCCCAGAGACGCACACGCACACGCACACACACACACACGCACACGCACACGAACACGCACACGAACACACGCACACACACACAGTGTTTAGAAGAGCAGCTGTGCCGAAGCCGGGAGGTGCTTAGAAAATAAGCATTTCGCATTTTCTCCTCCATGCCAATGCACATCTGTCCGTCTGTTGCAGACCAGTGTATTGTGGACGGTCTGAACTATGAGGTGAACCACACCTTCACCAAACAACACGAGGAGGGCTACACCATGAACTGCACCTGCTTTGGACAGGGGCGTGGCCGCTGGAAGTGCGACGCCATCGGTGAGTTTACCGCGTTACAGGTTTGATCTGTGGTCATTCAGTCTCCCGTGACATGCACACTTTGATCGTATTTAACGCTCCAAATCCAGTTAGAAATTGCAACTGCTAACTTATGTGATCATTCACGATCTTTATATGTTTGCATCGCTTCCACACGTACGTAGACATGCGCCACGTTTGCTGGCGTAGCTTGTTTACATGTTATTCATTCACAACAGTGAATTACATTTGACTGCAGAGAGTCCCTGTTGCATCACCTGGTTTCATGACTCTGCCCTTTAGATCAGTGCCAGGAGCCGGAGACGAGAGCCTTCTATAAGATTGGAGAGTCTTGGGATAAAGTCATCCAAGGAATAATGTACAAGTGCTATTGCTATGGCAACGGTGTCGGAGAGCTCAGCTGCGAGCCCCAGCAGTCTTACCCCGGTAAGATCTGAAACGCATTAAGACAATATTCATTTGTCCCCACTGAGAGATTGACACCGGGCTTTGGAAATTGTGCCTTTTGGAGTATTTGGTTCTTTAAGACTTTGCTGGGAAATGTTGCAAATCAATTAGCATGTAGAGTCTACACCCTGCTCCGAAAAATGAGTCCATAATCCTTATTGTATTGATTTATCATGACAGAGGAGGGTTGCACACTAATGACAAAACATCATTGTATCTATCTGCCATCTGGCCTTCATTGATGTTGCAAGAATTTATGCGTAACGCAAAACTTCAAATATGCACTGAGGAAATGTTCTTCCTGTTTCTTTTGTACGTCCTTTTCCACTTGTTCACCTTTTCTCGGGAGAAAACAACCTCCCAATCTTGGCTTAGTCCCTGGTCCTATTTTATTTAGTTGACTGCGGTGTCAGAGTTCGATGCAGCCCTCCCTGAGGCTCTGGGTCTTTTTCAACGGTGCAGCCAGGTTGATGCCTGCATGAATTGTGGAAATATTCACTGTAGCTTAAAGTATATATATATATATATATATATATATATATATATATATATATATATATATATATATATATATATATATATTTAGTGTTCAGTCATGGTAATATGAGCTGGAAAATGACGTTCCATCGCCTGCAGGGAAATGTGTTTGTTTAAGTCACCTTGAACATGAGGCCCTTGACTTTGATGTGAAACAGAGAGCGGTTGGAGGGGGTGTGATTTCCTCTTTAAGAGATACAGCCTCTACTTTGAGCCTTTGTTCTTGCCAGCATGTGGTACATCCCCTGTGCTTTTGCCACAGCTGTACACATCACATTGCACTTGTGTGTGTATAGCTCCCCCCACACACACACACACACCTACCGCATACACACATTTAAAGCCTGTTGAACAACAGTTTTCGATGATGTGGTTTAAACTTTAAATTTAACCTTGTGTCTTAGATCATTTAGTCAGCATTATTTAGAATAAAGTCCTGCTTAATTACACAACATTATGCAGCCTTGATGGTTAAGTTACTTCATTCCTGCTGAGTAGAAAGCGAGTTGGGCTGGACGGCAACGCTGCACACCGACAAAAGCTTTGTCAAAGTCTTGTCTGGACTTTTTGAAGTTTTCTCCTTCACATCAGACTCTCTTTACAGCCGTTGGTGTTCACCTTTTAGTATTCTCCCCCTTTCGTCATTACAACTAATCACACTCTTCACCTTCTTGGATGGCAACCCCCGAATAAATCATGCACCGTTGTTCCCGTTTCTTTCCCATTTCCGCTGATTGTTAAGATAGTGACGCACTTGTACAGTATGACAGGCTTTTATAATGTACATTGCTTTTTAAAACGAGTGAGACTGTGATTCTATCCTCGAGGTGATAGAACATGAGGTTTGACAAGTCTTGTCTAAAGGAACGTCTTAACTATTACTTGTTTGCCCTGTGTGTGAATCAGATTGGGAGATACAAAATGTAGGGCACTTTTCCTCCCTAAGTGGCTGTAATAGGCGTACACAATACGACATGCTCCGATTTAAGGGTAGCAAGAAGCAAATCCAGACTCTGTGTTAGTTGGCTTACTGGGAAAAACACCATAAAAGGTCAAAATGGAAAATCCCAGTGAAGGATATTTTAAGGGTTTTCACAAGTCTCCGATTCAGCCCACATCGATAAAATCTTAAAAAAGAAGGAAAAAAGATTGTTTTCTTTTGTACCCGCTGTGTTTATCTCCCCTTGTCTGGAGTGTAATGTAATCTTTATTCTTTCTGTTTTTTTCTTGTTGCTGGGAAGACTCAACAGTACTTCCCTTTTAATGTGGTCCTTATCACCAACTTGCTGTTCCTTTCTCGTCTGTAGCACGCATGAATGTTGTGTCTGTGTGAACAAAGTAAAGGGGAATGTCTGCATGAACTTGCCTGTACGTTACACAGATGTGTGTGTAAGTGTATTTGTGTGTGTGTTACGCTGAGAAATGTTGTGTACATGCAGTTTATCCAATGCAAGTGTGCATCTGTTTTCATTTGCGTCCCACATCTGATTCTATGTAACCCTTACCCCCGCCAGTGGCCTGTGGGTCTGTAATAGGCCGTAATTGGTCCCAGATTGTTTTTGAGGTTGGGGTATCTGCAAGCAACTTCTGGTTAACCGAGCCACTTGCTCAGAAACTTTGATTACAGGTTTGCTTTTTTGAAAAAGTGGTTAGAAAACCTCAGTTCTTTATAGGAGCTACCAGTTTCTATCAGCACAGCTTATGTCAGAAGTCTGCTTGCCACATGACTTCTGTTTACATTAAAGATGACTTGATCTCCTTTGTTCACTTCCGAAAACAGGAGAATTACAATATTTCAGAGTTGTTCAGATGTAATTTGTCTTTCCCTGCTAAGCTACTCTTAAGCCTGGACCGCCACCGATTGCAACACCGAACCAACTGAAGTCGATGTGCTGTCAGACGCACTAAGGACACAATACACATGTTTAAGCTCATGTCAGCTACACAACTCGCCACCGCAAAGTTTTCCGAGGAATCCTACCAACAAACGTGCATGAACGTCGATAATTGTAACTTGTTAAAGGTTGTTTGGCAGCGTGTAGCTAAACTCAAGGTGCTCAGTTAAACAGCAAAACTCACGTTTCTAGGACTGAAAGCGCCGTATACACGCAGTAAATTCCATGATTTGTGTTTTCAAAATGTTTTTCTCTCATGCTTCTTCAGTGCTTCAACCTCTTTGTCTGGTTTCTGCAAACGTTCCTTCTTGAACGCTTGTTGTTTGTAGAAACGTGTCATATGCCGTTTTGTGGTACTTCTGAAAGGGTTTTCTCAAATGTATGAAATGTAAAAGGTTAAAGAGAAGAAAACGTAGAGTCAAAGGCTCCTCCCCTCCAGCTGTTGACATCTGGGCTAGACTCTCACAGAGACGTGCTAGTTTTCCCTCTATGTGTTCTGTTCAGGAAAATACTGCTGCACACTCACGTATACTCTCTCACTGTTGAGGTGGGCTCTGTACAACTGAAATACAACAGCCAGTACCTCATGATGTCAGCTTCCCAAAGCTAAGATTGGACTCGGATGTGTTAGTAATCCTGCTCTCTGTGTACACTATACCATTATGACGATGACTCTACTCTAGAATACAAAGTGAATCTCCTGGTCTCTTCTTTATTTCTCATCTCTCTCTCTTTCTCTTTCTCTCTCAGGCGGTAATCGTCCTGTCCAGGTGATCATAACTGAATCTGGAAACCAACCTAACTCCCACCCTATTCAGTGGAACGCCCCTCAATCTGCTCACATCACCCAGTACATCCTCAAGTGGAAAGTGGTGAGTTTTCTGCCTCAAGGTTAACAAAGAAGTGATGCCTCAACTTGGTGACTAACCTCTATCGACCTCTCTAATCTCCAACCCTTGCTCTGCATGCCACGTTGGCATCTCTCTCTCTTTTTTCTAACATTTTCCAGAAAAACACTCATAGCCCGTGGCGAGAGGTGATGATCCCTGGACATCTGAACTCCTACACCATCTCTGGTCTGAAGCCGGGCATCACCTACGAGGGTCAGCTCATCAGCGTGTTGCGCTTTGGACGCCAAGAGCTCACGCGCTTTGACTTCACCACCAATTATGGATCACGTGAGTTGAGGGTGTTGACAGATCTCAGTGCTAGCTCCTTAAAATTAAACTTATAATTAACCAGAATCTCCTCGCTGAGGTTTAAACACATTTCCTGCACAGGGTTGCCAGTTCTGATCTCAAGTCACCAACTCTATTATTTTCCATCTCTGTTTTTCCTGTAGTGGCGACATCACAAGGCGAAACCACTCAACCTCCGCCTGTGGTTGCCATCTCAGAGTCGGTGACCGAAATTACCTCCAGCAGCTTTGTCATCTCCTGGGTGTCCGCCTCCGACACAGTTTCTGGTTTTAGAGTGGAGTATGAGCTCAGTGAGCATGGGCAGGGAACTGGACATGCCCTGGTGCTCGGTAAGTGCAGAGACACTTCTACAAACATTAATACATTCACAATGTCGGCTTCTGTACCGATTGCGGCAAACATTTTGTGCCTTTTTCTATTTTGGCCTGATTTCAAAATAATGTTGATTTTACCAAGACGTACTGCTCTTAGAGAATAAAAGGTCTTTAAAACTCACTATGTTGATCTGCACTTCACACGTTCCAATTACACTACACACATACACACACTTTGCATTTTGCACACTCTGTCTATATTTAATTTAATTTTGTATTTTATATTTTACTTGTATACATCTGTATCTTTCATCCCTGTTTTTTATATTTTATTCTTGTGTGTTTAGTTTATTTATTTATTACTGCTACTGTGATGACAAATTTCTCTTCAGGGATTAATAAAGTATCTATCTATCTAAAATATTTCAATGTATGAAAACCGATTTGTTAATACAATCTTTTTTTTATTCTTTTTTTCATCAGACGTGCCCCATACAGCTACCTCGGTGAACATTAATGAGCTTCTCCCTGGAAGGAAGTACACGGTTAACGTCTATGAGGTTACAGACGGCGGCGATGACAACCTCATTCTGACTACTTCACAAACTACTGGTTAGTAGGCACATACTCACTCATTCCAGTTTATATTCCCGTGTCTCTTCTCTGATGTTTTTTCTAGTTTGAACACAAATTACAGCTGCTAGAATAAAATAAAAAAATGTTGTCTTGAATCCCAGACCTGCATGCGGCCGAATGAGCCCAAGCCAGGGACTATAAATCAAGTGGTCCGGTAAAGAAATAGCAGTGATTGTAATTTCTACACCCCATTTGTTCCATAGCACCTGATGCTCCCATTGAGCATGAAGTGGAGGAAGTGGGAGAAACTTCCATGGTGATCAGCTGGGAAAAACCACTGGCTCCCATCACTGGTATGTTACGGCACATTTCACAGCCAACATCTATCATCATTCTGCCGCTGATTTGAACATAATCGTATTCGTCTGAGACGATGAACCGCACGGTCTCCTCCTCCGTGCAGGCTATCGCATCGTCTACACGCCATCGATGGAAGGCGAAAGCACGGAGCTGACTCTCCCTGACACGGCAACATCTGTGACTCTGAGTGACCTTCTACCCGGGAAGTTGTACAACATCAGTATCTTCGCGGTGGAGGACAGCCTGGAGAGCGAGCCTATCTTTGTACAAGTCAACACTGCTGGAGTCCCACTGTCAGGTAAGACACTGAGACGTCAGTCAGGTTGTGTGTGTCTGTATACGTGTGTGTGTGTATACTTGTTTGTACAGTCTGTGTGCTGGAATCATGCACATGGATACATGACCTAGATGAGACTCGGTGTGTGTGCTGCCATCTTCGGACAGACGAGTGAACTCCCCTCTGTCGACGTGTACACTGTGACAAATGAACAAAGGCTTGTGTGTGTGTGTGTGTGTGTGTGTGTGTGTGTGTGTGTGTGTGTGTGTGTGTGTGTGTGTGTGTGTGTGTGTGTGTGTGTGTGTGTGTGTGTGTGTGTGTGTGTGTGTGTGTGTGTGTGTGTGTGTGTGTGTGTGTGTGTGTGTGTGTGTGTGTGTGTGTGTGTGTGTGTGTGTGTGTGTGTGTGTGTGTGTGTGTGTGTGTGTGTGTGTGTGTGTGTGTGTGTGTGTGTGTGTGTGTGTGTGTGTGTGTGTGTGTGTGTGTGTGTGTGTGTGTGTGTGTGTATATATATATATATATATATATATATATATATATATATATATATATATATATATATATATATCTCCAGCCATGAGGTCAAGGAACTGAATTTAATTTCCACCTACTTAACCTTATTAGCATACACTATATATAAAATATGACTCAATGAGTCTGTTTATGGTGGTAAGAGGCTTCAGCTTTTTCTGTTACGTAATAAGACACTAAAGCACTGTGAGAAGTTTTTTTTCTTGAAATAGATACTAAACTAAATGCATTCTTTCCCCCTGTCAACAGAAGAAGTTTCCTCTCCCACAGACCTGCAGTTCTTCGAGGTGTCGGATAATAAAATAGTTCTGACCTGGACCGGCCCAGCCACCGCCGTGTCCGGATTCCGGGTCACCGCCTTGCCAGTCGACGAGTCCGGTTCCCCCCAGAGGGAGATGACTCTGCCCGTCAGTCAGAACTCCTACATTGAAGTGTCGCACCTACTGCCTGGCACACTGTACCGCTTCAACGTCTACACCATTCACAATGGAGAGGAAAGTTTACCACTCATTGGGGAGCAAACCACTAGTGAGTATGATGGAAGCCTTCAGGCCTTGAGGGAAATTAATGCACAAGCACAAATCCGTCTCTGAAGATTGATTTTCACACAATGTTTTCCTCCTTCAAATCAAAGTATACACATCTAACGGTGTGCATTATTGTTTCCTTTTCAGAGCCTGATGCTCCCACGGATATCCATTTTGCCAATGTGACTGAGGACAGCGCTGTGATATTGTGGTTTGCCCCTCGTGCCAAAATCACCGGCTACCGGCTCTTCCTCACCATTGAGGGCTCTAACCCCAAGCAGCTGCGCCTGCCTGCCCGCCTTACTCAGTACACCCTCCTCAACCTGAAGCCCGATACCGACTACACCGCTACGCTGCACGCGGAGCAGGAGAATACACTGAGTGTAGGAGAGAGCGCTGTGTTTACCACCAGTGAGTGTCTGACGCTTATACAAATGAGTGTATAACACTGTAGATGTGAAATATGTGCAATAACTACATAATAATTATGTTGATCTGGACTTCACACATTTTATTTACACTACACATACATACACGTTGCATTTTGCACACTCTGTCTATACAGTATTTCATTTAATTTTACACTGCAGTTATATTTGTGTATTTGCATATATGTGTTGTGTGTATATATATATATATATATATATATATATATATATATATACACATATACATATACATATATATTTTATTTAATTTGTATTTTATATTTCACTTTGTGCACAGTAACTGTCTCTGTTTCTTATATGTATATTTTATTCTTGTGTGTTTAGTTTATTGGTGCTACTGTAACAACAAATTTCCCCTTGGGGATTAATAAAGTATCTATCTATCTGTTTTGGAATCTGAGTTGACCCAAAAACTGATTACAAGACACTTTTCCTCTCCTTGTGTGTGTAGATCTGCCAATGGGCAACGCCCCTCACTTCAGCACCGATGTGACCGACACCTCCATCATTATCTCCTGGACTCCAGTTCCTCACGTTGGATACAAGGTACACTCACTGCTCATGCACAAAATGCAACATATTTTAATATCCCATCAACCACAAACATACATCTGATGTTGAAAAGATATTGTGTGGATTGTGCGATCATCTTCAGACGCAAACCGTTTCTTTACATTTGCTGTGGAAAGTGCACTTGTTCTTAGTTTAGTGTCGGCCCTATTGGAGTTGAAGGACATAGGAACTTCAGACCTCGGGGTTTAAATCTGATTGGTCAGAATATGTCACACCAGAGTGGAAAATGCTCTACTGCCTTGCATGTTCTTGGGAAAACATTGACCTCTGACCTTAACCTCCTGTACCCCCAGTCCATCTCTCTCTCTCTGACATTGGGTGCATTTATCTTTCAGTTGACGGTGCGCCCCAGTCAGGGCGGAGAAGCCCCCAGAGATGTGACCTCTGACTCAGGGAGTATTTACGTTTCTGGCCTGACTCCGGGAGTGGAGTACACCTACAGCGTCCAGCCGGTGATAAACGGCCACGAGCAGGGAACCCCAATCACGCGCCGTGTTATCACACGTAAGAATAAGAATAGTGAATCTGCCACATGTTCATTCTTGTCCTTTTTTTGCCTGCTATTTTGATTATTTCTCCAACGTCTCTTCTTTTTGATTATTTTACACTTTCCTTTTTCTCTGAAACCTATTTTTTTCTTTCTTCGTTTCCAGCTCTGTCTCCTCCCACTGACCTCAACCTGCAGTCCAACCCAGGCACCGGAGAGCTCACAGTCCAATGGAACGGAGCCAGTACACCAGGTACACACACGCCTACATACCCAGGTGTGCTTGAAACACAAAGGATTTAGCCACACTTAACTCTTCAAATCAATCAAACTGAACAGCTCAATAGAAAGCTTCTTTTCTGTGTTTTTAATTAAATCAACTTATTGTTCCACATTGAAGCATCATTCATTTTCGTATTTTCCACGCCATGTAAATCTTTCTCCTTTTTTAATTTTTTTTTCTCTCTCCCTCTCCAAGACATCACTGGCTACAAAGTGACATGCACTCCCACCAATGGGCAGCAAGGAAACAGTTTGGAGGAGTTTGTGGAGGCCGGTCAGAACTCCTGCACCCTGGAAAATCTCAGTCCAGGAGTGGAATACAACATCAGTGTGGTAACCGTAAAGGACGACATGGAGAGCACTCCGATATCAACTACCATTACGCCAGGTGAGAGGACAGCCCGTAATCCAGTGTTTTTTACCATGAATTCTGGATATTTATCATGCGAAAGCAAAATTAACCATTATTTCTGTTCTGATTCTCATGATCATTTTATTAGGGAAACGTTTGTGTGGCCGGTAGGAGCCAGCTGTCCCTATTTATACATAACATATTATATTGAAAGTTAATATGTTAACATAACACAATAGCTTTCAACATTTAACAGATACTAGCGCCGCTGTGTTAGCATCACTGCTCTAAATTAACACCAGCCGCCGAAGCGCTGTCCAAAACAGCAACAGGACTGTTTTGCAACACTAATGCTATATTTTCTGTGTATATATTATAAATCCTCAATGTAGTCGTTTCATTGACTATATTAATATATACCTGGAAAAGCAGCTTTGCATTAGCCCTTCCATCGGTGTGATATGTTGAATATCTCGCCCTACTGGAAGCAGTTTGTGTTTCCCTGACCACTGCTCCTGTCTTTCTGTGTCTGTTGGTTCCCTCTTTCGGGCCCTTATGTCCAAACCCCTTCCCTTCTGCCTGTCGTTTGTTTCGGCGTTTCTATTGTCTCCTCCCTCTCCCTCCAACCCTCTATCCACCCACCCCAGATGTCCCAAAGCTGACGGACCTCACCTTCAAGGACGTGAGCGACACCACCATCAGCCTCAGCTGGTCGCCGCTCAACACGACGGCCATCACCGGCTACAGGATCACGGTGGTGGCGGCCGGCGAGAGCGTCCCCATCTTCGAAGACATGGTTCTGTCAACCACCGGCCAGTATACCGTCTACGGACTGGAACCCGGCATCGACTATGACATCAGTGTGATCACTGTGACGGAGAACGGCGAGAGCGAGCCCACCACAGTCACTCAGAAGACCTGTAAGAGCCACTGGACCAAATACACTTATTTTACTACCAATAGAGATACGTGCACACATGCTCTTTCTGGAAGAGCCATTCAGGCATAAATAAGAAGAAAAAAACTACACTTTAGGCAGATAGTGTGATCTCAGTTTCCAGGGAAGGAGTCACACATCGCATTGTGTGTGCTGAGTTATATAAGGTTATACGGTACTCGTTAACCCGGAGACATTACTCTTTGAAGCAAACCTTTTAAGTTGCTGATGTAATTATGTTGCATGTTGTGTTGTCAGTTTAATAATCCTCTTTGTGTATGTGAGGACCATCTGGTTTTAGTTTTGGGATTTATTCATACTGAGGTTCATTTCTCCCCCCAATGCAAACGTTGCTCGTTCTCTTACTTTTAAGACGTCGTAAAACTTCAGATGGATTTACACTGACATGCACATAAAACGCAGACTCCTCCCTTAAATCGTGTGGATTTCTTTCTAGTTTAGTCATTTCACTATTTTGTTGTTTCTCTTTTTTCATATCTATTTCCTCCCCCACAAAACCATCTACATTCTCTGACCCCCTTTTTTTACTTGCACACCACTGGTACCTTTTGAACACTCTGAACGAAGCCGCTCTCTCTTTTCAACAGCTGTACCGGCACCCACTGATTTGGGCTTCGCACAGGTTGGGCCAGACAGTATGCAGGTCACCTGGGTCAACCCCATTGTCCCTAACATAGCTGACATCAACAACTTCATCAGGTACGAGAAGAAACACACATATATACATATTTATATATATTTGTTATTGTTTTTTGTTATTTCTGATTCAAATGTTATCTGGAGGACACAGATTTTAATACAGCCACATGTAAAAAAAACAAAAGAGCACAAATGACCCCTCTGTTGGTCTCCTTATTATTCAGGTATCATCCCATTGATGATGAAGATGACATCACAGAAACCAGTGCAGAAGGCGGGAGTAACAACGTGGTGCTAAGGAGTAAGTTACAGCAAAAAAGTAAAATACACAGCAACACCCTGGCACACAAATGACTACAAATGTATTCATGCCTTTTTCTCTGTCCAGACTTGCTGCCTAACACGGAGTATCTGGTGAGCGTGGTGTGTGTGTACGAGCAGAGAGAGAGCTCGCCCCTCGTCGGCACCCAGACAACAGGTGAGTCTGGCGTGCTTTAATTTAACAACAGGCGTAAATCGGTCCACAAATGTCCGTCCAAAAGTAAACGGCTTATTTTTTTATGGTGCTGATGCTGTAAATGTTATTATTTGGGTTATTTTTTTTCCTTTTTCCAAATGTGTTTTGATGGCTTTTAAGGAGGACCTTCATGATTCTCTCTCTGACCCTTTTTCAGCTCTGGATTCCCCAGTTGGTCTGCGTTTCTCTGAGATCTTCACCAACTCCTTCACCCTGCACTGGCTCGCTCCCCAGAGCAAAATCACCGGTTACCGTATCCGTTACCAGATGGTCAGCGGCGGGAGGGCCAAGGACGAGAGGCTGCCCCCGTCCAGGAACCACTTCACCCTGACGGGACTCACTGCCGACACCGAATACTCGGTCAACATCTACACAGTGAGAGGGTCCAAGGAGAGTCTGCCGCTCAGCGGGACGCAGAAGACGAGTATGAAACCCTGATTTGATACTTTGTGTCCTCTGTTACTCTCCATGTTCTCATCATCGTCATGTTGTTCATTTATTTCTTTTCTCTCCCTCCAGTCTCTGATGCTCCCACCGACCTGGAAGTCCTCGAATCCTCCCCCACCAGCATCACCGTCCGCTGGGACGCTCCACCTGTCACCGTGCGCTACTACAGGATCACTCACGGAGAGAGCGGTAAGCTAGTATTAATAGCTTAATATGCATTAATTTTTATTTTTTGACAGGAAGGAGTTCTTCTGTGATATGTATTATTTTTTTTTTTTGTTCTAGTTCATACAGTGAATATTTATTATGGAATTTCTTTTGTTGCATTTGATGAACAAATACAGTGACAGGAAACTCCAGTCTATGGAGTATTCAAGTATTGTTTTTCTCAAACATGCATCACATTATCGTTCTCTATCCAGGAGGTCACAGTAATCCTAAGGAGTTCACAGTGCCTGGCTCTCAGTCCACCGCCAAAATCACTAACCTGAAGCCCGGTACCGACTACACCGTCACCGTCTATGCTGTGACTGGTCGAGGAGACAGCCCCGCCTCCAGCACGCCGATCTACGTCATGCACAAGACGGGTACTCACACACACACTCTGAGAGTCATAGCACAGGAACACACTTTTAGTTATTATCCTGCTTACCCATATTCTCCTCTTCATTTCTCCTTCCTGTTCTAGGTGTGGACTCTCCCTCTGAAATGGAGGTGATGGAGGTGAATGACAACAGTGTCACCGTGAGGTGGAGCCCGGCCCAGGGTCCAATCAAGGGTTACAGGGTGACTGGGGTCCCCAGAAATGGAGAGGGGCAGTCTTTCACTGAGGTGGTGGCTCCAGGTACGGGGTTTGACCAAATACTCCAGTATTTAGTATTAATCTGTATTTTACAGCTGGACTAGATTAAAAATTTGTTCAGACTTTTTACTCTGTTTCTCTTCTTTTTTCCAGACCAGACTGAGATTACTTTCTCAGGACTGATGCCCACAGTAGAGTACGTTTTGAGTGTATCTGCTCTGGGACAAAATGGAGAGAGCTCTCCTGTGGTGGTGAATGCTTTAACAAGTAAGGGACACACTTTCCTGAACAACAAACAACCTCCTGACTTCTCTAACCCCTCCACCCTGCCTGGCTTCTCTCTACTCTCACCATCTTTTAGATATAGACCGTCCCAAGGACTTGACCTTCTCAGACATCGACTCCACCTCGCTGCGGATCACCTGGGACAGTCCCGAGGGAATCGTCACATCTTACCGGGTCTTGTACTCCAGTTCGGAGGAGGGCGAGAGAGAGCTGCGCCCTGCTCCTCGAGGAGACGCCGAGTCGACTATTATCTATGGTCTGCAACCCGGCACTGAATACACAGTGAAGGTCATCGCTGTGCATGATGACACAGCCAGCACACCACTGGTCGGGACACAAGCTACAGGTACGGAAGGAAATCAGTTTTATATTCAAGACGGTAAGAAATGAGATGCAGACAAGAAAACGTGAACGCTAAAGATCAGAAACCAAACAAAAGTAAATTTTGAGCACATTGTATAAAGGTGAATGTCCTTTATTCTGACATGACAGTATTTTATGAGGACCTCCGTGTGCTGATACTGTGAGTACCGTCTCCGTCTAATCCTCATTTAATCTTCTCCCCCCCCCCCCCCCCACACACACACAGCCATCTCATCCCCCACCAACCTCCAGTTCTCCCAGATTAGCCCTACCTCTTTCACCATGCGCTGGGCGGTGCCGGGTCAGGAAAACCGACTAACCGGCCTCACGGGCCTCACGGGCTACCGTGTGGTGGTAAACCCGAAGAACAAGAGCGGCCCTACCAAGGAGATCAACTTGGCCCCAGACGCCACACAGGCGCACATATCTGGACTCATGGTGAGTCTCATGTGGCTCTGAGTCCGAATGGGGGACTTATTCATTTAGTGCCCTCTACATTAGAGTATGACAGTGAATCACAGTGAATGCTCTCCCGTCTTGGACCTCCATTACCTTGTGACAAAAGGCAGACTTGCACACTTGCATACACATGTACAAACAGTTCTTATTGTAGCTGCAGCAAGTATCATTAAGCTGCACAACACTGTGAGAGACTGAAGTCTCTTCTCCATCTCCCTTAGATCGCAACTGCCTATGAAGTCCATGTCTATGCCTTGAAAAACTCCCTGACCAGCAGGCCAGTCCAAGGAGAGATCACCACCCTGGAGAGTGAGTTTGTGAATCGTAAATTGTTAAATTCTGACAAATGAATGGATCGCGTTGATGCATGAAACCATTGAGATGGCATTCTTGTAACGTTGGTGTGGAATGTCATGTGTTGGGCAAAAGGTAGTTTTAGCCAAGTTAATCGCAACTTCCTAAATGTAGACTCTGTCACTCCTGGTTTTGGTCCTCTCATCCTTACTTACTCTCTTTCCTCGCCGATCTCAAGATATCAGCCCCCCTCGTCGCGTACGTATCTCTGACGTCAACGACTCTTCCATCACCCTGACATGGCGCTCCAAGACAGAAACCATCTCTGGCTTCCTGGTTGAGGCCACTCCCACCACCTCCTCTTCAGGCTATGTGCCCATTCAAAGGACCACCGGCCCTGACTCGCGCTCCTTCGTTATTTCAGGTACACGGATATGAGAATGTACAAGCGTTTACAAAGATGTAGTGTAAATAATATCTGTTACAATTCAAACACATCAGCTCACAACCCTTCACTAACCTGTCGTTCTGATTTAACTTCAGGTCTGGAGCCAGGCACCAATTACAAGATCAACATCTATACACTGAAAGGGAACGGACGCAGCGCACCTCTCACACTCACTGCCACCACGGGTAACTATTCATTTCTTTACTACAGTAAAGAGTCAGTCAAGGGTAGGACATTACTTTGAGTGGGGGAATTTTCTTATTTGCCGTGACGGTGACAATAAAATACTTGGTTTCAGCATTTATTCATGAAAATGAAGATGGCAGCTTAATTATCCAACAACATGATGAAGATATGTAGTTCTGTTTGTGTGAGTATTTCCTTCTTGTCTCTCTCTCCCAGCCAAACCGGTAGTCGTCCCGCCCACCAACATCCAATTTACCTCCCTGAACCCGAACAGCATCTCTTTCACCTGGGTGCCATCACGCAGTCCAGGGGTCACGGGGTATTATGTCACCTATGAGGAGGCCGGGGGTTTGCCTCGAGAGGTTATCCCCAGACCCCATGCAGGCCAGAGCTATGCCATTATCAATGGTGAGTGTGGCACATGAGATTTACTGTACACATACGTACATGCACATGTGTTGATTGCAAGTTGTGGCAAATAAAAAATGCTAATAACCTTTGTTTGTATTTGTTGTGTTTGGCCATAGGTCTGAAACCAGGAACCGAGTACGTCATCAAGATTGTCGCACTGCAGAATTCTTTGAGAAGCACATCTCTAGTGGGCAAAGCCAAAACACGTAAGTAGCGCCATCATCCACCAATGACCCCTACACACTGTAGACCTATAACTTCAACTTTTTTCTTTTTATTTAAGTGAAGATTGCTCCTTTTTGTTGAAAATGTTTAGGACATTTTGAGTGTTGCTATTCAACATTCAGTCATTTTCGAGAAACGGTGCTTGACAAAAAACTGCTTCATGGGTTTCCCTCGTGGTGCAGTGGAAACGCAACCATCTTTTTTTAACCGCTGAAACTTCAGATCATGGATCTTTACAGCCTCTTCGCTTGTTTATAACAGCTGGCATACATACGTCTCTTGTTCAACAGAGCCAGCTCTAGATCATCAGCTATTGGTCCCCGAGCTGCCGCAGCTTCCTGTTCCTCACCGACCCACCACGGACATCCTGGATGTCCCAGAGTCCTTCAATGACAAGATGTGAGCACCTGCGTAATCATACTTTATTCAGAGGAAAAATGCACGACCAACCTTACCTAACATGACGATGCAATTAAGATGTGCTTCACATCTGCTGTTGTTCTTTCTTCCTCAACCCTCGTTTTTTTCTGTGTGCAGTTTTGACACCAACTATGTTCACCTGTCTGGCACTGGGGGCCAGAACCAACCAGGCCAGCAGGGCCAGCACATCTATACTGAGTACCAGAGTCTGGGCCCTAATAACGGACTTCATGGGCCCTTCAGTGGACCCCGAGAAGGCCAGAGACCGACTCTCAGAGAACCTCTGATCTATATTCCCGTAGCAGGCCCTGATGGAAACAGAGTACCCTTAGTCAAGGTGTGTAAGACTTAAGGAGGAAAAAACTTTTACGGGGAAAAAAAAAGGGAAGAAACGTTCAATTATCTGTAACTCTAATGTACCTCATGATATTATTTAAATTTGAAAATAGATTCTATAATTTTGAATTTAGGATTGTAGCTGATAACAAATAACTGGCCACACCAAACTGTGGTTTGAATCATAAAATCTCAGCTGATCAGATCTGTTTCTGTCGCACGTAACTTCAACTTTGCGGGACATGATTGTAACAGCCCTGTAGACGTCAGCCGTGGGTTTCCCCCCCCAAAGCACCAGAGATTCGACACACGAGAGATACTTGGCAACATCATTTATTTGCTTTCAGGACGTAGAGCCTCTGCTCTGCTCACCTCCCTCCCACTTCCACTCTTTGCTGCTCTTTTATGGGCGCAGCGTCAGCTGCTGGCTGATTGCCAATCAGCCAGAGCAGCTGGTTGCTTACCAACCAGCCAGCAGCTGAGGCCCATTAGAGACACCCCCCCCCTAGCTGCCACAATGATAATTCTCTGTTTTCTTATTCAGAAACATAGAACTTAAAAAGAAGCTAAACGGCAGGTTTACTAATGCATTAGCTGTCGATCGACATTCAACATAGAAGCTTATGTGTGATTTTTCTGGTGGTTTTAATACTTAACATTATATCCTTACTGTACGTTTGATCCTGTAGGTGAGCGACGGTCCCCTGCCTGGTCTCGCATTTGGTTTCCCTGACAATGAAACAGAGTTTCCCCAAGAAGCACAGACGATCACAACCATCTCCTGGTCTGGCATTCCTCAGACTTCAGAGTATGAAGTGTCCTGTAATCCTATTACACACCTGGAAGAAAGGGGCTTTCAGGTACACACACACACACACACACACACACACACACACACACACACACACACACACACACACACACACACACACACACACACACACACACATACACACATCTACATCTATATGGACTGCTAAGAGTCCGTAAATATGATCACATCACCCCTGTTCTGAAATCATTACACTGGCTCCCCATCCCACACAGAATTGAGTACAAGCTCTCCCTCCTCACTCATCAGTGCATTCATGGACATGCTCCCCAATACCTGAAAGAACTGCTCACCCCCCAGACCTCCTCATTTAACCTCCGTTCTTCAACCAACAACACACTCCAAGTCCCCAGAACCAAGCTCCGCACTATGGGAGATCGGGCCTTCTTCTCTGCAGCTCCGAGGATATGGAACACCCTCCCTGAACATCTGAGGGCCCCACAGACTGCAGAGGCTTTTAAGCGTGACCTGAAAACTCACCTTTTTAAGAAAGCTTACTGCTAAAATATCTTTTATGGGCTTTGCTTTTAAATATATCTTAAAATTTTAGCTTTTTATTGTTGTTTTATTCTGCTCTGTAGCACTTTGAGATTGCTCAAATATGAAGTGCAATATAAATGCAATGTATTATTATTATTATTATTATTATATTTACTGCTACAGATGTAAGAACCACTTTCTCTTTCTCCACATAGATGCGTCTTCCCGGCACTTCTAACAGTGCCACACTGATCGGATTGACGTCTGGAGCTTCCTATAACGTCGTAGTAGAGGCCATGAGGGGCGGGTCTAAAGAGAAGGTTTTGGAAGAAGTCGTGACCGTTGGCAATGCTGGTACAGTCGTCCACACTTTTAAAGTTTAATATCCATTCCTATCTTACACATGTATACACACAGTCATTATTATATAACATATCACAATGAATAGTAATTGTATAGAGACACTTTAATAATAATGTTTAGATATGAATGTAACATTTAAGTAAAATGGAGCATATTGTGTGTATCGTCTGTCTTTGTCAAGGTCAACCAATCAGTCGGTTCAATTTTAAACATATTTTTGTGTCCATCCCTTAGTTCCAGGTGACATCCCCATTTCCACCAACCGGGATGTGTGTTACGACACATTCACCCAGACGTACCACGAGGTGGGCTCGGAGTGGGAGCGCATGTCTGAGACGGGCTTCAAGCTGTGGTGCAGCTGCCTTGGGCTGGGCAGCGGACATTTTAGATGTGATTCATCCAGTGAGTGGCTTAATAACCCCAGCATGCTTTGCAAACACACCATGGAATTATGCTATACATAATTCTATGTGATTTACTCAAGAGGAATTTATAAGACAAAACCAATATATCATTGATTAAAACTGAAAAGACTACAAACAATCATAACTTTATTTTACATTATGCACTTTATAAATTCATTAGCTACCTATGGACCTGATGGCATGGGCAGCCTTAGCAGTGTATCTAGATAATTTACTGCAAGTTACTTTATGAAATAATCATAAAGAGGATGATTGCTTTACAATGTAACTCTGTAGTCTGCCCATGTTGTTCTCCCTACTGTGAAAACCTCACACAGCAGAAAGCTAAGCTAAGCTAACGGCGGCTAGCGGCGATCTCAGTTTTATGTATTGTCCATAGAGCTAACACGACAATACCAGAAACGCAGATCACCACCCACTCACCAAAGTTCAATGTCGATACGCCGTCTGTATGTATATGCCTGTGTGTCCCCGTTGGGACAATGTTTTTATTCAGCTGGGAACCAGTACACTCACTGGGGTACTGTCTCTTTTAAAGGATGTGATCACGTGTTGTTTGAAATACAAATGTTTTTTTGCAGATTGTTTTTTACCTTCACTTTACAGAGGTTGTAAATGTGAAATGTCTGATTCTGTGAATCTTTTTCTACAGTCTGAAGAGAGAAAGTTTGACTTCTTTGGAAATGTTGCTGGGGGCACTCTCGAATGAACTTCTCTCGCATATCCACTTCACTTTCTCTTTGCTCTTTCCCATCTTTGCCATTTCAATCCCACTTCCAACTTCTCCATACTGTCCTCTTGCATTTCTCACACTCTTGCTACCTGAATCTTCTCTTTTGCTCTCTTTCTCATGCTACTTCTTTGCCCCCCTCCAGAGTGGTGTCATGACGATAATAATAACTACCGCATCGGAGAGAAGTGGGATCGCCAGGCTGAGAACGGTCACATGATGAGCTGCACCTGCCTGGGCAATGGCAAGGGAGAATTCAAATGTGAACCTCGTAAGTATGGACCTATATAGTATGTGAACACACACAAGTACACTTCAACTTAATCTCATGAGTTATGTTTAGTATATTTATCCTTTTAAATCAACTGCCAAGGATTTTCACTTGTCTATGATGAAAGGATTTGAGAATGCTTCAACATTATTAAAGATTTAAAAATCTTTAATATGCAATTCTCACTCTCCAGATGAGTCGACATGTTATGACGACGGGAAAATGTACCATGTGGGAAACCAGTGGCAGAAGGAATACCTGGGCGCCATCTGTACCTGTACCTGCTATGGAGGACAACAGGTGTGTACCACTGCATCTGTGTGTGTGTGTATGTGTGTGCACTCAAACCTATTCACTGCTACTTCTTGGGTAATGTGTACCATCAGAACTGCGTTATGGAGTCCTTGTGATCAGACTGTTAGTGCGTCACCATCTCCCTCCACCTCCTCAGGGCTGGCGTTGTGAGAACTGCAGAAGGCCAGGAGGACATGTGGATATGGACGCTGACCTCCTTCAACCCGTTCATTCAGACGTCTTCGACCGGTACAGAGAAAACGCTCTACGCAAACTGGTGAGTTGTACTACTAATAATCTGCTCTTAACTGGAATATTTTTTTAAAAACGTCATTGATATTATAATTTAGCTTCACATGTGTACACACCGTAGACGTTCCACTGAGCCCTCACCTTTGCATATGCTGTTACACTTCCACATGTTTAGATAAACCAGATATTGTTGAATTTAATGTCAATGTGTGTTAGTTCTCCGCAAACTGAAAATGTAATATCTACTCTCTACTATTAAACTTGTTCCATAAGCATTAAGTATGACATTCAACATAGTTTGGTTGATTTATAAAATATATATATATTTACAGCAGGTTTTCCCAAACAGTTCTTCTAGAGACACTTTTTGTGAGAAGAGCAAATTCTGGCAAAAATGAACATTCCTGATCAATTACACATTACTGTATGTTATCTTAAAAAGCCATTTCAAATGTACTGAATCACAACTTATTTGTATACACATATTATTTAAAACATGCAAAACTTGTTCAATACTTGTTCAATTAGACCAACTTAATGCATTTAAAATGCTATTTTCCTCTCATCCATAAAACAAACAGAATATGTGCTTGCTTATTGTATTCAATGTACAAGTACATTACAAATAGCAGTACAATATTAACATTCTCGCTCCCTCGTGTGGCTCAAATGTGTACTGCAGACATAAATGAAAGACCAGGAAATAAATTCTGCTAACTTATTTGGTGACCCGATACAATGTCCTGCATACCACCTGTGTCTTTGGGAATGACTGATTGATTTAGAAGATGTTGCTTTAAATCCAGTCAAAACTAACACATCTCTCTTTCCATCTCTTGTCGACGTTGCCCTTCTCTGCTCTCCAGAACATCCAATGTCCGATTGAATGTTTGAGACCGGAGCTGCTTGCAGACGCCATCAACATCAACCCCTTGGAGTATAGAAGAGGGGACCATGAGTAAAGGAGAATGAAGAAGTGAGAACCATGACAGCGTTGATATCACCTTAAGAAGGAAGCCTACTCCTTTTTTCATTAAAAGAAGACATTTCCGTCAGATCTTTGCCGTAAAGTTTTCCCCTCACCAAATTGAAGTGCCTTAACACGACTTTTCTACACCAACCTCTGTGCCTTTTCAAAGATGTGTTCAACTTTTTCACGTTGGTTGTGTTTCTTCCTTAGAAAAAAAGTATTTCTTCATCCAAGGAATTCTTCTTTTTTTACATCAATCTAGAGCACAAATCCTGCTGCTTTATCACCTCATACCTGCCTACCCCTGAACAAACTGTTGACACAATCACACATACCATATGCAGTGTTGTTGTGTATTGTGACTGTCTGGAGTATTTCTAAAACGTTTAGAACATCCCATGGCCATTGACTTCCTCTGATCAAAACAAAACACACCGTATGTTATAGAAGTATGTTCCCTGATCACTGTACATGTGTTACATTCCCCATTATTTTGAGTCTCACTGTGACTAATGCAAATTAAGAACAAATTTAGCTAATGGTACAATGTATTTTTTGGCTCTCTTGACATCTCTAAATCAGCAAAGTGGGAGATTATGGAGAAGCTATGCCATATAGTATTTTTACAGTTGTCCTTTCTCAGCTTGTCTTGGATATGACGGTCAGATTTTCACGAGACAGTTTTTATTAACTTGAATCAACATTTTTTGGAATGGAAGAGATTGCAGTGGTAAAAGCTGTACAATACTGCAAGTGTCCTGTCTGCCTCTCCGCCATCAGTGTTCTATTTTGATAAGCAGAGAAACGGGTCACTAAGTTTTCTCTTTAGATTACAAGATTATCAAAAGATACATTTTCCTAAAAAACGATCACTGTTACTTTTGAGCTGGTATTACAAAACATTGCCTTGCTATTATCGCAGTAGGCTCTTGGAGTCAACATGTAGATGTGATTATGTGATCTGTAGTGTGGATAATTTAAAAATAGATTTGGTATTGAACCTATGAAATCTATTAAGTCAAATCTGACTGACCAATAGTGAAACTGTTTTAACAACAACAAAAGTAGGCCGATTGGAAAATGTGCCTTTTTTTATTTCTAAGTGAAATGTATTTCAATTGCATACATGTTTGTATTTTTAGTTTCTTTTTTAATTTCTTTTATTTATCCCTTTTATTCAGGCATTTTGTTCAATGCTTTTTTGGGGTGTACACTTTATTTTTGATTAACTTGTTTTTATATTGTTGGTGCCAAATTCTGAACTACTGTGGACTGAATCTTTTTAATAAATTGAAAAACACAAGCCAAATGTCCAATGATTTTTTTCTTTTTCTTTTGTCGAGATAATGAATATTTTCCTGATTATTTCTTAATTGAAGCTCATATCCAGACTTTGTTTGAACAGGTGTACAAGAAACAACATATTGTGATTTTTGTTGAATCTGAATTGATTGACAGAACATATACGTCGATCATAACCGGCAACAACCTCACATACAATATAAAATAAGGATTTTAGACAGCTTTCGATTTCACAAGTCGTTGACAAATGAAAGGTCTGCGCTTTTATTCTGAAAATCTAAATGAATCCTACAACGGAATTCACTCTCCCAGTTCAAATTCTGCGTTCTGATTTGTTCTGCTTGGTTTCCGGTTAAGCGTCTTTCCTTCAGAATAAGATTGCGGGACATTGTTTTTCGAGTAAAAATGTGAAATAAAAAGCTTAACTTAATGCTAGTGCAGGGAAATAAGAACACATTACCTAACTGCTTGTCTTCTGGTGGTACTGTTCTGTTATTCATGGCACCATAACCCCCAATCCTAGTATATGTGTATGATGTGTAATGTGTCGACTATTGAGGACCTTCCTCTTTGAACGGATTGTTGACACTCTAGTCTAGGTTCTGCAGGCTCGCACTTTAGCTTACGTTTGCACTCATTAGCCTATAATACCTCCTAAAAAACAAAACAATAAAAGGCCCTAAACAATGTTGCTGAACTTAGACCTGATTTAGTACCCGGGGTTGATTATTAATGATATTTAAAAAAACGGTATATTGTAACAATATCCGAATGCGGTGGGTGATGCTTTTATTCTGACGATATCAGAGCGGAAGTGCTGTTTCCCCGGTCTGACCAGCCAGCAACTTCGACGGAACTCCGGAATACAGACATGGACAACATACCCATCGAAAGTTTAGTCCTAAAGCTCCACGACGTGAGCGGGGTGAAGTTCGGGGAGTACACGCTGAAGAGCGGCCTGCTGACGCCCATTTACATCGACCTGCGGGTCCTGGTGTCCCACCCCGCGCTCATGAACCAGGTACACTACACACGTGCGCGGCTCGCCTCGCTCGGCAACCAGACGTCACGTGCGATAGTGGAGCTGCAGAAGTTGCAGCGTTAATCACCTTAAACCAGTCATTAACCACTCATTCATAGGGTGTAAAAGTCTGCCACATTGAAGTTTCTGTTCTGGTTTTAATGCGCAGGTGTCAAGTCTTCTCTACCAGCGGGTGCAAGACGAGGGACTGCAGTTTGACACGGTGTGTGGGGTTCCCTACACAGCGCTGCCTTTGGCCACCATCATCTGCTCGAGGAACGAACTGCCCATGCTCATCAGGAGGAAGGAGGCGAAGGACTATGGTGGGTGTGGTTAATTGTCCAATTTTGTACCTCTTAAAGCGACACTATGTAACTTTTCCCCCGTAGCGCCCCCTTCAGGTATTTAACGTCTGGCTCTCGAGCCATATATGGCTCTTCCGGCATCAGCTCCCAGCTGATCTCACAGCTGATCGGCAGCGCGTCTCGTTCAGACCCGGTGTTCTGTCATTTCATGCTACTTGTCAAGAACCGATACCTTGTGGTATTGCGCATGCGCCGAGTCGATTTTCCGAGTTTTTTTGACACGCCCATAATGTTTTGCCACCCTGTCGATGCACGTCTGATAACGGGAAGTGACATCCTCAAAATCCCGATTATTTCCCTAGTTAAAAGTACATTCAGCATGTATATTGTACAGGTAGTAATAATATGTAGTAATGACATGTAGATTAATGAGTGATAAGCTGTTGCTATTTCTTGTGTGTCAACAAATTATTGTAAACATGAGTTTGTTCACATTATCATAATAAAGCACTGGTTTATTATTAGGGTATTTAGTGTTGAAGATAAACACTTTAACAGTGAAAAGTGAAACATTGAACTTTGAAAGAAAAGCATATTTTGATAGTACAATAACATCATATCAGATAGGGTAGCATGAATCGATACACACCTATCAGTTTATGCAGCGGGTAGCACATTTTTACAAGACAGCAAAAAATGACAGCACACCGCCCGGTGTCCTCCACAGCACACCGCCCGGTGTCCTCCACAGCAGCATGTCACTCCGTCTCTACGAGTCACGTAGCGGAGCAAATAAAAAGTCACCTGCGAGCGTGGACTGGCACTATATGACGTTGCGTAATCACTGCCAGACAGCAAGTTTAAGTACTTCATGTTCCTCAACCGGAAGTACCGGGCGGCTCCCAACATCTTACATTCAGCAGTTTTCTGGCTACAGACCCCCGATGGCAGTGGCAGAGGAGCAAGTCAACATATTAAAAGTCATTGTAGTGGCACAATTTTCATCAAGCTGTTCTAAGGTGGAAAAGTTACACAGTGGAGCTTTAAATCAGGTTGGTGATATGTATCTGAGCCTAAAAATTAATATTAACCTAAATAATCTATTTTAATCTATTTCTCAATTATAGACCATATCTAGATTATGATATTCTCCCTGTAGGACATTTTGACACTATTAGATGAAACCTATATGAGTTTAAATGGTCACCAGGGCCACAACTCTGATCTGATGTTATAGCAAGTCTTTTCTCTCAGCTGTCAAAGACCGTGCTGGTTCACTCCAGATACACAAGTGGCAACATCTAAGACGCTGCAGTTTTCTGACCCGTGTTATCGAGAGCTGATTAAACGTATCAACTGCCTTTAGATAAGTGAATAGTTTCTCTTAAAGAACAGTAGACATTGACCATGCAGTTCAAACCTGTTCGACCACCAGAGACTCATCTCGAGTCCTTCAGAGTTGACAGGCAAATTCTAGAAAATGTCCTGAAATGTCCCCCCCCCCCCCCCCAGGAACCAAGCGTATGGTGGAGGGCTCGTTTCGGGCGGGGGACACATGTCTGATCATCGAGGATACGGTGACCACCGGCAGCAGCATCCTGGAGACGGCTGAAGTGCTCTACAAAGAGGGCCTGAAGGTGCTTTACCAGAAGAGATTACCGTGGCGATGATGATGATATAGCGTGGATTGCTTTTAATCACTATAAAGGTCATATAAGCCCTTTAAGTACTGGAGTATTGTTACCGTGGCTGTAATTGTCTTTTGTCTTGTATTTGTTGTAGGTGACCGATGCCGTTGTCCTAATGGACAGAGAGCAAGGCGCCGTAGAGATGTTGGCGTCTCGGGGGATCAGGCTCCATTCCATCGTCTCCATGTTCAAGCTGCTCGAAGTGCTGCAGGCGGCCGAACGCATCGACGCCAAAACCGCCCAGAACGCCAAAAAGTTCATCCTGGACAACAACACGTTCAGGTACAGTCACACAGTCTGAGTGAGTGTGTGCGTTTGTGTGTGTGTGTGTCTAAATGCATAGTAACGCTGCAGCCTTCCTCTTTCAGACCCAAGGATGATAATGGAAACGGGGTCCCTGCTGCCAAGAAGCTGTGTGGGGAGAAGAACATTGAGCTGAGCTACGCAGACAGAGCCAAACTACCAAGTATGTCGTCTTCCGACTTCACAGGACTAGTCGGGGTTCTTACGGTCCTGGGAAAACCTGGGGAAGTCATCACATTTTAAAATGATTTTTTCCATGCATTGAAACATCCTTTAAAAAAAAAATAGCCCCAGATGTTTTATATTCATATGTTCATCTACACTGAGTTTGAAATAATTAATATGCTTTTCAAAGAAAGACGCTCAAAATATAAGCAGGCATACATAAAAAAAAATGTTCATGCTGCAAGTGAACGCACCGTAAAGTTCGGTGGCCATAGCAACAGTAGCTCAGAGGAGAGGTCGGGATAATCCACTACACCAAGGAAGTGTAGATCGACCCATGCTTGGCTACATATGGAAAAGTACATGTCATGAATTACAACAGACACAGACCTGGGACAAGCACAATGTGGGTTGTTTGGTGGCAAGAGGTTCAACATTTCAAACCTGCGCGAGGCGACATTATCGAGCCGTGCTAAATGTAGCAGACATCAGCGCGACGCTACCAATGCTCCCCGATAGCTTGTTGAAAAGCAGATGCTCATACCTCTGTTCGTTCAGCTACTCCACTTCAAGAGTCTCACGCTGTCACCGTGTTGAAGCAAAGACCCGATGTCTTCCAGCTGACCAAAGCACACTCCAAACAGATGTATAGTTTGATTAACAGAATAAACATTCATAGAAATGTTTATTCTGTTAATCAAAATATTGTCTCATTCATTTGTGTCACTGTATACTTTGGAATTCTCATTATTAGTTTAGATTCTAAATATTCTTACCTTTTCATGTATACACCAAGATTTCACGTAAATTTGGTTTGAAGTCACGTAAATCTATTGATCACAATGTGTATGGACCCTGCTAGTTACGTAATGTGTTTTAAAAGACTTCACTACAATACTTTCCCCTCTCGTGGCCCAGCGGCATGATTTGAGCGTTTGAGTCAGAATCATTTCTAAATGTTCTTTGTTTCCAACCCATGACTTGTAAAGAGGCGCTGTTGTTCTACGCGGTGAATATTGCGTGTGCGAGGTGAAGATCTTCCCCCAACATCTCTCGCTCCTGTGTCTGCAGACGTTCATCCTCTGGCGTCCAAGCTGCTGAGGACCATGGAGGAGAAGCGCTCCAACCTGTGCGTGTCCGCCGATGTGACGAGCAGCGAGGAGCTCCTTCGGCTGGCGGACTCTCTCGGTCCCTCCGTCTGCCTGCTGAAGACCCACGTCGACATCCTGCAGGTCGGAGTGGAACCGCTTCAGGTCTGACGAGAACGACGCTGATTCGGGACGATGATCCAAATGCTGTTCTTGCGTCTGCCAACAGGACTACACCGCGGCATTTGGCCAGAAACTGCAGGCGTTGGCCGAGAAACACAACTTCCTCATCTTCGAAGATCGCAAGTTCGCCGACATTGGGAACACGGTCAAGCATCAGTATGAAGGTGAGAGGATTTTAGGACCATGTATGCGCCCGTCTTCATCGTGACATTTGAGAAACTGTGCTTTGTTTGTATTCTGAGTCTCCTCATCCTCTTCCCCCAGGTGGGTTGTACCAGATCTCCTCTTGGTCCCACATAGTCAATGCCCACGCGGTGCCGGGGCCCGGCGTGGTGAAGGGCCTGAGCGCTGTGGGGAAGCCTCTGGGCCGCGGCTGTTTGCTCATAGCACAAATGAGCTCCCAGGGGTCACTGGCTACTGGTGAATACACCCAGGCTGTGGTAAGCAAGTCTCTGCATGCTCTTTGTTTATAGTATATATTGTATGTAGTCTACAGTTCATCTCCCTTTTCGGTTCTCTTCCCAGCTGAAGATGGCAGAGGAGCAGTCCGACTTTGTGATTGGGTTTATCTGTGGCTCTAAGATCACCAAGAGGCCAGAGTTCATCCACATGACCCCTGGGGTGCAGTTGCAGGCCGGAGGTACATTGTTGTTATGAACATTGAATGAATAAGTCATGATTTTTTAGATAGTCTCTAAATTATTCAAATTGTATTGGTTTTAGATGCTATCGTCGTCACCTAGAAATATATATTTTTTACTCTTGCATGCATCGCCTATTTGTAATATAACTGCCATCACTTTCCACTAGTTTGATGACTTTCAACTGAATGTCTTGTTGGTGTTGTTGCTCCTCTTTAACACAAGGGGGAGCTATAGTACAACTCATTATTCCTGGGCACCTATCAGTAGTCCTCTTGCTGCTCAACAAGTTCCCCTTTCTCAGTCTACCCTCCTCACCCATTTCACCCCATCCCTCTCTTACAGGCGATGGGTTGGGCCAGCAGTACACCACCCCAGAGGAAGTCCTCTACAACAGAGGCTCTGATGTCATCATCGTCGGTCGGGGTATCCTGGAAGCCCCTGATAGGCTGAAAGCTGCCGAGTTGTACAGAAAGTCAGGCTGGGAGTCTTACACAAAGAGACTGTGCCAGAGTGGCCAATAGTTCGGGAGTGGCATCCGCATCGCGTCTCATTTCAAAGTGAATCTACAACTTTGATAAGGACTTCTGAGAATGACCTTTATGAATAATTTCTTCACCAGTGTGCACATTGTTTTATACATAGATGGGTGTGTCATCATTTGCAGTAGTTACCTGACGGAGATGGGGAACCGCACACTTTACTGTTGAACATGTGAAAATGCCAACTTTTGATTTGTTCGTATTGATCAGCCACTTTAATTGTGTTCTTCTGATTCCCTCGTATCAATAAACTGCTCGTCTTGACCTGAAGTCTGTCTGCTGCCGTAGCCCCGACCAGATTTGTGTAAATGTCTCAGTATTTTCTTTTTAAATGGCTCATTCCTCCTATGTAGGTCAAACCGTGCACAGTTGGAGATGGGATGTGGATTATCCTGATATGTTTGTTTTCTTTAAAGTGTTTTTAGTGAACTTGCTGCCTGACTCCTGAAGTCCCCTGAGGATGTGTTTGTTAAAGAAGGATGACGAGTCGAGGAGTCATTCCTTTGAGGAAGACTTCCTGTGTGGATGAAGTTTTTCCTTGCCACAATGCTGCTGTTCCTGTGTATGATTTCATCTAATTGTGCAACATTAGACCATGATTCTTTGTATTAATAAGAGTCGGTATGGCTAATACCTTTTTAATGCTTGTCATTTTTAGGTTGCAATTTGGGGAATTCTCCAATCTAGATTTCAAGCATCATTTTCTCATGATATCAGAATCCTTAACTTTATATACCAAATATCTGGTAGTCCTTAATGAACTCCAGCTTCACCAAGTGGCAGTAGTGGGTTGGTTCACACCTTAGTAATGGATCATGGGTATCAATTTTTTTTCTGTTAGAGGAACTCTTTAGAATAAATTACAGAAATACGCTCCTAATTGATGGCTTTTTATTTGCCTGATTCGATTGTAATGCCGTTTGAGACAATGTGACATAAAAACATTGGAGCCATGTTTAACATTCGGGATGTATATTATTTTCAACAACCGTAGACTTTTATATTACAATATGGTGAAATGGAACTGTCTTGATTGAGTCGAATGTCTGCTTTCCATATTGCTTAAAATAGCAAACACTCGGGTAAAGAGATATAGATTCAGTCATCATGTGATCAGTGATCTCAGTCCTCCATTTTAAGGTCGGTGTCTCCAAGAAGGTATAGATGTTTTTTTAAGACAAGAAAATTCCCTTCAGTTTGTGACAACTCCCTTTGAAAGCAAACACATTTTGAATCAACGGCATGTCCCGGAGCCACGGCAGTTGTGCTGTTACTTCTAAGCCTACATGCACTTCTATCATTTCGTAACGTTCTTCATGGATTCCTCAGACTTGGCTTAATGGTTAGATGTCGAGCAGATCTTGTTTGGCTCTTTCCCCTCCAAGTGAGACTGAATTCCTCAATAGATCTTCCGTTAAAGAAATAAATACTTTTTTCAAAGTGTGTTTGGACACCTGTATATAATGATGATAGATAATGCAATCAATAAACCATGACATAACCTCGGTGGTTATTATTACATTTAATTTGGGTTGGTTTCCTCTTTCGTATACTTAGGTGTTCAATTCTAAATGCAGAGTATCGATTATGGGACTGAGCCAGCAGCTTGTAGCTAACAGTGCTAACAGAACAAGCAGTGCAAACAATGGTGTCAGGGTTAACCGTGTGTGTGTGTGTGTGTGGGGGGGTGGGTGTGTGTGTGTGTGTGTGTGTGTGTGTGTGTGTGTGTGTGTGGGTGTGTTTTTGTGTGTATGTGTGTGTGTGTGTGTGTGTGTGTGGGTGTGTTTGTGTGTTTGTGTGTGTGTGTGTGTGTGTGTGTGTGTGGGGGGCGTTGATTAACATCCACGCCTATTCGCCTCATGACCAGAGGTCAAATGGGGACCCACATGCACTAATATGCACGTACAGCTGGACCGGCCACACGAACGAAGCACAGCAAACACTCGGATTTCATTTATCCATTTCTGCCTCTATCTGCCTGATGGATGGTGGAGGTCTCCAAACTCTCCATCGTGGAATATGCCTACTATGAACTATTGATAAACCCTGTCAAATGTATTGAATGTATTTTAACTCTAAATCTGTCCTTCTGTACACATTACATCTATTGCATCTGTCCATCCTGGAGAGGGATCCTCCTCTGTGCTCTCCTGAAGGTTTCTTCCCTTTTTTCCCCCTGAAGGGTTATTTGGGAGTTTTTCCTGATCCGATGTGAGGTTTTGGGACAGGGATGTCTATGTGTACAGATTGTAAAGCACTCCGAGACAAATTTGTAATTTGTGAAATTGGGCTATACAAATAAACTGAATTGAATTGAAAATGTATCTCGAATCGTATTCTGCTGCTCCATTAACACAAGTGTGAATGTGAACCAATGTGTGTTGACTTATATAACTCCAGATAAGGCTCCATCAAAGTTATATGAGGGATAAGTTGACTAAGCTGTGTATTATAAATGAAAAAACTTGTTTTGACTCCACAGTGAGCCAGAGTACACATCCAGTGTGAAACAATCACAATAAATGAGTCAATGTGGATCATTAGTCTCACAAATACCTTGTCTTGTGATCACTACAAATGGTTGAATTTAATTTAACAATCTTGTCACGGATATTTTGTTTTTGATCCACAGTATATGTCTATGTATGTATATGTGTTAAAAATTGTAAAATCAAGTAGTTCTATGTAATTACTCTTCCTTTAAAACTTTGGTTGAATGTTTATGTTCTGTCTCTTTCACATTTCAATTTTAAACTATCCTTCGTCTTCTCTGTGTTGTGCCTCCATGATGGTGGGGCTTGTTGGAACAGTCCCAACGCAGCACAGGCTGAAATATCCAAACTTTCAGTCCTGAGCATTAGTAAAATATGGAGCCTACAATTTCCATAATGCAACTTGATTGGATCTTTTATTACACCTCCCCTGCCTGTTTAATTCTATCATCATTTTATTTTTAATAAAGCCCAATTTAGAATAAATGACCCTGATGACTTTAAAAAAACTCCACCGGAGCAAAAAAAAAGAGACATTAAACATCTTTTTTTATGAGCTGCGCAGCCTCACTATAACTAATAAAGAGTCTATACACGTTGTATGTGTCAACTTTAATTCAAAGACTTGCAGTAAGTAACGGGAGAGATCCTGATTGGTTGGCTATCACTGTTCACGTTCAGTTGTCCGTCAGAAAATAACCTTTCCCTTAAAATTACCAATATTTTTCTGAATCATTAAATACATACATAGGCTCGTGAATTATGAAACCATGAAAAAACATCCAGATTCCATGATTCCATCTTATTCAGAGGCCATTCAGTTAAAGAACATACGGACACAGAGTCAGACGCTTTGTCGTTGGACCAAGGCCAACTCCCAAAACTGCCAACTGAACGTCACACAGCGGTGTGGGTAAGTATGCGTCCGTTTGGCTAAATCATTGTTTTGTTATCTCTTCAGTGGCAGTTTGAACTCGGAGCATTTTGCTTCCACAACACCTGGTAGATTCCACAGAGAGAGCTTTTTTTTCTTTCTCCCCCACAAAGTCGTCGGGCAAGCTGAGCCACCCATCAGCAGCGAGTGATTTGCAAGGCATATGATATGGAAATAACGTCTGAACAGGCTCTGAACAAATTGAGTCGACAGGTAGCGACCTTACAATGCGGCTTTCTGCAGATCAACGCAGGCACAAAGGTCAGACACGTTGCCTGGCACAGAGGAGGAGGAGGAGGGAGGGAGGGAAAGAGGGAGGGTGCTTTGGATGGAGGGAAAGGCTTCGTAAGAATAATGCATTGTGTGTGTGTGTGTGTGTGTGTGTGTGTACCTCTCCCCCTTTATGTCAATATTGGATCAGAGCAACGCACCATGCGACAGGTGTCTGTGCATGCCCCGAGGATCATCTGTGTCGTTTTCATCCATGAGGGGTGGAGAGAGAAAAAAAAGAGAGAGAAAGAGAGAGAGAGCATGGAGGTATAAAAGGTGTATACCTGACACAAACGCACACATTCGATGCGTGTAAAAGGTGAGCCTCATCCAACTGGGCTTGAACATTTTGGCCTTCCTGGCTTTGCTTCTTGTGAAGGTAAATACTGTAAGGCTTTTCTTTCTTTTGTTTCTCATTTTTCTTTAGAGTTTCCATTCTTTGAAGTGTGTTCTTTGTGTTGCTTGGTGTTCTAACTTCTCCCCAAATCTCCCTCCAGATGTTACCTGACAACAGAGAGGCCAGCTGTTACTCGCTCACTACCTCGGTCTCCGGATCATCGTCACACGGTGATCACTTCTGTGACTTTTTTTTTCCATGTCCGTATTTGCTTTACGTTGAGCCACACGTACAATACCTGAAGGTGAAGTTTTGTTCGTTCGGCTCGCGTTATGCAGGTATGGGTTGGCAACTGGGAACTTCTTCTTTTTTCTTCGTCACGGGAGCATCACTGTTTTTAAACACTGTCAAGTGTCAGTTCAGACAATGGTTCAGTGTTGGTTTTGGTTGGGTTTTTTCTAAGATTGTTTTAGGGATGTTCATGGCCACCCAAATGGGAGATTGCAGATAGTGCCGCCATACGGCAACGCAAGTAAATTACAGGAATGAAAGTCTTCAAAAATGTCATTGTCAAAAGACTTTTTTTTGTTTAAACCTACATCAGCCATAAGGTCAGGTGTCGGGGCCATTGCTTTATCTAAGATGGCTTGAAAAGAGCAGAGTTTCCGTAACTGAAGCACCAGGTGTACATTTCACTGAATAGATTGCCTTATTTGCATACAGCTGGCAACAGGCAACGCTCTAAAGAAAGCCATGTCAGCCTCGGCCAACAGGTCGCCTGACTACTGGAGTCACAATCATCTATCTGAAGGTGAAGTTACACAAAAGAATACAAATCCTGGAAGATTAATTTCCTAAATCAAACCATTTTGATACATTATTCGATGAGTTGCAAAGAAACAAAAAGGTGAATTTGGTTACCTGAATCAGTGATCCAGGTTATCAAGGAAGGACATTCACAGATAATACAACAAAAAAGATCCAGTTTAAATACTAAAAAGGTAAAAGTAAGATTATGAACCATATGTTCATGTAGAACCTGCTCGGTGAGAGCAGACAAACCTGTCTGTCCAGTTCAGTAACCGCACTGCAAATGAAAGACAGTATACAAATAAAGCTGTAACTGACATGAGGAAAGTGTCTAAGTGATGCTCCGCTGTTTGTTCTCTAGCGAGAGCTTGAACTCATCTTCTTGTGCCTGTTTGAGCTTCACCTGGACGACTACACGTCCTGAAGAGGTTGACATTTACAACAATAGGGATGATCATCTCTGTATCTCCTTTGGTGCTTTTTTATTTTTATTTTGATAATAATTTTCCTGTTGGCACATTCATGTTGACAGCATGTGTTTTTCCACTGGGGGCCTATTCATTACTGTCCATCCCCTGCGTCATGAACTGAGGCTGCAGGCGAGCAGAGATGGGCTCAATGGGAGTCTATGTTAATCATTAACTAAACATTAACCACACACACACACACACAGACACACACACACACACACACACACACACATACACACACATACACACACACACACACACCAGACATCTGATATGGGCCATCTGCCAACGATGCAGCATTCATCAATCACGCTTTTTCAAGTCATTATATGAATTGTTCCTTAGGTTTAGGAGTATATCTTTCTCTCGCTACCGTATTGTGAGATTTAAATGAACACTGGTGTTTACCTTCTATCCAGCTCCCGGAAGAAGAGGCTACGTGTTTTGGATTCCAAACAATAAATTGATGAAGTCGGTGTTGCGGCTACTCGACTCCCCCGCACTAAAGAGGGAACTTCTAATTTACACTAACAGTTTAAACTGATGATTTCACTCTTTTTTCATGTAGTGGAAACATAGCAATGACATCCAGAGTAGCATATGATGCAAAAACACAATAAACACAGACAGATTACTGCCTCCGACCAATTTAACCATCGACTAATTGTTAAAAAAAAAAAAAAAAGTAAATGAAAAGCAAAAGCAAAAGTTTCTCATGAAGACAAGGTTCAAACACGGGTGAAACTGAAACATCTGATCTGTATATGAGTGTTGAAGGATACAACATGACTTTGTCTAAC
>CM070107.1:15160000-15275000 GCA_036178185.1 Liparis tanakae
CAATTATTCTCCCTTAAAGATTATTGTCTCCTAATTCTTAAAATAAAATACTTTACAATTTCACGTTTTGTAATATACAATGTGGTTGGAAGTGTAGGTTACCAAAGCTACAGAGCACACCGAGGTCTTTCCTTGGAGCGTATACTGTAACATCCTCCCACCCATATGAACCCTATGACATTGTGTAGCATCAACTGTATTTGAAAATATGTGTCAAAACCTTGAACAATAGTATAGACCAGGTTCCCTGACAGTGCTGGTCAGATAATACAACTATAAGTAACTGTTTACTAGTGTGTGCAGCCGACTCAACCAACAGAGGAAGATGAAGACGCCCTTGAGGTTAAAGTGGCTCATGTCCTCGTCCTCTCTGAGGGACGCCGTGGGCCCTTTCCCCACCTCTAGTTTAGGATCCAGTGAACCTTCAGCCGAGAGGGAGAGAAAGCGAGAGGGGATCAGCTCCCAGAATGCCTCTATTATCCCGCACCACCAATCAAACTGTTGTGTCAGTGCGTTACCATTGTGTGGTTCTGGGTCCGTTTGCCACTGACTGTGGCTGCCATATTGATGACTAAGTTAGTTTGGGGCTCTGGGGACAATGGGGCTCTGGAGCCTCCACAAAGCGCCAGGCTAACGTTCCCCTTTCAGCCGGCCCGCTCAGCTGCTGAGTGTGCAAGGCTGCTGGGCCGATGGAGTGGCACGGGTCCAGCGGGCTCGGCCCTATAAAAACACGGGCGAGGGTCTCTCAGCCGACATTGAATCCACTGCATCTGTCCCACCTCAGTACAGTCTGTAAGTATATCAACACACTGCCTCAGACTAAGCTACGCAACGGGGGGCAGCCATGTGTACTGGGGTGGAGCCCAGCAGCCGCCAGGATGCTGCCCATACTGACAGATAGGCAGCCGGGCAATTTTAATTGAAACTTTAATTTTGCTAAGAGAGAAAAACACTGTAGCCACTTTCTAGATTTTCTTTTTGGGGAAAGTAGTTTAGCGGTCGTCGTGGAAACAGCCGGCAACATTATGCCTCACTGGTGTGCTTGTGTTTGCCATGCAGATATCAAACCAATATTTTTCTCAAACTAGTGGACTAATGTGCTATTTTTTTATTCTTCAAAATTGAAGAAATTAAGCTAAGTATGGCTAGCAAGGCCTGTTAGAAGGGATCCATTCTTCAAATGGTTCTGGAGGCACGTGCATGTTTTGAGCTGCCTCTTGCCTATGTGGGACTGCTGTGGTTACTCCAGATAACAGGAATACAATTTAAAGGGAGGAGAACAGTCTGTGGTTTTAAATTTAATGGAAACAGAGACAAATCTGTGAGAAATGGAGAAAAAATAAATGACAGGAATTGTTCCCTTCTAGTGACACCATTGGGAGGTATATATAATTCCAGAGTGAAGCCGTAATAATATACTCCAGATAGAAAGGCAGTGGTTTACACCTAGCTAAAATACAAAGGTTGAAGTGTTGAGTTGATTTAGATAAACGCCAGCTTGTTCTGTTATCAGTCTGACTTGTGTCTGATCAAAAAGGAGAATGCGCTATCTGGAAACATTTGTTGTCTATTCATTCACTTCTTCCGGTCTTCCTGACACGAGCCGTTCACAGGACGCGCAGGTGTCAGGGATTTTGATTAGATTTTTCCATCTTTTAACACTAAATGTGTTTTTTAACACCCTCACCATCACCAGAGAGTAACCCCTAAGGGAGAAGCATCAGCCATGAACACTCAGCAGATGGAGCAGATGGGCCAGTTCAAGATCACAGTCTGGGAGGAGGAGAACTTCCAGGGAAAGCGCTGTGAGTTCATGCTGGAGTGCCAAAACATCATGGAGAGGGGCTTCAACAAGATCCGCTCCATCAAGGTGGAGAACGGACCGTAAGTCCTGCACGCTGTTGGTGTCTACTTCTGTTCTCTCCGTCTATCTCTGTTTTGTGCTGACATCATCAAAATCACTTCTCTTTAACCTCTTGACATCTTCATTTCGTCCTCTGTGTGGATCATTATCAGCATTGAGATCTTTTTATTTCTTTATTACAATTTTGAACCTAATTAAGTTCTAACATCTTTAAGAAAAGGTTTGATTTGAGTGAAGGATTTGTTAGGATCTGGTTAAAAGTGTATCTTTACTGAATACATAGTATGAGTAATATGAGAGTGAGTTTAATTTCCACGGTATGTTGGTCTGTCGTCTTTATCAAACATACAATGCTGCCTAAAAATCAGGATTTCTCCAACCATAATAATCACTAACAGAATCGCATTTATTTGCTTCTCTTGGAATTCTAATTTGATCTGCTTGAAAAAGTCTGATTAAAGCCAAACGACCCAAAAAAAACAGACTTTACTTAGAATACCAAAAAACATTACAGCCTACGATGTTATTGCATCACTACTTGCCATGTATCCCTTGCATGTGTGTGTGTGTGTGTGTGTGTGTGTGTGTGTGCATGCATCCAAGTGTATCCCTGTTGTGATATGAGTTGGATGTGTGCAGCTGCCGGCTATGAGCCCGGGTGGCTGACTGACTGGTGATCAGATAAAGAGCCCTGGGTGCAGCCGCAGCAGCAGCAGCAGCTCCGTGTTTGCTTTGTGCTCCCTTTGACAAAAGAAGCCGCATGTCGCTTTCACTCGGGGCCATTCGCTGGGCGTTGGACTCTGTTGTTTAACGGAAAAGGACAGCTCCAGTGTCGTCGCACTGAAACTACGTTATACACTTACTGGTTACGTCAATGATGGATTCATTTCTAGATGTTTTACATATTGTCTGCTCATTTGATATCAACATTTCAATCCACCCCCCTTCTCATCGTTCCCCTCCAGTTGGGTGGGTTTTGAGTACCCAGAGTTCCAGGGCCAGCAGTTTGTGCTGGAGAAGGGAGACTACCCTCGCTACGAGGCCTGGAGCGGAAACAGCAGCTACAGAACCGAGCACATGCTTTCCTTCAGACCCATCAAGTCCGCTGTAAGTTACCACGTCCTGCCGCTCGTCCCGGTCCTGGTCTTGTTACTGGTTGGACTGTCTGACCGCCTTTCTCCTTCTCTCTTTCTCTGCAGAACCACAGCGACAGCAAGGTGACCATGTACGAGTGTGAGGACTTCCAGGGCCGTAAGTTTGAGATGTGCGATGACTACCCCTCCCTCCAGGCCATGGGCTGGTGCAGCAAGGAGGTTCCCTCCATCAAGGTCAACTCGGGAGCGTAAGTTACACATCTTCCTCGGTTTACTGGCATCCCCCCCCACCCTGCAGAATCCAATCACTACACATGACTTTGGTCAAAACACATGATAGCAACTTATTTGTAGCATTTGTCAACAAAAAGTTTGTTGCAATGTTTGTCTAAATTGAACCTTGAATTCTGGGATCTGACCGTGACTCACCGCCTCCCTCTCTCTCTCTCTTTCTCTCCCTCTCTTTACCTCTCTCTCTCTCTCTGTGCAGCTGGGTGGCCTACCAGTTCCCTGGTTACCGTGGCTACCAGTACATCCTGGAGAGAGACAGACACCAGGGCGAGTACAGAAACTACAACGAGTACAGCACCCAGGCTCACACCAACCAGGTGCAGTCCATTCGTAGGATCCAGCACTAAGCCTTCGTTCTGCCGGACCAAACCAAGAGAAAAATAATAACCCCCCCAGAACCCCGTTCCTCAACTCTAACCCTGGACAGACAGCTTTCACAGAACAGACTCTTTCCACCACTTGGTGGCTCTGCATGTATGGATATCTAGGTACTAGTTATTCTACCACATGCTGTTCTTGAAACAGGAAATAAAAGCTTTTCTTCAACACCAGAGACTGTTTGTCGGTATTCCTCTTTCTTTTGACATTATTTTTGCAATCACCATTCATTAAATAGATCCAAATCACAATCTGATTGGCTACATTGAGCTGTCCATCATTTTGCATCTTGATATAGTTGCACAGGTGCACACACAATGCAACATCAGAGCCCCTTCTTCTCTGTTGGCTTCATAGAGCAGGCTGTTATTGGAGATAGATGTTGCTTTGTTTTTAATTAAAGGGCATATTTGTAGCCTTTTATATTTGATTCAAATCTCTATAGGCTTTAAGATGTGTCACATTGACTGTATTCTTATTTCCAATAAACAAGAGCACCAGATCACATCTGTTTCTATTATTTGTTTTGTTACAATCCCAATTTAGCAGTAAAGGGAGGAACTGTAAGAAAAAGGAAGAGATAATCTGGTTGTCCGACTTGCCTGGTGAAGCACTCAACAAACACATTTAATTAAAACATTCAATGTGAATCATCTTTTGAAAATATAATTAATTCAGATTCAGGTTCTCTTGATCTTGCCTGCATAATTTTAAACAGCAAAAGTATACTGACACTAATATTAGCGCAACTATTTCTATGGGGTGATGAAGCAATTCACTGGATGCCAGCAGAGGTCCTCTGAGAGACACATGTCGTGCATTTAAAGCCTTTATTCATCGATTAAAAGTATTTCTCTAATCCTGAACCCTGTTTGAATATGTATCAGATTGATCAGATGACTGTTTCCCCCTTTGGACAAACTGTAAAGACACGTTACGTCAAATTAAGACACTTATGTTCACAGAAACAGTTTGAAAGTCGTGCAACATAAAGCACCAACTTTTACTCCCAGTCCTGATACAGTGATGCTCCATCGCTGCATACTGTTGTACCCGGCCTATGAGAAATCCTTCTTATGCAAAACATCAACCTTCCATGAGTAACTAAACATTCATGTTTTGTGTAGAAGTGTGAAGAAGAACCTTTGTGATAGTCCAATGTTGTTGTTTTACATAGATTATCTATTGATCGTCAAAGATATTATTTAAAACCCGTTAAGTTTTGCTGAAGAATTCACAACATTTGAATGTGAATTATTATGACATTTAAAATACACTACTTTCGCATAGTAAATTGATTAGTTTAATCCTCAATCATTCCCTTATTAAATCCTTACATATCCCAAAGTTATTGTTTTATATGTGGCATGTGGGAGGATTTTTAAGCTGCACCTACTGAAACCCTGAGGCCCTCCGTAGTCTACCCAGCTACACACCAAGAGCATGAGGAACATAGAAGTCTTCCTCAAAAGTAAAAAAAAAAAAAAAAAACCTGGATCACATATTCTAATGATGTATCTCACAACCCAGCATCCTTTCCACACAACTCACTTTTAAAAAGCTATCTTAGCATTTGTTTGCCTATTTTAATGCGACGGCGTCATGTTTATCTTACAGTCACATCACGGCACAGGGATCCTGGAGCGTGTTTACCTCCACACACACTCCTCCTGTCGGTCCAGGACGTGGGATTCCGTGTCACACGCCCACTCGCATGCACCGGCACATCGTCCCACACCCAAAAAAACAGGATCTTTTAATAAATGTGTAACCATGCACACACACCTTTCTCAAACATGCATTCCTCTGCAGACTGATTAAAGCAGCTCTCCCAGGGGCTCGTGGAGGAGTGACACCTGAGCAGCGCAGTGAGCTGCCCACTCTTTGGCTGCACAGCTCGGACCTCCCAGGTAAGTTTGAGGCTTTTCCAGTGGAAGTTTGGATTGATGACAGCTATACTTTTACCCGGGAGTTGTGATTTATTGCTTTGCAAGAAATGAACAGTGGTTGTTTTTGAAATGTTAAGAATTTGTCAGAGGAAATGATGCCATTTAGTGTGAATGTAGACATCAGTCTGGTCACAGAATGACGACACGCAAATCACCTGGATGACACACTGGAAGTATTTATGTTTGTTCATAGGATTTATGGAGGATTAAGATGCTTTAGGTTATAGCATGCATCAGAGTTTAGACTATTTGCCATCAGATGCTGAAATAATTTCAATTGTGTGCATAGATTCTGAATTATAGGCTCCAAGTAACAACACATGAATAAGATGTGAACAAAGAAACAGAAGAAATAAATGCCTTTCTGTGTTATGTGTGTTCTTCTCTCTATCAGTGCTTGCCTGTTGCACTGTTTGCCTCCAACTGCATCACACAGTCCAGTTTTCGAGGCTTGTTTTAAGTTGCCTGCGACTCATATTGGACACAGGCAGCTAAAGCAAGTCTGGGACGCCATGACACACTCACTCAGCCCGGGCCGGAGGAGCTGCTGCTAACCCTAACCCATGGCTGCTGCCATGTGAGGAATGGACGAGTCTCTTTTCGTCCAGGAGGAAGGGCCATGGGGGAATATTTTCCAATTAATTCTCCATTGATGGGTAGCATGATATTTCCTCCTCTTTGTCTGAGAGGAAATCATAGTTACAATTGGCAAACTAATGGGACAATCAAAGGCCTTATAGTCTGATGCAATCTGCGTCTACAAAGCCTGAGTGTGTGACCATGCAGGAACTTCTTTTGTACAAAAGTGCAAGCTATGAATAAACATAATAACCATGTCGTACAATACCTCACAGCCTGCAGTACATACACAGGATCGGTTTGCTTAAGGGCGTCACTGAGCTCAGTCAGTTTTCTGTTGGGTATGAAGTGTAATTTCATTTCAATGTATCATTTGTAGCTTAAATAAATACAACAAATTGTTTGAGAGTTCTTCCGGTCAAGATATTTTGTACTTGCACGATCCCATACATCTCTTTTGAAACTAAAAACAAATCTATGAAGATCCATGTAATCTGGATGAAATATGTAATTGTGTTTTAGATTGCTGCAGTAGATCAGCCTAACCCTGTTGACAAGACACACCAGACGCCAAAGCACACAACACCCGAGATGCACTTCAAAGTCAGGGTGTTAACCTAATTCTCTTTTTAAATGTGTTGAAACTCTGTGGCTTTTTGTTATTGTTGCCTCGTTCAGTCTCGGTCATAAGGAATAGACAAGTCTAGTCAGGGTTTGATGTCAAACTCATAAATAACATTTATAATTGTGGCTTTTAACACCTCACAGTGCTTCAGAGCAAAGACGTATGCATATATAGACCTGGATTGATCACATTGAACACACCGAAGCCCTTCGAGGCACATTTGTAATTTTTTGATGTCACGATATACAAAATAAACAGAATTGAACTAGAGATTGTAACAAATATGATATATGTACATATTCCTTCACATGTATAGGCCATATATATACATACACACATATATATATATATATACATATATATACACAGATATGCATATATATATATATATATATATATATATACATAATATATATGTATATATGTATAGGCCATATATGTATGTGTATATATATATATATATATATATATATATATATATATATATATATATATATATATATACTGCCTCTGAAACACACTATAATTAGAAAATAAATGACGTCATGGGCATCATAGCATGGTTTTAAAGTTACAACCCTCAGATTGAGGCTATATAACCTTAAACCCACAAACAGAAGGTCAGGGGGATGACATGTCCTGGCTTTCTCGTGTGCACTGAAGCGACCCATTGAAGGTAAATATTCTTTTCCCAACATGAAATAGGTCTTTGTTGTTTGCCGAGAGGTAAAGAGGCGGAAAAATGAGGAGGATCTGAACTGGTTTCCATGTCAAACACTTCAATTCACCATAGAAACTCAGATCTTAACGCGGAAACTTTATTAAACTGTGATGGTGGATTGATAAGGGCCCAATTTCTATCGGCCTCTTTTTATTGTGGGCACCAGGCGGGATGACAGAGGTAAATTGCTCTTTTAATTAAAGCAATGCACCAGGGGAAATTGCTGTCTGAATATTGTCTCAGAGATGGGGGCCAGTGACAGTTGCCTGGAAACTTCAATCTGTCCACCCCGCATTTATTCCAGATCACAGTTATGAGATAAAGTTTAATAAAAATCTTTTCCTCCGCCACCAACGAAATGAAATCCATCCCATTCTGAACAAGCGAACACAATGAGACAGGACTGCGGAGGAAACCTCATGTTCAACATGTATCTCTCAGGTTCGTCATTTTTTCCAGTATTAAGAATTATAGAAATAGGCGCTTATGATTCTTTGCATTCTGCCGGGTGTCCGCGTGCCGAGGCGACGAGGCTCCGTCTCCGGGGAAGAGCATTGTTCAGCTTTTTCAATCGGAAAAGCCCGTCTGCTCTTTTGTCGGAAATCGGAAATCCTTTTTCCTGGACGCGTTTCCTGCGTTTCTCGGAGAGGAGACCGCACCGGCGACGTGATCCTCGCATTAGACTGCGACTGGTGGAGGATACAATTAGGATTTAGTAATCACTGTTTTAGCATTTGTTGAGATGTTGCCATTTTTAACATTTATTTTCAATTTGAATCGTAAAGGCACGGGTCTGGTTAATTGTACAGCATCGTTGTAGTTTTTCTTCTTCTTTTTTTTTTTTTTTTTTAACAATTTGATAGAAGTGGTTTTATCATTAAATACGTTCTCACTTAAAACAGGGCGGAATTTATCCGTCTTTTAAGTTTATTCGATTTAATTGATCTTTTTCACCTGTTTCCTTGTTCCTATACTTGGGCGTGTTTGTTAAATTATACTCAATTACTTTTTTTAAAAATTGAAACATTGAAGTTGTTATCTTGACCCAGCAAAGACAGATTATAGTATTTTTGAATGGTTTCATATATACATTATAGACTATTACAATTAAAATGATATTCAGATATAGGTATGGATTAGATAACAACCCTTGCCAGGATGGACAGCTGGTGATACTGAACATGTGTCTGTTTTAATTTCAGATCCAACAGAAAATCTGTTGAAGGAAAGCAAAGGAACATCTTGGGGTCCACTTAATACAGGAGTACAGAAAGGTAAGAGAATCAAAGGGCATTCATATTTGTATTATGACCATGTATGGCACAGCTATTTAATATTAATTGTATTTTTCATTATATAAAATATATCTTTCTATAGGCTACTCTCAAACAATATCTGAAATTATTTATGAATAAATAACCACTGAAGAGAAACCTCTAAGGCTAACTCTTGACACCACTGGAAAAATAATGAAATACAATTCGAAGTATAGGAATTAATTAAGCTATACCTCAGTAATACTACCATGGCCCACATATTAGAGCATGATTAAAATGCGTTAAGGAGTCATTTAAATGAACTTCTTTGGGGGGTCCAATTGATTTTTGAATGCTCTGTTTGCAGCTGTTTGTTGGTCACAGATCATGATTTGTTTTCAATTACTGACGCCATTCGTTATAACCCTTAGCAGTTATAGCACCCCAAAATGATTTCATCTCAAAATGTGTCTCATCCATACTTAAATTCAAAACGTATAGGTCAAAAAAGAAACACATTAATTCACGAACATTAATACGAGATATTATTATAATTTAAAATCCCTCCAGAATCCGTTCGTCCACAGTATATCGGCACGGATTTAATTATATTGGACATAGATTTGAACGGCTATTAACAGCCCTCAATGCAATGTGGTAAAATAAATAAAAACAAACAATAATTACTATCTGATCATTTAAATGACATGTAATATTATTATTTTTTATTTGTAATGTGAATTAGTGGAGTATAATGTTGGTTAAAAATACTCTATTATCAAGCATTTTGAAAAAGTATATCGAAGGGAAAACAAATGGTATTTTACAAATGGTGGAAAACTGGATGTTAAATGACCAAGTGCAGGACAGTTTATTTCAAAAGAGCATAAACGTCTCTAAATAATAACTCATATTAGACTTCAATTTGCAATTGATCCGTACTGCTGGGTTTCTCGAAATATGCTGTCAATGGCCTATTATCAATATTATTATTATTAATATTATTATTATTATTAGTATTATTAGTTAAAATACTGAAAATAATTAATCTTCTCCCCCATACAGACTTTACCATATATACAAGTGTAAGCGGCCCCTCCTGCATGTGTTTGGTTATGTTCTGATTGATGATAAACACGTCTCCTCTTTGGTCCTCGTCTCCCAGGTAGCGGGCAGATTCAGCTGTGGCAGTTCCTGCTGGAGCTCCTCTCTGACAGCGCCAACATGTCGTGCATCGGCTGGGAGGGAACCAACGGCGAGTTCAAGCTCATCGACCCGGACGAGGTGGCTCGGCGCTGGGGGGAGCGCAAGAGCAAACCCAACATGAACTACGACAAGCTGAGCCGGGCGCTGCGCTATTATTACGACAAAAACATCATGACCAAAGTCCACGGCAAGCGGTATGCCTACAAGTTTGATTTCCACGGCTTGGCGCAGGTGTGCCAGCCGTCCACCACAGAGCAGGCCATCTACAAGTTTCAGGGTAACTTCTCCCCGATTCCCTTCACCGGGATTTCCAAACTGAACCTCATGTCTCCCGGTGTGGGGCCGCCGGGTTTCTCCTACTGGCCCGGCTCCCCTCCGGCCGCCCTGTATCACACCCACAGCCTCCAGCCGCCAGGGCCCTTTGGCACCGTGTCTCCGTCCCACATCAGCTGTGTCAACAACATCAGCAGCCTCACTAACATCAATAACCATTACAACTGACTCTTAATCCATCATTTAGCCAAACACGGAAACACACCGTAACACAGCAACGAACGAAGAGAGGTGACAGAGGCATATATCGGATTCATTTGGTTATAAAAATTCTAATCTTTTATAGAAGCATGACGATAGTTTCAGTATACATTTAAAACATGTAATTGCGGAGCTGTGACTGCATGTGGAGACAGCGTTTGCATGTAAGCAAGACGTCGAAAGACTTGTACATAACCAAACCCAATACAATTTAGCCCTTTATAATCTTTAAACCAAGACATTTTTCACGAATGAATTATTGAATCCATCAAGGGCCGCGCATTACGCAGTGGGTTCAACCGTTAAGCTCGGTATTGTAATACATATGACGTAGACAATACGAAATTCAGAAAAGTGACGAACAATGTAGATAATTATTAAACAAAAATATAAAATACAGAATCTGTTTTTTTATACACATCAGTTATCATGCTTTTTTTGTTTCTTTGCCGACTCTCATCCTCCTTCTTGAGTGCATTCAGGTGTATTTGCTGCAACTTGGGAGCAAATCACTTATTTTCTGGACTATTGGCGCCATCTAGTGGTTGAAGAACGGCCTAATGCCAGTTGGACGATGTGATTATTTTTCCTTATATCACCACTTGAAAACACCCACTCACCTGAAATATAGTCTCACTGTAATCACAGTTTGCTTAGAAATAATATAAGAATATGAAACTTGCAATACAATTAAAACCAGTACAGAGGCACCCGGTTGTCATTTGTGTGACTTGAGAGAAGTAGTCAGACATAAACTGTGAATTGATTAACTATACTCTGTAAATAGTGTATGCTGCTAAAGCGCAATGCTCAGGCTCTAGCTGCTTTTTAGTGATGTTGGATTGAATTAAACTGCATTCATTCACACAGCTTCTTACTGCAGACAAAACGACTGCACTAATACACATCTAATGAAATAAATAAAAAACGAATGTTTTAAATAAGTATCTTTGTCATTATGTGTTTTAATCATATGTGGAATGCATTTATTTCAGTCCAAACAGTGTGTGCCACAGCACCATCCATCCTCGACATGTGTGTTCTTTCACAAAATGTGTATTTTTAAATGTGTGTCTTTATACTCATTTGAAACTAATAAATATAATGATGAAGATTATGATGAAAAGTGGTCATATGATACGATTATAATTGGTAGAAAGTGGAGCAAACGGTTGATTTGCCAGCCCTAAATATTTGCATATACAATAACGCTGCTGCTGTATAGAAAACTAAATATATAGTTAGCTATAAACCTGTATCTAGTCGGTAGTTTTCCTGATAAATATCTTTCACCCATTCAGAAAACATGGCATAATGATCCAATTATCCATATGTAATATCTCAAAACTCAACGGTCTGCCAAGACACAGATGCCAGGTGTGGCATCATTTTGATTAGACTTCTTAATATTTTATAATGTGCTTTGCTACAGAGGCTAAAGGAGGTTTTGTTAATCAAGCAAGAACAATACTAATCAGCTATAACATTTTATATAAACAATGAATTAAATCCTAACTATTCCCAGTCATTGTGTATTCTAAAATGTCAGCATAAGTACAAAGGAATGCTTTTAGTCGTCATTACTTCATATTGTGTAGGCTAAACTGTACTTTTTATGGCGTATATGCTGATGATGTCTCGAGTGGTGACACACGGGACATTAGATGTTCTTAGCCACACAGGGGCGCCATAACTCTTCTGTCTGACCACTGTTTACAAGAAGACAGACTTCTTAGGTCAAGCATCTCCCAAGAACAGATGCACCACCAACTGTAACGGGTTGTACGTCTACCCAAATGCAACACACATGCTTGAAGGGAACTTCGGCTTTAATGTCCAACTTCAGGGAGTTTTAAACAGTCAGGATGAGAAGCCTGGGGGGTTTACCGGGAGTCAGAGAAGACAGGTTGAACCGGGGAAGACTGGGTCGGTAACAGGGGACCAGTCCGTGAGAGTACCGGAGAGTCTGGCATGGAAAACCACAAAACAAGCTGTGACTGGGAGGCAGCGCTCTATAGCGGCTTGATTAATGATCACAGGCAGGTGAGTGAACAGGTGAAGGGAGTTAGACTGATTGCGATCAGCTTTATTGGCCATGTGTGTGTTTATGTATGTAATTTGACTCTGGTTACATGTAGCTCTCGTCGTACACATGATATATATATATATATATATATATACTTTATTAATCCCCAAAGGGAAATGTGTTGTTACAGTAGCACCAATAAACTAAACACAATAATAAACAAAAACAGATACAACAAATAATACATATATAATACGCAAATATAATACTGGTGACAATTAATGACTGCAGTGTAAAATAAAATAAAATATAGACAGAGTACATATCATATACAAAAGTACATAATATAAACAAAGAATATACAAGTAAACAAGAGAAATACAAAAAAGACATTAAAGACAACATAGTAGAATACATTTAACAAGTAAGTTTACGTATAGGCCTATATCATAGTGACGGCCTGTGGAAAGAAGCTGCTCCTGTGTCTGCTGGTTATGGCGTACAGTGCTCTGTAGCGCCTCCCAGAGGAGAGGAGATGTAACAGCTTGTGTCCAGGGTGTGAAGGTCTGCAGTGATCTTTCCAGCCCCTTTTCTGACTCTGGAGCTGTACACGTCCAGGATGGAGGGCAGGCTGGAGCCAATAGTTCTCTCTGCAGACCTACCCATTGTAGTCTGTCTCATCCAAACCCACAGTGATGGAACAACAGAGGACAGACTGGATGATAGCGGAGGAGAACAGGATCAGCAGCTCTGCTGGGCCTTTTTCCAGATGTTGGAGGCCAACTTCAGGTCCTGCGATATTTTGGATCCTAGAAACCTGGAGGTCTCCAGCGCAGACACAGTGATGAGGAGGGAGTGACTGACAAGTAGAGTGAGGAAGGTGTGAAGCTGAACTGTGACACAAACTGCACAGTGCACGTCTTCATGTCTGGTCTGAGGATGATCACACAATGAAATGGGCATGCAATTTCTATGGCCATTATATATAAAGACAAAAAGAGTGCCTCCTATAATAGGTCTACATTTACAAAGACAGTTGTCACCGGAGAGCAGTGGCACACTCTGATGGATTAAGTAGCAGGTGAGAACAAAATGAGAAGGGAACCTGCTTTATGTGCTGAGGCTCCAGCAACAATACATTTACCAGCATGCAAAGCAGCCTTTACACTTTACTGCAGCCATTATTTCCCCATCATATTCTCCTCATTACAGAAGCACCCATTAGTGCTATACGTTACATTTTCCCCATGCAGTGGAGGAACCCTGAATCACATTTTTTCTATTTTGAGGACAGCCATTATACAAACGTCACCCTTTTTCCACTGGTAGGGCGTTAGAGGACCCTGGATCATGTTTTCTACATGTACATAGCACCTGCATCACATTCACTGGTCCCTGGATCTCATTTTCTCCATTAGTGCACTACATTACATTTTCTTGACTTAAAGGGCACCCTAGGAGGCCATGCATTGCATTTTATTGACTGCAAGGGCACACATTGGTGGACTACATTGTCTCCACTGGATCAGCTTCCTCCACTGGAAAGGCACCCTGCAGGGCCCTGCAAGCCGTTTTCTCCAGTATGAGAGCAGCCTAGAGATCTTTACATTGTATGTTCCTTAAATAAAAATAAAATGCATTTCTTTCTATTTTTTATGAACAATTCTGGATTACAATTATTATGGATTTAGGAGTGGAAGTATATTCCCTCATTACAGATCCCACTTCAAATGGTTTCTTCTCACATAGTTATAAACAGAGACATAACGTGTTTATGTGTGTCTCTGTGTGTGTTTTTAGAAGAAAGAGAGAGAGTGGGTCACTCATTCACAACAACAGCATGTGTGTGTGTGTCCTGCATATCAATAGGAAAGACTTGTGGTCGCTATTGACAACTGCATCTCTCTATCTCCCTCTCTCCCTCTCTTTCTCTTAGTGTGTGTGGCAGGCAGACTTAGACAGCAGCGTGGCTGAAGGGAGAGTCTCCAAGTGGTCTGTAAGAGAGAAATGCAGGTGTGTGCTTCTGCCCACAGGGACTGAGTCACTTCCACTCCCCTGCCTCTAATCTGCTGCACCTTTTGTTGCCGCTAAGTACTCATCCTCTCCCTGCTTACGTCACAAACTAGGTGGGTGTTTTTTCTGCAAGCCACAAGGATTACGAGAGTGAACAGAGAGGACTGAGGAGCGGGAAGAAACATGAGGAGGATGATAATGAGAGAAGAGGAGAATTATCTTAGTAATAATGTTACTTATAGCACTTATGTACAGATATATTTAGTTTAGATTAATTGCATTTGTGACTAAAATCAGACATCAGATCTGAGTCTTGGTTATCAACATATGGTTGTGTTGTCATGTAGTTTCAAAAGTGCATATTTCTGGGAGGAACATTAAACGCTGAAGAAATAATAACAAAGTCGACGTCACAAAAAGTGAAAAATGTGAAAAATGTGATCATTTACCATGTTGTAACTCCCATATGAGAACATCGCACAGCAGAAGCTATGAGCGAGCCAGTTAGGTTTGCTCACATGGACTAACATGCACTAACATGTATGTCACCAAAGCAAGGAGAAGCTTACACAACACACACAAAATGATGGAGACATGATTCTCTACTCAGGTATTGTTACTCCACTGTAGCTTTACACGGCAAATTGTTGCTTGCTGCTGTCACTAATGTTCTGTATGTCATATATTTTTCCATTAAAAGGTTAATGTTTCTTCAAGCAACTTTAAACAAAGAAATGTGTGGTACATTTGCTCATACTACATGGGGTTTACATGGGACACACATCAAGGGAAGAAAGTGTGGTATCTCCGTCATACACCAGTTTAATATAAGGATGCAGGTTTAGGATGCTTGTGGGCTTTGTGTGGCGATGTGAAGTGTTGCAGTCAGTGAGTCACTCTTCCAGCTGGAGAGAGTGGTAATGAAGGCTCCACTAAATTAAACGACACACCTACGTGGTGTTGAAATAGACTTGTGAATAAGAGAAAGAGAGAGAGAGAGAGAGAGAGAGAGAGAGAGAGAGAGAGAGAGAGAGAGAGAGACAAGGGGAAATGTGAAAGGTGAACGACTTAAAGAGGTGGCGAATAGAGAGGAAACAAAGGTAGAATAAGTGACAGCAGAATAAATTAGAACAATGTCTTTTGCCCTTGTTGCAGGGTCACCATCTCGTCTGAATAGAGACCAGATTCTGTGAGCTAAGAACGACACTTTTAAAACATCGTGGTCTCTTTTAACCTTGTGAAAGTAAATAGCAATATGAAAGCCATATTTTGGTGCAAAATTCGTAAAAAGTGCATTAAATGCCGCAAATGTGAAAACTGGGTGACAGGAACGAGGCAACTGTTTGATTTTGAAAGGGGAATTTGTCAATTTAGACCAATGGCTTGCGATTGGAGCACCTCTACACTTTGGATTTTAGCCGTTACACAAAACTAAATGGATGAATAATCATGCAGATTCTTATGATGCACAGTGATTCATTGGCAGGTTAAGAGGGAAACAAAAAACAATCAACACTGTGTAGGTGTCTGTATACTGACCTGGTCTTTTATCATATTGGAACTTAAATATAAAAAGTGTTATATAAACACAACAGTATATATAAGATGTACAGTATCTTCAATGTTTGGAGTTTTATCCACTGAGCCTAACGTCACCATGCGATGTAAAGTGAAGAGCAGTTGCCTTCCACTGCAGTAATCTAGTTAAAGAGATTAGCAGTAGGGTGGTTATGTAACAAGAGGACAGCCGAATAGATCTAATCTCTATAGGTTCAGTCAGTCTAGATTTGATACGTGAATGTCAAATTATTATAATAATCATATATTTTATATAGCGTTTCTCTAGACACCCAAAGTCGCTTACAGAGTCCAGAGTCCAGTAGTTATCCACACACACAGTCATACCAGTGGTGGTAGCCACAGCTGCCCTGGGGCAGACTGACGGAAGCGTGGCAGCCAATCAGCCCCTCCGACCACCACCAACATTCATTCACATCCCTACGAACCGGGGTGAGGCTGCAGTGCATGTCTTTATGATGGTGGGGGAAAACGGAGGACCCAGAGGAAACCCACGCAGACACGAGGAGAACATGCAAACTCGAAACAGAAAAGACCTGGGACAACCGGGAGGACCGGGATTCAAACCCAGGGCTTTCTCGCTGTGAGGCGACAGTGCTAACCACTGAGCCACCGTGCTGCCTTTTTCCATCAAAAGCCGACATTCTGCAATCAGAATCTTATGAAAAGTAAAGCACAAGTACCACACAACTGTACTTTGTGTTCTACTGTGTAGGATTTATCGGCATCTAGAGAGGAATTTGCACATTGCAACTAACTGAAACTTCTCCGGAGTGCCAAGTGTGGATAGGCAGGTGGCCGACATTGAAAACATGACTCCATTCTGGTTTCTGTAGAAACATGGCGGCCGGCTCTGTTCTCAGGTGATTCGACACAAAGAACTATTATTAAAATGATATTATGTTGATGTAAATTACCCCCCTAAAGACACTGTACCTTTTAAGCGTAGTATTTGAGTATAAACCCTCCACTTCAGTCTTTCATTTACTGTCAACATGAGATGCCATTTAACATATCTTTGTTTTACATCATGATTCCACCTTTTATATAAAAAAAAAATAGACTGTATGATATATTACAGTCCAAAGTGTGTTGTGAGAAACACTTTTCTAAAACACATTTAGATAGGAGACCACTGAGGTGTGTGACTGAGGTGTGTGGCTTCACGGTTTTATAAACGAGAACATAAAACAGTCTTTTAGGAATTACGTACTTTAATATGACAGCGGCCTACTCACACTGAGTGTGATAAATGACTGATGAATGAACGCTGAAAAATGTGATTATGATGTTTCAATGGAAGTGAAAGTCTGAAATCGGTGATGCAGGTGGATGAACTGCAGAGTTGCTCTCCCCTTTCATTAATGATGAGAACATAAAGAGGACACATCCGGAAGAGCGGTAAACACATGCAGCAGTGAGGCAGAGGTAAGAGTCAGAGACAGACGCTCTCGAGCACTGTGTGCATGTCTTCTATTGAAACCACTGTGTGTATGTGGTGCACAGTGGTTCAGCCCCCTCACAGGCCCACACAGCTCATTTTGTCCATGCGGCTTTCATTCAATACCCACCCGTTACTATAGAGACACGGTGGAGAAGAATGCAGAAGGCCGGCTGGCAGACAGATATGCAGGAGACCTGGGCTGAATCCTAATAAAAAAGAGACGGCTCACAACACTGCCCAGGGAGGCCTTTGCATCATGGCGCTGCAGGATTTTTGCCATACAACCTGTAAATACTTGTGGAAAAAAAGAAGACAAAGCAAAACTATTGAAAGCTATTTAGACCACAATGAGAATATATTCTGATAACTCCAATAGAAATATAACACCCATCCATCATTGATAAGTCAACATACTGGTACACACTATGAATAACAATATAATGGATTTTAGTATTTGATTAACATACCATTAAAATAGTTTTGAGTAATACAATTTTGTTTTGATCCTATTCTCTATTGTCCTCAGACTGACATTAGATGGACATAAATGAATGAAATAGAATCATCTAAATCTGGTTACTCTCTATCCATCGTTGTGATTTATTTTCCGTTCTTTCTTATTTCACTTTCTTTCTTCTCTCTCCAACTATCAATATTTTGCACATTTTCCATTTCTGTCATGATTCTCTGTAATATTTTCTGACTACCTTTCTTTACTTTTACTCTGTAAATAGATACTCTATGCCCCTATAACACACACACACACACACACACACTCACACACACACACACACACACACACACACAAAGAGGAAGAGAGAGAGCAGAGGGATAGTCACAGACGGCTCTGAGACTGCAGCAGATTCTAACCAATCACATGAAGGAACCCTCCAACCCACGTGTCTTATTCATAAAAAACAGGAGAAAAGCCTTACCAGCTAAATTCTCTCATCCAGCATATCACCAATGTATCCATGCTTTAAATGAAATCAACTTCTGAAATGTAATAGTATGCTATATTTTAATGTACAATGTGACTCGATTAAAGGGGATGTTGAAGCCGTTCCTCAACTTTTCACATTTCTTGAAATGATTATTGATAATGTGCATCGTAGCGTGAGTTTGTATTACAATGATGCATGCAGATCCTTCAGAACATATTTTTACAATCAACTTTCTCACTGCTGGATCCCTGTGTTCCCATTTCAGTATGTGGCCCCGTTTACAATACCCAGGACACACCGACAGGACACCAGAAATATCCTTCATGTGTCAGATTACTTCCTTGTGCTCCCTGTGCCAAACACGTATATCAACTGCAATGCATCTTGGCATGACATATAGATGTTCTTACATGTATATATCTGCCCGTTGCTTATACACCAATATACCTTTACAGGTAAAACACCTCAACAAATGATATCTTTGTATATTGAAATATAACTACAGCTATTCCATGTTAGAATACCTCTATGTTTTGAGTTTGTGTTTCATGGCAACCACCGCAATCTTGTGAGCTTCAGTCCCATGGCATCCTGTAGTATCATCCGAGAAAGCATATATGTCATGGGATTGTTTCTGTTGCATAACAATGTCCCAAGGGTTGCATGCAAATCAACAGATTAGTGGGTGGCGTGAGTGGATAAGAGGATGTCCGAGTTAATTACTGCAAACATAGGCCATAAGTTGGTGCTCACATGGAGACAAGATATATATATATATACAGTATGTTAGTGCACACACATACGTACACATTAGGATGAAGTTAAATTAACAATACAACAAGAGAGAGAGAGACAAGAGATCCTACAGAACGTTGGATTTATTTCATCATTGTCACCTTAAACAATTATTGTATTGACCTTTTATTAACATGTAGAGAGAGTGAATGCAACTGTGGTGTGACCACAGACAACAAGCACATTTAAATATTACTTTCCATCGCTGACACAGGAAAAAAAAAAAAAAACGTACACAAGATTTTTGTAGCATAACACTTGGTGACTTTAACTGCAAAATAAATGAAAAACACTTCCGTGCCTAACAGCAAACACTGGTACACGACCAATATGTTACCACTGTGCCAAACGTCACATGTTTGTCCACAGCTGTGCAAAATAGCAGCATTATATTCCACTTTGCAAGCGATGAGCTCACAACACAACATCACAATGATCACTTAGAAGCATAATATTTTTTAACAATTACTGTCAAGGTTGCCCTATAAGCTTGGTTTCAGAGTTGGAGTCAAATCACATGTAGCTTATAGAAACTGGAATGATGTGTGCAAATGATAGTCACTTCATAACGAGGCCTTCACATTCAATATTTACATCACAAGGAAACATCCTCCCTGAATTGACCGCACTGAATCCAAACCCAGCAAACTGAGGATCACAACACATTTACAAAGCAGGGCATAAATACCATTTGACCATTACGCTCTTGAACTAGATCATATAGCCCCCTTCACAAATGGGCAGATACAAATAAAATACAGCGCACATCTAAAATGTGGGATATCTACATGTAAACCACAAGTTTCAGGCCAAGAGTATTTGATAGTTGGCACATATGAGATTTTAAAACAATCTCTTGAAAAACTGTACATTCAATTAAGTCTCTATAGATATGTTGGCCTCTGCAATGTATTGGAAAACAATACACAACGGGGGCCTTGGGTTGATAACCTTGCTGTATATCTAGGAGCCCATTTTGTGCCGTTTATCACATCCCAGGTGGGAAATACATTTCTGCCACCAACCCTCATGATCAACTTGAACCAACGGCTCATTGAAAATTACATATATGTTGTTTGTTGTTGAAAACAACTTATTTTAAATATGAGTTGGTTTATATGAATACATTGGTGGTTTTGATCACAGACGTTGAGAAGGTTACATTCTAACCAGGTATGCAGATACACATCATGAGGCTTTTCAGCAGTAGATGGACTAAACGCTGTTCACCTCGGTATCAGAGGGATATATACTAATGCAGTTTGTCCCCTTAACGTGTAACATGGTCATCTGCTGCTTGTTGAACAGCTTACCTATCAGCTGGTAGAGAATCTAAAAAAGCACAATATGCTGCATATACCTGTACTTACAAGGCTTAGGCTTATGCGATGAAAGTGTGTTGGGTTCACTATATGGCAACGTTGTGGCGAGGTGACTCAAATAGCAGTGAGCGGAGGATAAATGGCTGCACAGGTCAGCACCTCGGACAGCTCCGCCTCTCGACTTCACACACACACGCACACACACACACACACACACACACACACACACACACACACACGCACACACACACACACGCACACACACACGCATCCACGCGCGCGCAAAATCACGCATCTATTCTGGCACTGCTTTGAAGCTCAACACACTGCGACATCCACCCGCACAGGAAGTGGGCTAATCATGAATGAAACGGGGAGTGGGGTGTCACATGGGATGTGATCAGTACCACCAAGTCAATCCCTGCGTCACGCAAACGGGACAAGACAAAATAGGACAATATTACCATTGGCATGCACGTATGAAGTCTCCTACACTGTATCCTAAACACCACACTGAGGTTGTGTAACATGATTAGAGAGAGAGAGAGAGAGAGAGAGAGAGAGAGAGAGAGAGAGAGAGAGAGAGAGAGAGAGAGAGAGAGAGAGAGAGAGAGAGAGAGAGAGAGAGAGAGAGAGAGAGAGATATTCAGCCCAGGCGCGAGAAGCCTTCAACGTTGGCCTTTTACATTCAAAACCACCGTTGTGCGATTTTGCAAAACATTCATCTTTAAAAATAAAAACCCAACCGATCTTGTTTGGTTTTGTTCAGCGGTCCAGGTTCGCCTCGCTCGTATCTCGTTGGTTTTTAAGGTCCTGGAAGACCTGGGTGAAAAAGTGCGGGTCTGCATTGAGCTGAAGCATTTTGGCACTGAGCCTGTTGATGATCCGGAGCGACGTCTCCCAGAAAACGTCCTTGTTCGACTCGGACATGAACGGCTTGAGCGGGTAGGAGATCTCGTTGCCCATGTAGGAGTAGGCGAGGTAGAGGCACGTCTGGAAGGTTCCCTGCAGCTCGGCCGCGCTGTCGATGCTGTCCGCTATCGTGTCTTCGCACAGCAGGTACACGAACACCACGTTGGCCGGCGTGATGAAGCCTTGGTCCTGCCAGCCCTGGAGCAAAAGAGTCCGGTCGATGTTGCGGAACCAGAGGATCACCTCTCCGCTGTTAAGCTCTTTCAGTTTAAAACACCTGCGGCACATGAAGTCCCCCAAAGAGCGGAGCAGCTCCCCGGTGGACGCCTGGATAACGATCCGCCTCGGTGACACCACAGCCAGGCCGCTGGGCTGCTTCTGGGCCGTGGAGAGCCTTCCGTTTTGGACGAGGCCATCGCCGTTTTTCGTGGGGACCGTGGGCACCGGGACCGGAATCGGCGCTTTGGGTTTCTTCTCTTCGGTTTGGTGCGTCTTCCGGAGGTTGTCGCTGTTGAGCTGAGCCACCTGGCCTGACGGGAGCTCGCGCGCGGACAGCGGGTTCGGGGTCACTTTCTTAGCACTCTTCTTAGCCGAATTGGACACCAGCTTCTTCCAGGAGAGAGAAACGAACATCGAGTGCCGCTTGAGGCTCTTGTCGTTTTTGGCGAGCTCGGCGTCCATAATAGATGCCTTCTTCGTCGCCGGCGATATAGAGAGGACGGTACCCATGTCTGCAGAGGACAGAGCCGCGGTGGTATGTGGATGATGATGCTGCACACTTCAACGCTGTCTTCTGCGGGGTGAGAGGCGGTGGAGGGCAGTCACGACAACGAGTGGAACTCCATTTGCTCCGTGTTAGGTGTGACGGCTCCCGGGCGGCAGAGGAACGAGGACGTTGCGGTTATCAGAGTGCACTTGTCCTCCAACAGATGCCGTCAGCGCCTCAGCATGGACACGCTGCGACACAAGCTTATGTCTGGCGCATAGGAGAAAGATGAGTCGCCCTGCGTTAAGTCATTGGTTTGAACGAACCAGCCAGTGGAGCCCGGACTGACGGGCGAGCCAGCCAATGAGAAGGCAAGCCAATCAGAGATCCAATCACGGGGGCTGTTGTTTCGTTAGTTCTCTGTGTTGTTGCATAGCTTACAGGTTTAAGACGTGCTGTTCTGGTTCCTGTGCGTTTCTTCTCCACTGGTCTAGTTTGGAGTGCTATTTATAACTCGTGTTCCTTTAATCTCCTCAGCGGTCAGACGTGTAGGTCCAAACACTGACCAATGAATGCACTCGTGGAAGCCCTATATCCTCTTTACATTTGCTTCATATTATCATCCTTAAATGCGTATCTCCATTCATGTATTTAAATAATTAATGAATGGTTAATATATACACCTATGAAGTGGCGCATTTGCACTCGTCAATCTGGTGTTAAGAAATGTTGATCAATCACAGTTATATTAAAAACAGTCATCCTGGTGAAACTCATATAACGGAAACACCATGACGAGGCTTAACATGACACAAAGACACATACAACACATACAGAGAGACACAATATCATTAAACAAAAAAACAACCACGATGTGATACATAATGACAAAGAGGAGAAACAAAAACATGACACATGACATCAAAGAGATCCAGAATAATTCCAAAAGACTGAAAATATCCACATAAACTCATGAAACGAGAAATAGATGCATGATGACTCCAAAGAGACATAAACAACAACAACAACAACAACAACAACAACAACAACAACAACAACAACAACACACAGAGGTTAATCATGCGTGTCATGACGGGGCCTTTGCCTGCAGGAGCCCATGCACCGCATTGTCTAATGATCTCAGGCTTTTGTCATGAATCAAACTCAAAGGCCGATGGCTGCAGAGATGCCCCCTTGGAACTTTATAGTATTTCACCTTTTACCTCCTTGTATACCTGATTAACATGGCAGCACTTCATCAAACTACATTGTTCCCCCATTGGGTTTACTTTATGTATCTAATGATGATTTCTCTCTAAAAGCATTGATGCATAATCTATAATTACACATTTAAAGACATCCTTAACTTCACAATTAAATCACCTTGTCATTAATATCTGGAAATTGTGTCAAACAGGTGTAAATAAACTTGTTTTAACAGATTTGAAACCACAAAAGAAAATATTCTCCAAAATGATTCACATTATATTGCCAGCTCTGGCCAGACCTTACAATTCAAACTATGTTTGATGCAGGCATGATGTCATTTTTAAATAGAAACATAAACTGCATTGAAGTACATATCCTTTTTGGCCACTACTTGTCTTTCAAAGATTGTATTACTATTATTTAATTCAATTCAGTTTATCTGTGGCTAAAATAAGATAACACATTTAGTTCCACCGTGGAACCACTACAGGTTTGCTGCAGTAGTGATTTAATAGGCCACCGTTTTAATCCTGCACTCAGCTCCTGTAGCATTGCATGTGTGTCTCTGCATTTGTGATCCAATTACCTTCAGCAGGACTGGCACCCATCCACTGAGTTACATGACTGCTGCCTGATCTCTCCATTCAGTTCGTAGAAACAAATACAAATAGCATTCGCAGTCTATGGAATATCGAGAATGGGCTTTACCACTTCTCTGGATTGTAAAGATACATATCTGTAAACACCTGCTTTCTGATGTCATTCTCATTGCTTGTTCCATTAAAATCCCAACTGTGAGATATCTTCTAACCTTTTTGGTCCAGTTATTCAACAAGTATTTATATAGATATGTGTTTCAGTTTGACTAAATTTAATTTTGGTCAATCACAGTCTGAATGTATTTAGTTTTGCATAATAGAGCTAACATATAGACAATGTGAAATAAAATCAGCTGCAACTCATCTACAAGCACTTGTTATAAAAAGTTGAGCTCGGATCTAGTAATCCATGAGAATTAATAAAAGCGTATTGATATTTATTAATAAAAACCCACCCACTATACATCATACACTTATTATGAACTACAACATATAAACACACTATTGTAGTTCTTGGAATAGTCACACCATTATAATTAATAGAGTTGCATACATGAACACAGCGTTTCCACTTTATTTGTGTTACTCCGCATGACTTTAAACTATTGTAATCCAACTGTTAGTATCCTGTGTGATTGCACCATTTTCTCTCTCTCCGTTGTGACAACATTATGTAATAAAACAAACATTAGGGGTTGGCTACAAAACCACTTTGATAGGTTCAGGACAACTGTCACCTCCCAACAACACTTGGACCCTCGTCATACTCAGCTCAGGTCAATGGTACAGCAGGTAGTCCATATCAATGTGTCCTTGGGGAAGGCACTCATCCCCAAATGGCTCCCACAGGTGGATCCAGCAGACTATGAATGCATATGAATGAAGAGTCCTGATAGGTTGATGACATCTTATACTGTATGGTAACCCTTAGCTGAGGTGTGAATGGGGGAGTTACATGTATTGTTAAAGCTCTTTGAATGGTCAGAAGAACTCATGCAGACAATCAACATCATCATCATCAATACAATGAATTATCAATACAGGCCTGATGTCATCATCTCCAGAAGGCGTTGAGCCGTCTGTTGGTATAATCATCACCCACAACCACTGTGACAAGAAGAGAGACTAAACTACAGGCAATTTAAACAGAACTAGCAATTTCAGGTGAAAGAGAATGATGTCCCAAAAACTGCAGTGCCTACCATTTCACACAAACTTGTTTGATCATGCCAACGTTTGATCCAACCCAACATAAATCCGGAGGTGTACAACAGAACCTCTTTCATCACAAATCAAAAAAAACACAACAGGATGTTGTGGAGGAATAATCTCAATGTATTAGACATGAAACATCCGGCTTTTCGGAATCAACATCACTGTTTCAGAATAAAGAAATGAAGATGAGTCTGAGAATCATGGTAATCAACGTGTCACGTTATCCCCTTGAACAGTTGTTATAGTGAAGGTCTGAAGGTCAGAGTCCTGTGAGAAGTTCTGAACAGCTATGGCGTGGTTTAAGTGTGCGAGAGACGACTCAGAGAGGAGACGGTTCCCACTCAATGGCTGCTCCTAAAGCAATGCTGCAATAGCATCTGTTATATCACTGCACTCCTGCCCTGATTTGTGTATTGTATTATAGTACTTATTGTGTTTGTGCAGTACTTATTGTGTTTGTATGTTTTTATGTTTACTGTATGCACCTATACACCAGAACAAATTCCAGGCAGGTGTAAACCTACTTGGCAATAAATACTATTCTGATTCTGATTCTGATCAGAACTGGAGAGCATTCTTCAGTCAACGAAGAGAAAGGACGTTGATGAAGGCTTTTGTCGATGGAAAAGATGCACAAACAATCATGGATTTTATATCATATCATTTATATCATGTAATTTGTTGCTAGATGATGATAAATACTAATGGTGCTCATTCTGTTTGGTAGAACTTAGGCTACATGTAAGAGAAAGAATAACCAGAGTTCAATGCAGTTACTTTTATGTGCTATATAATGATTATAATGCTTTTGTATAGCACCCAATAGCAACCCTAAATCCAATATCCACACAGCTCACTTTTGTAAGCTGTTTGAATATTAACACAATTCACGATTAAATTGACTTTGAGTCTCTGCTATCTTTCTTTGTTTGAGATATTCTGGGATTGGTGACTAGGGTTGGGTACCGGAAACCGGTGCTTTTGTGGCACCGGTTCCAACACATCCGGTATTACCCGGATCGAAACGCAGCGCACATTTCGGTGCTTCTTTCCGGTGCCTGAGCCGATTGAAATTGAAAAAACTATTGTTGTGAACGTCTCTGGTGACTCCGCCCTGTCAGCAGGTTACGAGCCAATCACATTTAACTTTGACAGCGGAGACAATCGCCGTGTGTGACTGCTGAACCCGTGTTGAGAACACCAGCTTCAGGCTGGATACAATGGGGAGACCGTCACCGGTCCCCTGAACACGGGGAGAGCGATGAATAAAAGAGCAGCCTGAACTCAGACTAGTACCGGAACGTTGATTGCAAGTCTTGCATTCATAAAATTAGGCCATGAAATAATAAATTAACCATTATAACCATGTTTAAGCTAGCTCGTAGCTCGCGATAGCACGTAGCTAGCGCGAGCTACGAGCTACGTGCGTGACAGTCTGCTAGCAGGTGTGTGTGTGTGTAGCGGTCCCGGCTGTATACCCGGTGTTACCGGGAATATAATAACGGAGTCACTTTGTTTCAGTGGAACTCTCGCTATCAGAAGCAAAACGTTATGTATCACATGTCATCTTCAGGACCTCTGATTGGTTGTTCTTTTTGTCCATCAAAACAGTGACATATCACAAAATATAATGGAGAACACGTATTGTGTATGTTAACGGTCTGATATCGGTCGTTTGTCAGTGCTCCATGCTAACGGCTTCTACAGGGAATATGGACAAAGAGAATTTGAATGTCCTCGTGCGTTTAAAAAATAAGTATCGGTTCAGGCACTGTTTAGGCACCGGTATCGTTTTAAAAGTACCGGTTTAGCACCGGTATCGGAAAAAACCCAAACGATACCCATCCCTATTGGTGACACTCAAATAACTAATCCAGCACATCAGAACATAATGGTCCAACAGACACAGTACATGTTTGAGGAGAACTTGCAGATTCTGTGCGTACAAGAATATGTTTTCATGTTATTACGCCAGACATTGCAGAGTTCATTATTCAGGAAGTTAATGACGTCAAACATTCAAACCCTTATTCTACAACATGTTGCTGTCAACATCAATGGGAGGTAGGAGATAAGTGACCCAGGCTGGCAGAGTAAGACAGACGCATTTGGGTTTTAAAAATGGCATGTGCAGGGAAAGACACCAAGAGAAGGATGGAGGGAAGAGTGGATTATAGATGGACAATACATTATTAATCTCATCGTGAATTTGTGACGTTGGAGCAGCAATGCCCCATAATTATGGAACCAAATGACAAGTACATATATAGGTAATATAAATACATATCAAATGAAATGTTATAGAGAAACCAAAACAGTAAACACTCAATTACAGTAGATGGAATACATACATTCAAGATGTCTACTTTACACTGTCTCCACTGAGATGTTTGCTGTTCCAGATGTTCACTCGTATTACCTCAGGATGAAGGGACCATTCTGATGTGTACATTGACCAGACACACAGCACAACCAGTGCTGTCAACACACCTGACAACTGAATAGTCATTTCAGAACATAAACAACAGTCAGAGTATGAATTGAAATGCTGCTTTAAAAAATATTGGTATCTTATTGTCATCATCTCCTCCGTTACACACCCTACAATATGCACATGTCTAATTTAGGTTGATTCATGCCTATCCCATCACAACAATATCAAATTCAATATCTATGGAATATTGCTTCGGTTATGAAAGTCTAATGCTAAAGCTCTGAAGCTACATTTTAGGTGCTGTGTACACATTCTGCATGACGTAAGAAGACACCTACACGAGAACATATACGTTTATCTCTCTACGTTTCCTGTGGCAAGTTCGCCTCCTGGTGGTGATTTAGTGAAATTGTAGCAGCTGCAACAAAGGCCGAGTCTTCTCTTCACCATGTTACATGTTTAAGTATTTTAACCTGATCTGATCATAACACATTGATTTCAAAGCATTGCACTCTCTCTCCGAGGAAGTCACACAATCCAGAATAGATCTTAGTATTTAACTTTGAGTTTGACACTAAACAAATTGACATATTAATATTCTTATGCTGCACAGAGTTGGAACACTTTCATACATTCATTTTGGGCTATGTGACTATTGTTACACCATGTGTAAGTATGTGTTCTTTATTTAGGATACTTGCTTGATTAATAAAACCAACTTGATGTGCTTTAAAGTTCATAATAGTTTAATTTGTTAAGCTTCCATTTTAAATTGAACAATTTCAGAATGTATTTAGTCTTTTTTTCTGATTCATACTGGAAACAAGGCAATGTATTTTCAAACAGCCAACCCACAATAAAACATTTAATTTAATTTATTTATTTGTACAGGGACCGTACACATTAATCAACCCATGGGTAAATGTGTTAACGTTAGCTAAGGCTAAATTTCAGCTTTGGTCCTTGTGTCCCCAGATGTTATAGCCTTCTCTAAAGGAGTAAGATGTTAACACAGTAACATAATAAAAAAGCAGTAAACATACAGGTTACGATGAAATACTGGGCTCTTCATAAAATCATTAAAACATAAAATAAAACAAAATAAAAAAACAGACATAAAAACAATCTCCACCTACACGTTTGGAGAGGACAGGTACCGAGTGGACCAATAGAGGGCGCTCACATCCAGCTGCACGTCATCCTAGAAGACTGAATGGAAAACATTATCGTGAAGAGCTTGCTGGCGACATTTCCTGTCAGCAGGCGTCTTCACCAACTCATCCGAACATTTAATTAGTTCCAGTGAAACAGTGGGATGACATATCAGCATAACTGAAGAGAGGAGGAGTGAAGGTTCCTGAGACCTCGGACTGATATTAACTTCAGTGACAGCTGCAGTTCGCTGTCTGCCAGCAGGACAGTGGGAGTGAACAGGGACACATGCTTTAACGCTCTTTTGTGTTATTGCAGTACACATATATAAATATAGAAACAGCTGTTTTTTTAAAGACTTTTTTGGTCCGCCTTTTGAACACATTCAAAGGGAAATCTGCTTCTGTGTGTGTGTGTGTGTGTGTGTGTGTGTGTGTGTGTGTGGGGGGGGGGCGTGTGAGTGTGTAGGTGTGTGCGTGTGAGTGTCTGTGTGTGTGCTATGCAGATCAAACAGCAATGAAGGGATTGGGTGTCGTGTCTTATCGCAGACGTGTCTGTCAAAGCCGGTGGGAGGGATTAGCATGGCCGATGCAGGCAGGTGGGGACGAAATGCAATCTAGAGAGGATCGAGTGAGAGAGGGGCAGGTGGGATCACACACACACACACACACACACACACACACACACACACACACACACACACACACACACACACACACACACACACACACAAACACAAACACACGCACACGCACACGCAGGTGGGTCACTTTGAATGTCACACACAGACTTTCTTCTCCTCTCGTCTCTCGTCATATTTTCCCATCCATGACACAGCAGGATGGTTCAAACAACTGGATGGAGCAGTTCATATATCATAACGAGTCATCCTCTCATTGAGAAATATGTCTATCAGTTCTTCGTGTACATCCCAATTGTGGTGCTGGGGCGTACGCTGACATTCAAAATAAGCTGTCATATAAAAATGGCAAATGAATAAATAAGCACAGTAGTGGACTGCAGGGGCAATTGTTGATTATTTGTATATTTGCAGCTCATTATTCTCTACTACTTTATGCTTGTCCTCCACTTTAATTACACTTAGTTAATACTTTCAACTACATTAATCATCTATTGTATAGTCATCTATTATGAAAATGTTACAAATCAAACCATCAGACAATTAGCGTCACCTAATAATAACACAACCATCCTTTATATTACATTCTGCAGAATACATCTGCATTACTAAAGAGTAAAGGTACAGTATATTCGCTGATATATGGTTGTACTTTTGCTTTATTCCTTTGATCTTACTTTTACGACTTATGGTAAGTAACAAGTAAATGATGATCTAAAAGCTAGTTCTGTCATTAAAGGGTAATGGTGTTATGTATAATCTTCATAATGCTCATATTCTGTAGCAGTAAGAGCTCTGCTCGGATGATGCTCGATCTGATCTTCCTTGTGTACTGCATGGTTCTGCTTTGAAGATACTCTCATTATCCATGTCAATGTGGACAAATGCAACAGGGAAACAATTTAACAACTGCATGGCGAGCAGCTCTGATCTCTGAACACATAAATGTTCAGGTATATTTAATACACAGATGGATATATTACCAACACCAAATGATGGACCCTATAGCTTTGAAGCAGGAGCTAAGTAAGCTAATGTGGCCACCCTGTTCAGGCATATGTTACATGTAATGAGACAAAAGCAGCATCTGGTGTTAAACAACCCCACCTGCCACTTCCTATTGAGTCATGGAACAAAAGACAAGAAACAACGATACCGAAACAGGGCTTTAATGTTGCAACAGTTCAATCAAACAGCAGGTGATCAAAGGCTATGATCTCTCTGTCTCTTTCTCATGCACACACACAGACTCACACACACACATGTGCACAAACAAACACAGACACACACACACAGTTACAAGTGGGTGTCGGTCTTTCCTCTTGCATAAAACCAGCCTGCAGTTCTGTTCTGTTTTGTTGCGGCTCGCTGCTATAATTAGAGCAAGGGGGCGATAAGCATTCGGACGCTTTGATGATCTTATCTGGAGCAGCCAAAAGACGGATGGGGACACACACAGATGTAGGCTCCATCTCACGCACGCACACACACACACACACACACACACACACACACACACACACACACACACACACACACACACACACAGCAGGAGGAACATATTCACACAAAGAATTAAACAGACGTGTTCATATGGAAATAATTTCAAATGACATCCATGTCTTACTGTTATGGGGTCTGAGATGACGAGTATGAACCACTCTTATCTCTTACTCCTTAATGTTTCTGAAGTCTTCATATAATTCATATGGAAAGGGCCTCTGTCGGTATGACTGTCTTTCGGTTTTTCTTGAGTCGTTCATCCGGTGAGGTCCTGAGGCAGCACAGTGTTGAGCAGGAAGTCGAGCAGGATGAGAATGGTTCTTGAGAAAGCTGCAGCAGCAATACAGCAGGCCAAGGTCAGATCCAAACAGGTCACTGTAGTGTATTACGATATTACATGGCTCTGTCATATGTGTATGATTGTCTTCTTGTCTAGAGATGCTCATTTTTATTAGAGTACAGTATGAAGCGTCCATTAATTGAAGCGTTCAAATAAAAAAATGACTTAAGAAAGCCTATTCACAGGATTGATCCTGGAAACTGTGTTGATGATCTCTGCTGTGTATTCTTTCCGTAAGACTCTGTATGAATAAAACACATCCTGTCCTGATTACTTTGAACAGTGAACACACTACCTCATACGTGAGAGTCACCTGATGGACCGCCCTGACAGACTCATGTTGTGGCCAAGCATTCACAATACAGTATCCAAAAATGCTCTCATTGTCATTTTATGGTAAATGTGTCTAAAATGATGTACAATTGAACGCATCATCTACCTGTAGATGCAGGTCACAACATCTTCCAAAAGCCGTGGAGAAGCTAAAAAGTCAAAACTCCAGTTTGTATACAGAATAACTTCATTGTTCATGTACCTACAATGAAGTGCAGAAGGAGACACATTCCATACTGAAATACTGAGTTTTGGTGCAAACATATTCGTTTTGCACATGTTCTTTTCAGCCCCAGAGTTCATAAAATGCAAATGTTGTGATACATAAAAACATACAGTTTTGTGACACTTCACTTCACATCCACCAGGCTGCGCCCTTGTCTGGCTGTTAAGCAATATTCAGTGTGACAGGGTTAATCCTCAATGTCCTCACAAAACCCACACTTCATACAAGTGCCCAAGTACTGTAGATAGTAGACACACAACCACACTCCCTTATAGACACCCACACACACACACACACACACACACACACACACACACACACACACACACACACACACACACACACACACACTCAGCTTGTCCTTGACCCCTGCCTTTGATGGCATGCTGTCTAGTCCCGCCAACCCCTCTTTGTTCTTCCAAAATAAACCCTTCTCGCCTCCCCTCACCCTCTCATCCTCTCCTCTGTGTCTGGAAGACCATGTCACACTTAGTCTCCCAGACAATGAAGACCCAAAAGATTAAGGGAGGATAACAACAGTGACGAATGGAAACAGATTGCTGTCTTCGCGGGCTTTACATCCACACAGTTTCATGATTTATTTATTTAGAAAGGTTTTATCATATGATATATCCTGTATAATGTAGAGTTAATTGTTTGTTCCTGTCCTGCAAAGCTATACCATGAACACTAGAGATTGATGCTATCTCAAATCCCCGTCCTAAAAACTGGTGATCATTCTCCATCAGCTGTCTTTGTGCTTGAGGTAAATCAGACCCCACATAGGATGATTCTCTTTTCGCTCACACACAAATTTCCCTTTGGCTGAATATATTATCGATATTAAGGTTCACACCAGGTTCAAATTCAATCTGTTTCACAGTAGGGAAGGACTGGAGTGCTGTTTACACAAGGGAGATTCCTGCTCCATAGGACCAGAGTCTCGAGGCTTTGATGCTCAATAGGAGCTACTGAAAGAGAGCATGAGGAGGATTGAGAGAGAGTTGGGTTGGACAGAGACAAAGATTGAAGTGCTGACCTTCTTGGAGTAACCTCGGATTGCTCCTCTTGGAAGGTTCACAAAGTATGGGTAACAGATGTTTTATGTTTTTGTCTGTAGGCTTATCATGCCCACGGGGCAGAGACACTGTGATCTGTCCTGGGGGCTGTGAATTTGTGTGTGTATTCAAAATAAAACAATAGGCATCAGGCACTGTATTTATTAAAGTAAATCTCATTCACTTGGATTGTACTTCAAACTATAATAAAGAAACCACGACACAAAGTAACGTGTTTGCAAAGTCCCAGGTGCAAGTCCGACTCACAAAATTGAAAACCGTTAGCTCTCTGTTGTCAACTGTCAAGAGACAAAGAACATTGGCCACTGTAATGTTCATTATAACTGCAATAAAACACAACTGCCCTGTGAGCTGCAATGCAAATAAACCCGCTCCAGCCCCCCTTGAGCCTCTGGCTGTTGTATTTTCTCTGAGCCAGAGATCAGGGAGAGCTCCACAGTTCTTGTGGCTGCTGGCCAGCTGGCTGATACATTTCTATCAACTGGTGGCTATCTAACTTCCCCTCCCTCCTACATCCCTCTACCCTCTTTTTTTTCTCTCTCTCTTCCAATCCCACCTTCCCATCAACAGACGAACACACACTGAGTTGTCGTTGAAGAACAAAAAACAGTGTAAGTAAAGAATCAGAACCGGACAATTGTCATTAAGTGTTTGAGTAAATGTATTTGTTATATTTTGTTTTTTTTTGTGGTTTGTCACTACGACTAGTGTTTCATACGAGCTTTACACATTTATTTTATGAAAAGGCTGTGTCTGGTCAGAAGTCCTATATAATCATTTCCCCACCCAACAATAGAGGGCAGCATTGCATCCCATATGCACCTCTATCCCTTTGTGTTTTCTCTCTCTTTTTCTTTTCTTTTTCCCGCTCTTGAAGCTGGAACACATGACATCAACCTCTACACTCTCCCATGTGAATGACCGGAGTCCTCGCCCAGGGGTAAGGAGTCATCCAAGGAAACCAAAAGGCTCTATTACTGGAACGTGGGCTTGTTACACCCACAGGGATCTAGCATCTCTTCAACAGGTGCTGACTATATGTGAAGGGCTGTTTTCATTAGTCTGATTAGAGTTTCCAATTTTTCATATATCCGTCACCAAAAATACGAACATTGAAAGGGAAAAAAAGAGCACTTAAGTCGAAACAACCAACGCTGTGTGGTCAAGTATTTAACCTCCTTAAATTTATTTTCAAAGCGACAAATGATATACAGGTCTGTAGATACCCCTGACCTCTGACCCATCCTGTTTCAATAGAGAGCCTCAATCACCAGTATTAATGTAAGCATTAAAACATACTCATATCAGAGATCAAAGCCAGCTACATTCTACAGCCGAACACCATTTGCTCCAATCATGTTTGATTTGTTGCTTTCCTGCAATAGCGTCACACATCACACGGTAGGCAGCATCACAGCGTAGCTTAGCAGACAGATCACACGGCTACTGCTAATGTGGACCTTGTTATTGCGAGGGCACCCAGAGGAGCGTTTGAGCCCCACACTGGGCCTCCCTCGCTGCGCCGCTATCGTCCCACATCAGCCTGTGCTGCTTGATGTGGTTTGGGAGGACATGACGGGGCCGAGCGGGGCCCGAAGTGATCAGTCGCGCTGTAACATCTGAAACCCATTTCCCCACAATTAAAGAGAGAGAGAAACTATCGGACTAAACATCGCCCGTTTCCACGGCATTGAGTCAAACATTTGCATGTGTGTCCGTGTGTGTGTGTGTGTGTGTGTGTGAGCAGTACTTCTCCGCCACAATTACTCACGGACACACTCACACACTTCTTTCCCACCCTAAACAGTGAAAAAGCCTTTCCAAATGTGTTTACTTAAAACACACGGATATTAAAACTAATACAGACAGATAAATAAACAGGGAGAATAGAAAGCAAGGACAGGCCTCATATGATGAGAAGGTTCTAGTAGACAGTGCCGGGCTATTGGTTTCTTTTCACCTGTGTTGCCACACAAACAAAGAGTTGAAATAAGTGAAAGAACAGACTCAGAATAATGAGGTTAAATGGTGCCCTGTCTGGGATTCCTCCTCATCGCGTGTGTGTGTGTGTGTGTGTGTGTGTGTGTGTGTGTGTGTGTGTGCAGGTCTGTGTGTACATTAGCATGCGATGCGCCTTGAGTTGCTCCGTCTGGATGCTCGTCGGGTATCAAACACAATAAAGCAGCGAGTGGAATGAAGCTGATTGCTATCTCCAAATGTAATCAAACCAATTCAACCCACTAAAACACAGGCTGCCTCACACACACACACACACACACACACACACACACACACACACACACACACACACACACACACACACACGCACACACACACACACACACACACACACACACACACACACACACACACACACATCCTCTCTCACTCCAAACCCAGAGTAAAGGCCACGCTCTTCCACTCCTTTCTCAGAGCCTCCTCCCCGGTTCAGATCATTGGTCATCTCTCCGTGTCCTTGGCCCGGGATGGACGGCACAGTCACCGAGTGCTGCTCTTTGCTGTGGTATCAGTGGTCGGCCATTTTACAAACATCCTCCAAGAGAACCTGTCAGTGAAGTTCCTATCCAGTCGAGCCAAGAACTGCAGCTTCCCATGACCCTCGGCTTTCATGGGTTGGGTTGACCTGCAGTGAACCCTGTGATGACCCTTTGGAGCAACTTGATCAGTTTGTCTGCTATGAATGAGGCATGAATATGATAATATTTGACCACCGTGTAAAGGCTCCTTATCATGCTCTTTGGGTTTTCGGGGTTGAGTTGCCGTGAGATCTCTGATGGTCTTTGGTGGCTCTCCATAATGTGAGTGTGTGTAAGAGAGACAGGGAGAATGATTTCTGGTTCGAAGACCTTGGATCTTCGATTTAGGTTTGGTTGACAGGTTCAGATCTTTTTTTAGCTTAGCCTTTATGAAAAGATCTCTGAGAACATCTGAACATGTCGAATCCCATTTAGCTCTCGGATCAAGTTATGACTCTACGAGTATGTGTGTGTCTGTGCATTAATGCTCTTGGACAGGTAATGTTTGGATGGCACTCACATAGTCATAGATTCCTTCAGACAGAACAATCTGTGAACGCACACAGCAGGAACCAAACCAGTTAGGAGGACCCAAAGAAACAGAGACACGCAGACAAAGCCAGGGGGAGACAAAGACAAACCAGCAATTTACTTAAAGCCAAAAAGTAAGAGAGCACTGAGAGGAAATGTTGAGAGGGTGATAGAAGGCACACAGCGAGAAACAAGAGCAAAACCATCCTTGTTTGATTCCTTGTTAAGAGAAGCATGTTCTTAGTATCCAGGAGGGAGCGGTGCGTTCACTGGCCTTTTCTGAAAACACAATCACAGGGAGAGACATTCCTTAACCTTTAACCTTTTGTCTCTTGCAACAAAAGCTAGCATCTCCCATTTGCCAATTGGTGGCCTAGGAAATAAACCACCTGAAAACAGAGAATTGAAACTAACTTTTTATGGGTTTGGATGATACGGTTTGCCTGAACTGTTCAGTGTATATAGGTCAGACATTTCGGGGGGATGATTAAGACTGGTTGCATTATAGCTTAAAAGAAAACATATCCAAAATGTATTTATTTTGACCTAGTCCTTTCTCCAGAGTCCAGTTGATACCACTCTTGTACATCTGTATATTACAACAGGAAGCTACAGCCAACCAGCAGTTTCTCATCCCAACTCATCCTGTACTGATGCTTGATCAAGACCTTTGGCATTGCTTTCTACTCATGGTTAACATTGCCAATTCAAACAAAAGCACTTAGTAAAGTAAGCATTATGGCTGGGCGTAAACAAAGTCAAACATAAATAATGTAAAAGAAGTAAGGAAAACATCAAACTTCAAAATGATTCACTAGCAGTTCTGCTAAGTTGTTTCCTTCGGACAAAGACAGGCTAGTTGTTGTCAGTCTTTACGCTAACTTAGCCAGATTTGACTATATTTTCATTGTGTACACATGGCAACGGTATCGATTTTCTCAATCTTTTTGTTACCCAACATATATTAACACATATTCTCTTTTACGTTACATGGTTATTCATTATTCTTAATTTTCTTTCTTTTTTAACTAAGATCAATAACTTGCAGAAAGATGAGAGATGGTGCCACACCTTTTGTGTTGACCTTTAGGGCCCTTTTGCAAAGTCATATGAAACAGATTTACCTGGCCAGAGCAGAGAACTGGCGAGAGAGGAAAAGAAAGAACAAGACAGAGAGGGGAGGGAGGGGAGAAAGAGAAAGGGTGAGAGAAGATCCTCTGAGGGCAGCAGCTCTGGTTTCATCCAACCGCTGATGCTGACTGGCAGCCATGTCAAAAGCTAGGGAGTCAAACGATGTTGATTTGCAAGTTCATCTTAAGGGCACGTCAAAGTAAAGCTTATTAAACATGGGTTTGGAAGTCCAGGAATGTGCAAACCCACTAATTCACCTACACAAACACACATATGGAAGCACACACACGTACATAAATGTGCAGACTCTATTTGCAGACATATATAACGCATGAGTATTTGTACATGTGCTTGTGCTATACGCTTGTATAGATGCACACACATCCACTGTACTTTATCATAACTTCTTGGCTGTCAGTATTTGTTGAGCCGTAAAAACTTTGAGGGTAAATATCTGCACATACAGAAGAGTGGATTTAACATAATCACTGTTAAGACAGCTTCATGTGGAGATTATCTCTGTGATGTACGGTACAAAAAGTCTGGATTACAATGTCCTAAGGACACAAGGATCATAACACAGTGAGGATAGTCACATGTCCTGTTTTTTTTTCTGTATGTGAGGTCCAACTCAAGATCTTTGTAATGTTTAAGTTAGCCACATCTTTCACTGGTAAATTGAGGACATATACAGCAGCTGTCACCATGAAAACACATCACAATCAGTCTAAATATCCATATTCAGACACTGACAAAACCTTTGGCTGGTGTGTCTTGACCGAAACCAACATCACAAATTGAATAGAATAATTGGATGATTGCGTTTTTTTTTTTGGGGGGACAACACGTGCTCCAATGAAACAGTAACGCTTGTTGGAATGTTGGAATGTGACAGTTTGATTAAATGTTACACGTTTCTAATTTAACAAATGGTTGAACTTCAAAGTCCTTTCAGCCGTGCGGCTTCGCTCAGACTTGATCAATGCCTAGCAGGGCGTAAGGCACACCTTGCTTCATTTAAGGCCTCGACTTACCTTTAACTTTTATTTTCTAATTGCGCTGTGATCATTTCATTGTGGTATGGCTGCACATGACACAACTCCCAATACTTGTGAAACAATTTAAACATTTTTACTTCGGCATCGTCAACATAGCGAAGGTTGACGCTTCCTTTGTGACACTTTTTCTTTACGAGGTTGTCGGCTCTGGTACACAGCAGGGGTGTCTCCTGGTGACATTCATCCTGTCCTGATGAACAGCTCATGGGGCTCAGGGTCAGAAGGGGCCTGTAGCCTTGGGAGCTGGAAACCTCATTTATGAAAATATCAGCTCTTCATGCAATACATGGTTTAGGATGGAAAAATAAGTGTTAGTCAGAAATTGTAAATACATACAGAAGAACATATTTATTCGACACAGTACATCAAGATTTTGGAGTATATACTTTTCAAGGTTTATTTAATAAAAAAATAAAAAACTATCTCCTAATAAAGGTTTGTCTAATGATTGATTGCCATGCCTTATAATACTTAATACTTTCTATAATACTTATATCTTCGGAATATGTACTTTTCTTTCATTCAAATTGTGTATACATGGAGTTGTAGAGAAGAGAAACAACACTCACCACACACACATCCTCTCACGCACACCCTCCCCCCCCCACACACACACACACACATACCTATAGGATGGGACAATTTTACTAGATAGAATAAATCTTCAGCCGTTGGTATTTTCACTCAGGATCCACTGTGTCATGCTGAGACAGTTTTTCACCGTGACTTTAATGTGAATTGCTTGTGTCTCAGCATTGCTGCTAGGGTAACTAGACACAATTGTAATAAAGAGAACAGAGCGGGGAAAAGAGATTTTCTCTAACACCCAACATGGTTCATTCTCTTTTCCAGTATCATTAACTATACATAGACAACATTCTGGAGTGTGTGGAGACCACATGTCAACTATTGTTCTTTTTGAAGCATAAACATGCTCCATTGTGTTTTACAACATTGCACTCCATTTTATGTTAATTTCCCCACTGTTGGGACAATCACTTGCAGATACAGCCATTCCAAGCATCAACAGCATCTCTAGCTGAAAGTTGCAGATTTGGTGTCATCAAAGTTTCACTGGTTTTACACTCAGACCCCGTTTACACGATAGGAAAACACATATATTTTCATGCGTTTTGGCCTTTCATTTACACAAAAACTGAGGTTTTATCACGGAAAACGATCATTTCAGAGATTTCTGAAAACTCTGTTTTTGTGTTTGCGTGTGAACTAGGTCAAACAGAGTTTTAGGTTGTCAAACGTCTCAGTATGCGACTGAAAATGCTTCACGTCATGTGAGCGTCCTATGGGACGTATGCGGACGGCGTATTCATGCGGGTTCATATAAACAGAAACTTTTTGGAAAACAACCTTGTGTGTACAACGTCATTTTTGAAAATGGAGGGGCATAAATATTTGTTTCTGTAAATACCCGGCTATGTGTAAATGTGGCCTCAGTCTACTGGGACCAGGCTGCAGACATCATGCTTCAATTCTCCAACAATGCTCAGCTTACTGGTGCTTGCGCTCCATGATTTTAGAAACATATTTGATCTTCTCAGAGGTTACTCAAGGTCGGTGATCAGTCTTTGGATTGTATAGTCCTCGTCTGGACATGTCCTGTTCCTTTCATCAACACTAAGCTGCAGTCCTTCAAAACGACCTATAGAGGGAGGAGTTCTCTATGCTCCTCCACCACCTCCTCCTCTTTCTTCGACAGCTGGCTCTAACACCTGCTCTCCAGATGTCTTCTTCTGCAGTAGGATAAAATGAGCTTGACTTTCAAACTGTGTGTTACTTTTTTCTCTTTCCTGTCAGCCACTCTCTTACTATCCTTAAAGAGTGGCCTCACAAAGGCACCCTTCTTCATGAACTCCCCCCATACCTTTCTTTTCTCAGCTCTCACTTTCTGTTTCACACTGCCTGACTTTTCCGCGCCTGGATTTGTTTACAGAAGTTTTTATTACTCCCAAGCTGCAAGACACGAAGGTAAAGTGAAGTAACGGAAACATCACCTGGTGACAGAATACAAAAGACACTCATCACATCACTCCATTACGCCACTGCTCCCATATTTCCCTCTCTAAGCTCAATATAGCCTCTTAAACCGACAGTGATGAGGTGTTTCTTTGTAATGCCCCTTTTATTCACTTCAGCACCTAAGTGCACTGCGGCTAAATTAGTATATATTGTTTGGGGGATGAAGAGAAGGAGGGAGTTGCCACACACAAATGGTTTATGAGTCACATAACGATTCAGCGAGAACATCAGTCTGAACTTGAACAATGGATTAAATACATTTCTTCACAATGTTTCTGTCAAGCCAGCAAGAGGTAACGATGCAACTTTTGCAGCAGTCAGTAGTGTCCTGTGATGCTAAGTTGTTGGAGTGTAAATCCTTTGCCCTTGGTGCAATTATCCTGTGTGTTTGTAGTAAATCTGCACGCATATGCCTTTCCTTTGAAGAATCAGCTACTAATCCTGTAACCCTGTCAGAGAAAGAGAGGGAGGGAAGACAGATAGAAGAAAGGTCAGAGAGAGAGAGAGCTCTCCACATGGGAGCACTCAGTTGTAGTCAATGATGGAAATCTCTGCAATGATTTCTGTCATTCAGAACAATATATTCTTATATTTAAATAGTTGGGGAAGCAGCCTATAACAGGAACAAAATAGATAAAAGGGAGAGTGGTTCCGCAGATGTTGATGCTTCAATGTGTTTCATTGTATTTTTGGATCTCAACAGATTCTTAGATTTACACACTTTCGAGAGCAAGATTATATATATTTTTATTTTTTTATTTACACCACCACGAAATGGCATGCCAATAAAGGATAGCAGACATAGCCAAAGAGGAAGGCCAGGTCTTTAATATTTGTCAGAACAGGGAAGCCACAGGGAGGGTGTTTCCCTCTGGCCCAGGGGCCGGTGCTGCGGTGACCGCTGCCTGCCTGTTAGCAACCATGTTTGATCCCTGGAGCTCGAGATCCTTGGAAAAGCTGAACTCCAGTTGCCTGGGTTGGTTGACTTCTGGAAGCAGAACAATCAAGTCGGCGGCGGATTGGCCCCAATTCTGTGCAGCTGCTCGGAGAGCGAACACCACGAGAACCGCTCAAGGAACCGCTCGGGGAACCGCCACGGAACCGCGCGGAGAACCTCGACATGTGTCATAGCCACAATTTACAGAGTTGTGTGTTGTGAAACAGATATATGATACCACGACACTTAACAAAGTTATTTTGGAAATGGTATATAAGTCCTACCATCTACGGGCTCGACTGCAGCAATGTCGATTTTCTCATTAAAGCGTGCGCTCTGCTTTCGCACACATGCCGTTGCAATAATTTCAATTTATTTGTTGCACATCATACGGTCACGCCTGACTGTCTTACCAAACACTGCAGACACATGACATACATGGCACTGCTGTCTAGACAACCACAGTGTAATGTGCAGTGTATTAGCACACACAGGGATGCTAATGCTCGCTGAAGAGCAGGATGTAGTCCAAAGCTGAGTTAAAGGTCATGTTCTACTAAGGTACACTTGAATGTATTGTATGTGATGGTTTCTATCCACCATGGAATGAATAACTCTCCTCAGTATCAGTCACACAGTCACAGTCCCACCGGTTTGTGGCGATATGGAGTCTTTTTAGAACACAGAGACGGCAGTTGTTATGTGGATGTCTATATATTGATTGTTTATTCTCTGTTTATGTGATTTGCTGATGTATTTATAAGATAAGATAAGATAAGATATTCATTTATTAGTCCCACAGTGGAGACATTTCAGGATCACAGCAGTGGGTGTACATTAGAGCATTAATACAAATAAAAGATACAAAATAAAAACACAAAACACAATACTAAATACTAAAATACAAAATACTAATACTACTACTAAAATACTAAATACTAATACTAAATTACTAAATACTAATACTAAAATACTAAATACTACAAGGGGAAAACAAAGTAAAGTGCTGAGTAAAGTAAAGTGTTGAGTAAAGTAAAGTGCTGAGTAAAGTGTTGAGTTTGTCTTATGGTTTTTCTCTCTTTTGTTTTTATATCAATAAACAGTTAAAGGTGGTGTATGTGTTTGTGTGTGTGTGTGTGTGTGTGTGTGTGTGTGTGTGTGTGTTTTCAAGCACATTCATGTTCCAAAAGGCTCACCAAGGTGGTTTGCATATGTAATGCACGAGTCAAAACGTATAAAACTTTGAATAAAGACATGTCAACCTAATAATACAGATAGTGTGTTACATGGAAACATGGGATGGCATACACGCCTCCGCCACAATGAAAACAAGCTGGACTTGAGTCACGCTGTTGCTACATAGGAAAACACAACACAACTAAACAAAAGGCAAAACAATGGAATGAGTTAGGACATATTACTGACTAAAATCAAATCACTAATGTTGTAAGACAATACGGCAGGAATTTGTTATAGGACCCAGACACACTTCTGTTAAGTGTATGTCCTGAAGGACAGAGACAGAACACTAGGAACCACTGTCTGTATACGTGTACCTTCACATAAAACATATATGTTGTGCATTGTATTATTGTGTTGTATTTGTTTCTTTGCTATGCAGAGGTGAATGCTCCTGAGGTAAAAAGATGACAAACATATGAACACAGAAGGCGACGTCCATATGCATGTAGTGAAAAAGAGATACATTCCTTGAGAGATTGATAGTGATGGCGGTGTACCATTGGGGGTTAGAGGGAGCACATATTCCCATGAAGTCGTCATGACACACAAATATATAATGATCAGTATGGCCACATCGGCCCGTCAAAAATCATACTGGGCATACGGAGGATTCCCAGACACTCTTGGTCTCATGCCCCTGACACCATGTGTTGAAGTAGCGAAGAGGCAACCACATCAGGGTCCTTTGCCCCACCCTGCTCACCCACCCTGCTCACCCACAGCATCTAACACACACACACACACACACACACACACACACACACACACATGCACAAACACACGCACACACACATGCCTGTGAGCCTATTGTAACATAAATGTAACATAAATGAACACTAATATGCAAGTAAAACACACACACACACACACACACACACACACAGATGCATGCTGAGGCTTACCATGGACATATGGAACCATGCAGGGGTTCAAACCAATAATGTTTTTTCAACTGGTCTTTTTGCTGCTTGAATGGTTGATATTCCTGCGGTCTTGGTTGGTTTTAGAATTTTTGGGGAATACAAAAAAAATAAATGGTGGGAAAGGAATGCAGCAAGAATTTGAATTGTCATCAAAGACAAGCAATAAATACATTTTGGTTTATTGAACGTTGTTTCAAGCAGCTGATTTGTTTGCTGTGTTGTCGTTCTATTTCTTGACTCTAATTCTGGAATCTCCAGATTTGACTTACTTTAGAATTTTCCTCAAGACACAAACAGGATTTATTAGCTATTTCATGACATAACTCATATTTGTTCCTCATTAGCACATGACTTAACGCTCGACTTTGTTGAGTTACTTTATTCAGCAAAACTTTTGTATTACAGAACAAATATGGTATGATTTCATCCTACAGACCTCCCAGGGTCTCCTGACCAACTATTGAATACAATGAATAATTATCTTCAACAACAAGTATATGCTTTACATGTTCTTGTGGCACTTACCTTTAATAGTTATGTACACACACTTGTGCTACACCTGATTTCATTTGAATCTTGTACTCCCTATGTATTTCAAGTTCAAAGCTTTGATTTACTCTCTACAAGGGAGTCCAAGCAGCTTCAGCATTTTGGCCGAATACGTCATTTTAAATAATGTATTATTTTTAAATAGAAGCAAATGTGCTCTGATGTGCATGCTTTGATTTAGAAATGTCTCCACTGTGGGACTAATAAAGGAATACCTACTCTAATCTAATCTGAAACCTTTTCAACATCACATGTTGCTTCTGCAGTTTACACCTCAAACTCAAACCTGCGACATCTTGAATTTGCTTCATATTCCCAGGCCCTGACCCCATTTAGTGAAGAGTGATGGTGACCCTCTTTGACCCTGTAGGGGTCACACCTATTAGAGTGGTTATAAACTCTTTCTGGTATTCTTTCTGTCTGTAATTAAAGCAATAAATTACCTGCTGATGGTGGCAGGGTGTTAATGGTAGCTTTATGGAGCCAATAACATGCAGGTGCTGCCTTTGGGCAGCTGTAGCTGTCTGATGGACAATTGTTTTCATACATTTTTTTTACACATGATTTTACATGACCTTTACATGTGCCATAGTTTATATATTAATTTGAGTACCACATGGACTTAAAATAAGCTATAGAGAAACTACACAATTTGAAATATTCTTTTATTTTGATTAATTCAATGGCTTTGTATGGCATTGTGATTATGATATTTCTACTCTATCAAATGTAAGTGTGGAGTGAAAAGTGAAAGAAAATGGGAAACATGTAATAGCTGAAATCTGTAATTCTACAGTACAATAATGATTGTTAATTATTGAATAAAAAAAAATCTTTAAAAAAGTTCTTGACATTAAAATATCTAACATTAACACCAAAAGCAGATAATGTTGATTAATAACACTACTGTTTCTATGTAAAGCAGTGATACATTGTCTTATAAGTATGCATGTTTGTGTTGAATATAGTTGTAATTATTAAGAAGTAATTGTTACGCGTTCCTGCAGGTATCTGCCAGTGTTAGCTCTCCAAGGCCAAAGCTACACTCATGGAAGCTAAAAGTCAGGCCAGTGAAGTAACCGTTTGACTTAATGGAAAAATTGACCAAGTTTTTAACGTCTCACCCCTCAGTCTGGAACTCTAGTCCGCTCGATAAAACCTTCCCATGATACCACATGTGCACACACACACACACACACACACACACACACACACACACACACACAGTCATCAGCGTCCCTGTCTTGTATGGTTGCCATGTCTACAAATAGCCCTGATTCCTACCCTAACAAAACCTCACAGAGATCCAAGACCAAAACAACATCGTGATAACCAACGACTGTATATTTCAGAGACGGACAGCTTTGTTCTTCTTTCCAATGCAGTGATTTATTAAAATTCAAAATAACACGAGAGAATGGGAAGAGATAGAAGTTACGCTCGTGGCCGGTTCGTGGCTGCTGTTTTTCACTCCATGTTAGTGCACAATCTGTTTCTCAAGAGGAGGTCGTATGTCGAAAAAAGTTGTGAAATGAGGATCAAATCGGAAATACAAAATGTCATGATAATGCTCTCCTCCCTCGGAGGGATTATGTTTACATTATGAATTGGACAGTCCATTTTCAGCTCTTCATTATGTGTCAAGCATCCATTTAGGCAATACAAGCAACTTCGGTTCAAGGTGTTATTATGGTTAAGAACCTTAGACCACTTAAACAATTTGGCTGAGGTTAGGGTGAGGGTCAGCACACATCTCTGAAGAAAACAAGCAACTTAACTCATGAGAAAGTCACTGACTTTATTTATTTTGTCTCTTAAGATGACCAATTTATTTTAGCAAGATTTTCCCCTTTTCCACGGTGATTGTTTAGCTTATTTTGTTTTCTTTTTTTCTCTCTTCATCAAATACAAGCAGGTAGCTGCAGGAAAATGGTATCTCCAATGAGAACGTTGAATCGGCAGAAATTGAAAATACATAGACACAAATTTAGCAATAGTATCAATAGCATCAAACAGTTAAAAGTTAAACGACTTGTTGTGGTTCATATGTTTTGTTAACAGAGGATGAAAAAACGTTTTAATAATGATGCGTATCGCAATCACATTCATGTGTATTTGCAAATTCCAGTAAAAAAGTTCCTATGAGAGGACTTTAGGAAGATCCCCTCCTCCATCTGGATACAATTGTGTCATTACAGCTTTGACTCCTGTCTGCAAATGAGGGCCTGTTAGCCCTGATGATAAGGCTTAAAAATTAACTTTTATTTTCTCAATCCATTCCTTGCTTGACTCCCTCACTCTCTTCCAATGTATCCAATCTCAGGCGCCACACAAGAACTGGGGAATAAAGGTGATACAGTCGCTCCCGTCACGGCAAGTGGGACCTCATTTGACTTTTGACCCCACTTTGTGACTGGTTTAAGAATAGTGAGTGACTCAACACAGACGCACACAAACACTTACGGTAACTCGGGGCTCTTGTTCCCGTAACATTTACAAATAAGTGAGACAGCTTGCAACTGTGTACTGCTAGAAGCACTGGAAGTCATCGAGCAGCTGCAGGGCTTTTACGGGAAAGACTCATGAAAAAGTTTGGTTTGTGTAAAATCCCTTGGTACTCAATACATTAAAACACTTTAAAATATTCATATTATACCAGCCGGTTTGTACCAAATTCCTGGTGAAACAAAAGAGGGTGTTCTCTATTCTCACCAGATTTTTTGCGGAGAAAATGGCTCAATTTGTCACACTGCGGTGAAGTTGTTGGGTTGTTTTATGGTGCTGCATGTTGTTGTTCTGTCATTTCCTGTTTTATTTTGAAATAGTAACTCTCCTCTCGTTTCAGGTCACTTCCCTTTCCTCATGTGTCACCGGTCTGATTGTCTCCCCTAATTCCTGATTGTCTCCACCTGTTCCCCATTACCCTCATGTGCTTATAGTCTGTGTCTTCCCTCTGTCCTGTGCCAGTGTGTTTTTTTTTCTGCCTATCAGATCATGCCATCACTCTAGCTTTGCCACGTCAACCACGCCTTGTAAACCAAGCCTTTGTTTATTTATTTCAATGGATTCCTCCTAGAGAGCGATTATGATTTTGTAAGTTTTTGTAGCGTGGATTTAGTTTATTAGATACGTTTTTAGTTAGTCTTTTTTCAAATAAAGAGACCGTTATCCCTGGTACCCCCTGCGCCTGTGTCCTGTTCTCTGCCTGGGCGTGACACAATTAAGATAACTATAGAGATTTTCTAATTTTCCTTCAGAATGTTATGACTGTGTGCTGAAAGGGTTGCATTCATGCAAATGTGTGTGACCATGCGGGCATGCAAACATATGCGCGTGTGTGTGTGTGTGTGTGTGTGTGTGTGTGTGTGTGTGTGTGTGTGTGTGTGTGTGTGTGTGTGTGTGTGTGTGTGTGTGTGTGTGTGTGTGTGTGTGTGTGTGTGTGTGTGTGTGTGGGGATCATTTAACAAATCATTTTCTCTTGATCTTCAAAAGTGACAACCACTCATTCACCTGATCTTGGAGCCGACCTCACCCTATTATTTGGCTGCAGCACATGGCCTTCCCCCTCAAAGCGGGTCAGCACTAACTTCATCTAACGACTCCCAAGTCATTACTTAGTCTGCACCAGAAATCAAAGACATTATCCCACATGTAGAGCAATTTATGGGCATCTTAGACATCTTAACGGTCAAAGAGATTTATACTGCCGGCACAGTATGAATGTAGTTAATTTGAATGAAAAAGGCAGTGGCTGGTCAGTCTGTTTAGTAAATAAATGAAGCAGATGATTTTCAGTTTGGCACCTATATTTTGGAAACACAGTCTCATCCTGGCACACACACCTGGCACACAGGCCTTTGACTCGTGTCTTGGGTAATGGCTTCACATCCATGAGGTAGCTGATTGTTCATCTTTTTATCAATCGTATTTAAAGTGCATTCAATCTTTATATGTCGGTATATTCACCTTTAACGATTGTCTCCCTTGCTGATTAAATGTGTGTGTGGTGGCAATTGCTCCACAAGAGTGGATAATGCAGCTCAGGGTGTAACGTTGGGAACGCAGCCCTGAGGCTGGCTCCTCCCACAACCAATTCCTTAATCAGGTACAGTTTACAAAAGACACCTGTTAGAAAAACCTTATTGTCTTTGGGCCCTGTCCTATGTTTCTGTGGTAGCTGTATTACACGTATTTATTTAATAAGATCAGCTGGCATGCCTTTGCAACCGCCTATTTTTACTCTGGTCGGACTTGTTGGATGGAAATTATTTTACAAACTCCATTGTTGTCCTTCCTTCGCTGAAGCCTGTTAATCCCCACTTTTCATTCGTAGGTACAGCTGCAGCTGGTTTGTCCCTGTTGTTTTTTTGCTCATTGACATTTCATTTACTTTACATTGTTAAATCAATTGTGTTTAAAAAAGAAATATTTTTCGGTACTAGTTTTCCTTTTCTTTAGGAGACGTAGAGTGCTATTGGTGGATGCTCGTGGTGAGGTCTCTATACCCTATGCATGCCTACACACTGTAGACTCCACCCATTTTTGTTGTGAGGATTTCTATGTTGCACATAGTTACTCTTGGCTCTTCTCAGTGTAGCCCCCCTCTTCACAATTGGCCTCAACTTGTTGCTTATTTTATGTTTTACAGGACATTTTATTATATGAAAGACTGGGATGTAGTTTCAGAGTTTTTTAGGAACACCTTTTTTAGCTTGGCATGTAATAAAAACAATGTTTTAATCTCTTAGTCTCAATTTTAATTTAATTAATCTCAGGCAACTTCCTGATGTCGGTGTGCGAGTGTGTGATCACTTCTGGTGTGGGATGACAAGATGACAGCTTTGATCACACCGTCACCTCCCATGAACAGACACAGCTGTAAAGGGTGTTCCTGTGTGTGTTGTATTGTGCATGTTCCTCTTGAACGGCATCTGAGTGGAAGTCCAACACATGTGTGATAACGGCTCGTAGTTTATTTCTACAAAAGTGGGGGGATTATTCAAATGCTGCAATGCTGAAATTGATGTTATGTTCCAAAAGTGGTATTTAACATAACCTTTCTGAAGTATTAAGGAGCATTGATGCCTCTTGTGCATTTTTTTTCATAAACCACAAAAGCCTCAACTCGATTATTAACGCGAACCTCTTGGCAAAACATGTCTCTGCTTCATTGCTTATGGCCAGAGAGACGTTTTGTTAGTTGTATTAATGTTGTCGTAGTTCTGAGTATGGTCTGCTTGCATTTTGCCTGAATGATTCAACTTCTACTCAAGCGCACATTGCTTTTCCGCCGATCTTAAATTAACATGACACAAAGGTCCTGTTGCATTGTAGACACGCCTCAATACACAGTGTAGAACACACACTCTTTTTTGTTCTTTCTCTTGTTCTTTCTCTAGCTTTAATGCACTTCATCGAGAGCCTACATGATAAACCATCCAGCCTCTTTCCAATTAATGAATATTGTCTAAATCTATGATCGCACAAGTGATTACTCTGTCTTGTTTTTACGGGGTTGAAAGAAAATCAGGGTTGGCCCTCCTCCAGGAGCTGACATAAGCACACACTAAGCTTTACTTTTGCAGTTTAGTTACAACCCACAAGGAAAAATGGGTAACTCTTTAAAAGATGGTATCCCATTCATTCCTATGAAAATTGCTCAGTGAGCAGATATACAGTACATAAAAGTTGTCCTTATGCTTCTACCATTTTAGGCTCATTGAGAAAGCGCACTAAAGTCTTTCTTAAGCCATGTTGAGAGCATTTATGTCCTCTGGCCAAGCCGGATTCATGTTGGCTCCCCACACACATAAATTAATATAATCATATGGCTCTAATACTTTCCAAATGTTGGACCAAATGGATCAAATTAAATCATTGAGTCATTTTAGTGATGCTCAGACACATTTAACCTGCTAGTAAAACCAATTGTTCATTAGTTAACACATGGACGCATTGCATGGGGATGAGAAAGACAATGTTTTCTTCACATGCTCTCAATGATGCTGCTCCTTCAAAAAATAGCCATATCTTTGAGAAGAGAAGTTTAAGATGGATATTACTATATTTCTCTTCGTGGATATCTAGTAACCAGAAAGCAGTTCAAACATTCCAGCCATGATGAGAATGTTAGGCCTCTGTTAAAAACCTTTGCTGCCCCTGCTGACCCGTGGCCCTGGAGAACCTATGACAGATACTACTCTGCTTTCTTTATATAGACCTTATTTTGCCGAGAGCTTTTCTCATGGCCCAACCCGACAAGCAAAAAGTGGAAGACACACACAGAGAGACAGAGAAGGAAATGAGTTAGAAGATGGAGTAATAATTACATGTTAGAAATATGTATTCGCTAAAGAGAGCAAACAGGAAGATAACGGCAGGAGAGATCGGAGACGGACAGAGTGAGTCTGGAGCTGAGCTCTGTAGAGGAGGAAACCACAGAGAAAACCTATGGCCAAGGCATCCATCTTCCTCACGTTACTGTGATGAGAAGAGATTGCTGAGCTGCACAAGCAGATGTGCAGCCTGCTAGCTGGGCTGGTCAGGGTTGGGCAGGGATGAGTTGGACTGATGAATTTACATGGGCATTTCCATCCAACTTTTTTAATGGCCATTTAGCTGGCATGAACCGTCACCTGGTACTCTGATGCTGAGGGGAATAGTGGACATGCAATTAACGAGTGTAGATAATTGACTAACGTAGTACTATTTTTAGTCAGGACTATAAAGGAAGACAACAATACACATTGATTGGAAACACATTGTGAAGAATATGGATCTCGGAGGATGTTGAGCATCTTCCAGGTGCAGTCAAAGATTTAACCCCTAAGCCAAATAATCTCCACTACGACTTGAAAGAGGACATACTACACACAACCCCACGGCCCCCGACACACACACACACTGGCTTAACTCAAGCCTACCATCAGTGGAAGGACACACATACACATACAGAGCGCGCGCGAGAGAGAGAGAGAGAGAGAGAGAGAGAGAGAGAGAGAGAGAGAGAGAGAGAGAGAGAGAGAGAGAGAGAGACTAAATCTCCTGGTGGACAAAGATCGAGGTCCAAAACATCTGGATTGAGAAAACCTGCAGCCAGGGGAACTTCAGTCCTTTGCCTTGTTCTGCAAATGTATATGTGACGTGACAACTATGAACATTTATATATAATGTGTATTCTTCTGTACTAGAGGAAGTAAGGCTGATTCTCAATATGGGTTACATCATCACTTGCACAAAAAACGAGCGTATTATTTTGACTTCTCTTGAGAACTGCTGTAAGTATTACAATGAAGAAAATAACACGTGGCCCCCAGTAGCCCAGAGTTCATGAAGACTTGATCCCATGTTGGTATCATGTCAATATTATTAGATCTGGACTGAGCTCTCCAGGATTTGTAACATTTAAAACGTTGTTACTCAGTTACTAAAAGTTGTATTTGTTTTCCAAATTACTCCTTGTCCATCCTTCTGCCCCTTTTCTTCAACCTCACCCTATAGTTGTCTCATCAGTTCTCATTTTCCACCTTCCCTACTCACAATATTGCTACTATCCCCCTTTTTGTTCTTTCTCTTCTTGTTTGTCTTTAGGCCACCTTGCGCTCTCTCCCCACTGCTTTACTTCTCTTTATCTCCCATCTCCGGGTCCCATGCAGTGCTCTCCGTCACCTCTCCACTGGAAAGTCCCCTGAGTTTCGTGAGTTTCGCAGTGGCACCAGGAGCTGCAGCAGCAGTGTTTGGGTCACACTGGTGAGTGGAAGGCACGCCACTGGCAGCTGGCCTACCACATTAGAGGACTTTGGTGCATGCATGTTTGCATGTGTGCGTGTGCGTGTGTGCGCTTGCATGCATGTGTGTCTGTGTGTCTGTGTGTGTACAATAATAAGAGCCCTGCTGCCTGTCAGCCACAAGGCAGCAGCTGCTCAGGCCCACAGATTAGAGGCTTGCACTGCACTGGTTGCCCTTAGTGAGTGGTTAGATGGATGGATGAATAAACAGATGGATGGATGGTGATGGTGAGAGGTCGGGAACTGACCGTTCACTAAGATCCTCTTAGTTACAGTTACTACACTTGACATGTTTTGCCTTTTAGCACGGCACATATACAATAATAATGTTAGGAAATATAACACGCAATTATACCAATTCATCAGAATATTCAGACTGAGTTAGAGAAAAGTAGACAAAACACACAGATTGTCCACCACAAAATGTTAAGTTTTTCAAAGCTTGTTAGACCTGACTAGTGCTGTTAGAGCCGCAAGCCAAGTCAAATAAAACACACGAGAGGAGGTAAAAGAGACAGTTGTGCAGACAAGCATCTTCTTGCAGTTGAGTGGGGTGAGACAAGTCAGATGAAGAAAAGATAATAGTTTATTATTAACAGATACTATATGTTGATGAAGCCTTGACAGAGTCTTTGAAGCTTGGTGTCTGCAGGGAGATTTGTAATTGAGAGACGTCGGCCCTGAGGGGCAGCAAGATAAATCCCCCTGGAGTGTAACAGCAGCATGAACGTACTGAGAGAGTCATATTTAAAAAGGACAGCAGCAACACGATAGGCTAACAAAGTCAATGTTTCATTGTGTTATTTGATAGAAGAGCTGATCTCATGATTGACAGCCCCGGGCAATGAAAGCAGGGAATTATGATGAGTGAGCATGCGTGAGGAGTGACAAACAGATATATTTGTATAGCCCAATATCATAAATTACAAATTTACCTCAAATCTGTACACATATGACATCCCTGTCCCAGGACCTCACAAATCAGATAAAGATCAGCTCGACAAACTCACATAAACCATAACAATTATGTTTTCCTGACCTAGAGCATTGTTATTTGGGCCGTTGCTGGACAGTCAATAGCTAAGAGGCCGACAAAGAGAGAGGAGGGGTGACAGATGCAAGAGGTCTCTGGAATCAATCTTGGGACATTTTGATGATGTGGCGTGGGCTGTATCTTTAAATTTGGCTACAAGTGTGCTCTTACCACAAATGTTTCTCTACTATAACCGACTCAGCTTTAGTTACTTAGACTTAACTATACGTTTAGCAGATCAGAACGGTCACGTGAGCTGTTCTTGGAAAGGTCAGTCGGTGGTGACAAAAAATCACAGGAATCACAGAATTGTTGTCAAATGACTAAAACACCCCACAGAAGTTCAATGAAAGACTAATTCATGTTATCCCCCAGGTCAAAAATAAGTTTTAGGTGACAGTGAAAATCAATGCTGTCTGACTCATGACAAGATCAATTCAATAAAGAGTCCTATTTATCCTTGCTCTGAGTAAAATACTGTAACTGCAAACAAATCCGTACAATTCTAGTTAATATGAGATGAAATAGTACAGTAATGACTTTTTTGTTCATATAAAAAGTCAGCTCTTTCCACCACATAGTTACAACTTCTATTGTATAACAACAATTGACACTAGGTGAGATCTGGTTGACTCTTGGAGCACCACCTGAAGTCACGCCATCACACATAAGCCGCCCACCGCAGTGACGTTGTCATGTATTCAAACTAAATTAAATCAGTTTGACAGCTGTACCAGGACCTCTTTAAAAGACTAGGTGACGGACACCTATCTCACCTGTGCATAAAATCAAATTTAGGGTGGAATTCCCCTCTAGGCGGGAGCTATCCGTCATGTGCCAGTGAGGTATCCCGCCTGATCCTGTGTTGTGGTTTCTCTGGGTGAGATGAAGGCTATTGCTGTGACACTGGGAGGTAGGCAAACTCTTAAATGCTCCCTCTTTGTGTCTGATCTCTTTGTTCCCTTCATACTGGCACGCGCATGCATGAGTGAAAATACCCCTCCCCACACACACACACACACACACCAAATCCAAGAATCCAAGTACCTGCAAACACACACACATACTAGCAAACAGCCACACTCAAGCACGCACACGCAGTTAGTCGATCCCTGTAAGAGTATACCCTTTATGTCATAACCCCAATAAAAGCACAGCCCTCCAGATGTCTGGTGTGTGTATCATTGAATTGGGCAGATCACGTAAGATGAATGCCCACTCGCTACTTCAGAAACAATTCTAAATTTCCCTTTGACACACACACACACACACACACACGCACACACTCACGTCATCTAGAAGGTGTGGTTGTGCCGGTGGTAGAGAGGTGGTGAGACACCAGCAGTGGCTGCCTCATACTAAAAGGAATGCTGTTCATGAGACATCTGGTGCAGGTAAGGATGGTCAAATATGATGTCATCATGTTCAGGTGCTGGTGATGAAGAAGGGGGATGTTTTGTAAACCTTATGTATCACACTCAACACACAATGAAACATATTGTCTCATTCGCTTTGACACACAAGCACATCACATTGTGTGGATCATTTTATACTTGACATTTCCGTAATAGTAATAATGTAAATAGATGTACAATACAGTTACATGTGATAGAACACATTCATGTGAGACAGCCTGGATTACGAAGAGATCACGAACAACATTTCAAACATCTTTGAATAGTGGTAAATGTGCTAAGTAGCACACACAAATATATACAAAATATTGAATGCTAGCAGGCTAAACTAAGATGTTTGATGTAGTTAACATTATACAGTACATGTGTAGTACTGTCATTTGGAGTATGTTAGCATGCTTTCGTGAGCGTTCTAACCCTAAGCACCTTTGCCCATAAGTACAGTCTCAGAGAGCCTGGCTCTTATGTTGCTGTACAATTAACCCTGGAGCTATAATGGCATTGAAAGTGGGCAATAACAATGGGAGGGCACATCAAGTTTCTTTCTTAACATTTATGCTACACAGCACCAACTCTGTGAAGGCCTTCTGTCCTTCATGTCCCACACTATTGACCAACATAGGCAGTTCCCTTAATTTTAAATATAAGAAAAATAATCAATTTAAGATGGGCTCAAGGGCAAAAGTATGTCGACGATAATGACCATCATTATGAAGCGATCGAAAAAACGAAAACTTTGCATTTGGATTTCTCTGTCTACTTTAAAAAAAAAAAAAAACTTTTGGCTCAGGTCTCATCTACTAAGAGGTCCCTGGTCTCAAGAAATAGATACATATGCATGTGCACTTACACACCAGCCTTCAGCGAGGGGCAGGTTGGAACACTGTGGTAGCGGCGACGCTTGGCACTCCCCCTGTAACATGTTTAAATCTGTCCTCATCACAGATTCTTATTAATCTGCACTTGATTGCCCAGATCAAAAAGTGAAGGGAGGAGCAGCAGAAAAAAATGATGCATTCTGTGTGCTCTTCTGCAATTAGTATACTGGAGGTGTCAACAAAGGTCACATTTTATTTAAAATGGAAGAAAAAAGTACGTCATCTTCAGGTGTAAGTGGTGGTGAGGGGGATGGGGATGCTGTGGACATGACATAGGAGTTGTGAGCTCCAGTCACACCTGTATTAAACAGAAGGTGAAAGTGTTATGCTACATTCCTCACACTCTTCCCTCTGATTAAACACATGGAATGTACTGTATTTGCTTTATGCGAGCAAAAGAGTTAGAAACCCTGTGTATGTGTGTGCGTGTGTGTGTTTGTGTTTAAGAGGTAACATTTAGAGGCACACACATGAAGGCCCTCGAAAAAGAGATTTTTAATCTCAATGGGACTTCCTGGTTAAATAAAGGTTTGAATAAAAAAAATACTATGTTGTCTGTTTCTGTTGCAAAGAAAATTGATACCAAAAGTACATTTTAATTGTAAAATTGGATAGCTACTGTGAGAGATGTGAACTCAGATGTCAATCACTGAGTGCATTGCCGTACAGTGTATACACACAGTTCTGTATACGTAGCACCAGTGTCAGTAGGTAAGTCCAGGTGAGCCAGCATGTTCCCCGCATATCTGCCCACGTTGTACCGCAGTCTGAAAACAAGGTTGCCCTGTGGGATCTGGAAAGAGAAATATGAGGGATGGACAAGAGGGATTGGAGGGAAGAATGTGAGGAATGAAGGGCGAACTCAGACCGGCAGGTCTGTGCAGAGACAGCATGTGCAGTTAACTTTATGTAAGGTACTAAATATGTCCTAAGGACACATCTCCCTGCCTCAGCATAAATAGCGTGCTACTGATTGACCTACATTGCATCTCACACCCAATTGTTGAAACTGTATCCACACACAGAATAATTCAACTAAATTCAGTTTATTTTGTAAAGTTTGTAACATTTTAAATTTGCATCGAAGGGCTTTACAATCTGACCACATAGGACATCCCTGTCCCAGGACCTCACATCGAATCAGGAGAAACCCTTTCACGGGGTAAAAAGTGCAAAGGGGGGCAGGTGTCATCAGGGTCATGGCAATGTGAAAGAGGCCGGCCCAATGAGGCCAGGCCCTTGAAGCAGGAGGCGCAAAGGAGGCAGGGCCATTGAGAAGGAGGCCAGGTCCAGGCTAGGGGATGGATGCAGGAAACAGGGGCAAGGAGTCAGGAGCCAGGACCAGCTTCAGACACACCCAGGTCCGATGGACCCTGTGAGCCGAGAAGGCACAAGGACTCCGGGGAAGAAGCACAGTTAGTAATTTGCAATGAAGAGATGTACATGTATCCATAAGTAGAGGAGTGTATCCTAAAATATCACTTAGCAGCCTATAAGCCTATAGCGGTATATATCTAGGGGCTGGACCAGGGAAAACCTGATTTAGCCCTGACTATAAGCTCTGTCAAAGAGGAAAGTCTTAAGTCTACTCTTAAATAAGGTGACTGTCTGCCTCCCGGACTGAAAGTGGAAGCTGGTTCCATAAATGAGGAGCTTGATAACTGAAGGCTCTGATTTCCATCCTACTTTATTGGACTCGAGCAACCACATTTAGTGAGCGCAGCTCTCTAGTGGGGCAATATTGTACTACAAGCTCTTTAAGATATGATGGAGAAGGATTTAAAATGTGATTCTTGATTTTACAGGGAGCCACTGCAGAGCAGCTAATACAGGAGTAATGTGATCCCTTTTCTTTGTTGTCTTGAGTACATGAGCTGCATCATTCTGGATCAACTGGAGGGACTTATTAGAGCAGCCGGATAATACAGCATTGCAGTAATCTTTTTTTAAAGTTACAAATGCATAAGCATCAATCTGTATTCTCAGTAGTGTAATATCAGACTTGACAGTTTGAAACACACAGTAAATAAGTTACAATAGTTTCCTCCATGTTCTGACTCACTGACTAACTTTGAGGTCACAATCGACATTTGTCTTGCTTTTGGTCATTGCATGATTTTAACCAGGAGCGTTACTGGACACTCATTCTCACTGCAAGCCACCAAATACATTCCAAAATGTAAAAAACTGAAACAGGTGCAGGCTGAGGGCAGGTGCAGGGAATGACAATCAAGGAAACAGGAGAGACAGAGAAGACACAGTAAACAGAGAACACATAGAACAGACCCTTACATTTTTGTGAAAAGCGCCCCTGATCACTAAGTATTAAGTCCTCAACAATGACCATGAATGAGGCTCAGGCAATGACGACAATGGATTTGTTCCTGTATTTCCATGGATAATAAAGGAAAAATGGTATTCCTGTTGAATATCCAGCAGTACTGCATCACAATGTCATAACATGATTGATATAATGGTGTCCTTCCTGAAGAATACCTGCATCCTAATGGGGATGTGAATTAATACAGTATAAAGTGTATCATGATACAATGAACACAACGTAAGCAAAGAACCGATATTGTCTATATTGCATCTATAATGACGGCATAATAACGATTGCCCAGTCTAACTCTTGTTACACATGAACAGACAGCTCACCAACTCAAGCTTAACAGTTCTCTCTATCAGCTGAGCGGGCGGGACCACCAACAGCACGACTGAGTTATTACTGAGTTCATGGCAATCCTTTGATCCACAACAGGTCAAAGGAGAAAATCTAAGGAATTGAAAGAGTACAAATGAGAAATGACCACAAATTGTCAAACCACTAGTTTGATCTCTCTATAGAACCATACACACCCCCTTTCTCTGAGGCTTAACGTCTGGTTTGGTAGAGGACGGTGGGTTGCAGTGCACCATGGGTCAATAAAGAAGATGGTAGGAGGTGGAAAGTAGACGGTCCATAAAAACAAGCTTCTAACAATCTTAAGATTAAAGGGTACCAGTGCTTGTCCCTCGTGTTATTAATGCCAACATTACTAACTGTACTGTCTCAGATGTTTTTCGGGCTTGGTTGATTATGCAGCAATTTAAGTTTGGGGCAGATAACTGATCAAAGCATGACACCAGCTGGGGTCTAAAAGGGGAGGTCTGAGGTCCAAACAAGACCCACTACAGCATAACAGAAGATAGAAAGAGAGAGAGAGAGAGAAATTAATAAAGACCATGAACATGCATGCCAAGTATGAGACAGTTAAAGCAAATCATTTCATTTATACAGTGTATTGAATATGAAAGTTTACATTTGTTTAAGCTACCTCAGTTAAAGATCACAAGGTGTGGTCATACAGGCAAAAGGGGTGAACATCCTATATTTAATTGGAGATGCTGGTGTTGTTCGACCAGGGAGTTAAATGTGGTCAGTCAGAGGAAAGCACAGTACCCCCTACACATTGTAATCTTGATCAGAGCAGCATAGTCATTTTTATAGCAGGTTTTAGCAGTCAGCTTTGGAGATCAATGACTGCAGAAACACTGGCAGATCCTGAGGTATGTCGCCTCGAGGGACGCTCCTGTGTTGCCTTTCTGCCTCTGCTTTTATTATGGGTCTTTTCTCTTCCATTTGATTTAACTCCTTGACTGTGCATTCTAGTCCAGTGGTCAAAAATAAATAATGTTTTTGTGAATTACCGCAAAAGACCAAAAGAAAAAGACAAACTTTTTATATTATAAAAGGTGATCCAGTTTATTGGAAAGCTTTCGGAAGTCTTCTGCTGCTTTCCCCAACGTCCTCATAGTTTCAAGGATTCATGGATAATTTACTATCATTTTGCAACACAGGGATCCACAACAATATGCCAATTTGCTACACAAAACAAACATTCATTTGCATCAGGAAAACAAAACAATTAGCTTTACAGATAATATCCTGGAGATGGACATTTGAATCAGGGAAACAATGTCCATCAACTTTGATGATGTTAAAGCACTAATCATTATTAATGTAAACAGTCCGCCTCATTTCCCTGCGACAGGACATAAACTTGAAGCAGACTGGGTGGTGGAAAAGTAGAACCTAACTATGCATATCTTCCATCCCAGCTCTCCTCCCTCTCCACCTGAAGCAGATGATTCTGGTCTTGGTAGCGTTTGGTGGGCGTCCGGCAGGTCTGGCTGGGTGGTCTCACGTGGGCGCTGATCGTCTGAAAGTCCGCACACTATGAGTTAATCCAATCCCCACCCTTCCTTCTCCACTGCTGATGAGTGTATTCAGTCACATGCCACAAGTGCTACAGCAATGATGATTGCTGAACAAAGTGGCAAGTGCACATTTAGTGTGACTTGTTGTCAAAATGGCCACTCGACTAAGACTTTAAAGTAAAAAAATACAATAATTGTCCTATCACATCCGTTTGTGCTGTATGAGTATGCAGCTGTCATGATCAACAGGAACATTACCTATATTGTTTAGCTGTCAAGGTCGTAGGTGGATCGAGGGCGCCTTGGCCTGCTGAGTCACATCTCTAAAACATTTAGGATTCTGATGGACAAAGCATGAATAGTATGAGATTAATTCAGGCATTTCAATTCAGCATTTTCTTACATACCGGTAATAAAACCGGTAGGATGTTGGAAGTATTACTTACTTTATATGCTGTGGTTGGGACGGTAGATATGAAATGGTTTCCAGCAATTGAAGAGAATGCATGACAGATGAGGGAAGAATGCAGACACAAAAGACCTAACAGTAATGCCACATTAGGTAAATTCCTTTGTCTGGAGGAAATTGCAGTTTTATTGTTTTTTTTATTCAGCTGAGGCCAGTTTCCTTGAAATACACTTATTTGAATTTGTATTCAAAAGTTAGATGAAAATATTTGTTAGACATGCAGCTGCAGCCAGCAGCTATATGGCTTATCTTCAAATAAAGAGTGGAACAGGGAGAAGCCAGGCTCTCTTCCAGCACCTTACTTATAATTGCCTTCATTAAAAATATAGTATGAAAGTGACAACCTCAGTATTTAAAAAATGTTTTCATCTGTTTGTAGTTGCCATCAGGTACGGTAATTAGTGTACAAGCCAGTGAATGATGCCGCCTTAGAGCCGCAACACCACTGGGTGTATGCACACTATCAGCCCATGTCATGCAATTATTTATATCTTAAGTACTGTAATTATGTATATTTACTTATGTTTGGTCACGCATTTGTAAAAAGGATTATGGCTCGGAAATATTTCACATGAAATGTCTTTGTGAGCTGGATCACTATTTACAACTGTTTTAAACCGCAGAGAGGTGAAACTGAGCCGTGCAGTTCTCAATATGCACCTTAAATATGCCTTTCTTGTTTGTAGTTTTATTCTCACGCACATTAGAAACATCACCAGACAAGTACTGTACAAATACCTGCAAACATATTGCTGGCTTCTACTTGGTTGAGCTCAAAGTTTCAAGCAGTTCTCGGGAATCAGTAAAGCTCAAGGTTCTTCCTGGGGAAAACCACTCGACCAGAGGGGTTGCCCTTCTTCCATATTTAGCCCTTCTTGTGAGGAAATGTTTGACCCTCACTGATCAATATTTTAGGAAATGGCTACTTATGTCACTCCCCATCTCCCAAGCTGACAAGGCCGTGAATGCAGTATGTGTGTGTGTGTGTGTTTGAGGCTTGAGTTAAAGTGAATGCGTCAGCAGGCCCATAGCATTTCTCGCCACCATCTCATTTCCTTTCAGGCTTCAAGAAAGTGGAACGCAATTCCGGTGGAGCAAGTGTCAGCTTAGGCCGAGCGTAACATGTTGCAAAAGGTGTTAAAAGCATGTACTCGTTGGCCTCCACTCTCAATAATTAATGAAAGTAAGACCAGAAAAAAATGATCCCCGTTTCCTTTTCGATCCTTCCCTGGTGGAAGAGTGCATGAATTAGTAAAACAGATCAAACTGCAATGTTAGCGCAGTTCAAGTATTTGTAAAGAAGCTGAAAGGACTATATGTACAAGACAGGTCCTATGAGATAATGTGGACGTGCTTGCATGTTCCCTGTTCCTGCCACATTGAATTTTAATTTGGAATGGAGCAATTCTCCAAGGTATAAGATTGCTAAATTATTTATCAAAACATAAGACCTATCTTTAGACATAAATGTCTCTGAAAAGAGTTTTAAAAGGCTGTTTTCATAAAGTTGAACTGAAAAACATTTCAAGTATACAGTATAACAGATCATTTTGAACTGCTTTAACCTCAGATTTTGGTCTGCTTCAGATAATTGGATTAAACTATCCCCTTGGCCATGTATGCTGATGTGGTATGTTTAAAATGTCAGTGAGGGATTGCAATGCTTCCAGACTTAACTAACGTGCATTTCAAGCACACTGTTCGGAAATTGAAGTGACTGACCATGAGCAATCTATTAGAGTAAGACATGCAACAGAAAAAGTACTTGCTAATATTACTTTGCTACAAGACCCTTTATGAATGACAAGTTTCTTGAAAGCAACTGAAAACTTTATGAACAAACTAAATTTGGACGAATCACATGAGATGCATTAGCATTTCAGCTAACTCCAACGTTAACCTATTTGTGTTATTATTGGACTGTCATAAAGGGTCTTGTAGCAAAGTAATATTAGCAACTGAGGGAGTCAATCTCGGGTCAGTGTGTGGAAAGGTTGGACGGGTCCAACAAACAGAGTTTTTTGCTTGTGTAAAAAACAAATACATTTTAAGTACCAAATAGAAAATAGTTTTGTTGCGCAAGTAAAGCTTTAAAACCTAAGTAATCCTTTATTGGAAGTTTATTTAGAACATTCAACAAGCGTCCACAGATATGTCGTCCCTGGTGCAACCATAGAGGATCCCATGAGGGCAACTAGAGCATCATAGTTTGAAGCACAGGACCAATGACCAATCGGCAGTATTTGATGATTTGGGAGTAAAAATGTGTTGCCATGTGGCATTTGCCCACAGCATATGTGGATTACGGTTATATTGCAGCATTTAACATTATTTCTCCTGACTTTACTTGCAGGAACTGGTTCCTTACATTTCTTCTTTCAATGCACCCTTAAGGGAAAAAGCAAAGAGAACATTTATTTCGAACCATGCTTGTAGCAACTAGCTGACTTTCTGTCTCCTTATATTCAGCACATTTCTTGTTTTCCATCTTGAAGCCTTGAACTGCGGAACCGTCTCTACACCTTATTGCCTAATTACTGTTTGGTTGTCTTTTGCATATTTTAGTTACCAACCTGTGTCGAGGAGACCAACATAACAATTTAGGTTCTCACGGGTCAAACCCTTGTGAAGTACCAGATCAGTTGAGTATTACAAGCCAAAAACATGCGTGCCAACAAATAAAGTGCTAACACTTACATTCACAAACATGCCAAACAAACAGAGGTATGGTCTCTCGGGCTCTCTTGCACACATATATATATATTTATTAAACAATTAAGGTTAAGATTAAAGCATACACCTGTTGATAGGTATACAGTGTCAGTATGTTGGCAAAATCTTTTCTTTCCAGAACTGAGAGAAACTAGTGTATTTTCTCTTCTAAGGGAATCTTATTTTGATTTACAAGGTAACGGTTTACAAGCCATTTCACGTTGCACAGTAAAGACACACATGTCACTACATGTTTCATGAGTGTCCATTGAGGCATCATTGCAAAACAACTGACCATGTCCTTGAAAACATTGAAGAATGTCTTACAAGTGACGCAGACCTGCTAGCTCATGCAAAGGGATCATAACATAATAAATCTCATTCAGCAGCGTAATGATGTTTCAGCTCAAATCTGCAGTCCCTTTGGGACCTGCGCTCTATCAAAATAAAAGCCACTGTTCAAATAAACGCAACGCACAAGTCCAGGCCTGGTGTTTCTTCACGGGTAAGAGCTATCCTCATGAAGATTAATGTTTTCTTTTTTTCTTCTTTTTGAGTAATCTGATATTAAACAAATATTTATCAAGGATTGATGCCTGTTCAGGTTCTGAATAGCCACATGCTGATTTGGCATTTGTTTCTTTATGTGCAAGATGAAATCATTAAATTAGAAAAAGAGACATTTTTGATTTTGAGACGATTTCTTATTCTACACAATAAAGAGTATCAGTTGAACTTTGGCTTGGTAGCCATTAAATCATATTGGTGGAACAACCCCGCAGGGATTTAACAGGTTTCTCAACCTTGGCATCAGGTCTTTGTCAACACATAATAGGAACATGCATTCACACACCCTGTCACTTAAATGCATGTGCTCGCAAAACAAAACACACATCTTTGGATAAACAAACATGCGCATGCAATGCACACATTGTGTTCACCACGAGAACAGATCCACTCATAAACTATGTATACATGTAGAAAGGGAGATGAAGATGCACTAAAAGGTGCTCCATGCATACTGAACCCAATGTAAAGATGGAGTGCAGAGGAGAGTAGGGAGCCTTCAAAGGAAGCTTTCCTTTTCCCTCTGAAAGCGAGCAGTATGTTTGGATAAGAATAGAACCGCATGACTCTGAAATAGCACCTTTTTACTGCCCATCTGTTTACTTTGAAAGTGTATCTCTTGCATTCTTACACTTGACTTGGTGACTTCATCACTTCCCTCAGGGCCAGGAATATATAAGTGAGTCAGTCAGCTCAACAGGATCTTTCTCTGCACGCAAGCAGCAACTGGTAAGGCAGGGTTTACACTGGTAAGGCAGAGTCTATGCTGGTAAGGCAGGGTCTACACTGATAAGGCAGGGTCTACACTGGTATGGCAGGGTCTACTCTTGACCACATTCTTATCAGGCCTGGCTATATTTGAGGGTTCCTAACAAAACGTTCAAGATATGTGCAGTCAGAAGCAATCACTGAAATGGATGTAATAAGAACATGCAGCACAACTATTCCAGGGATGGGTCTTTTGTTGTTTTTTCAGTCCATGTGGAAATAATAAAAGCTTCTGAATACTTTCTCCACATCAGATTTGACATTTAATAGCTGGACTGGTCAAAGACAGTCTTTATTACATAAGAAACAGTTGTTCTCAGACTACATAAACTTGTACTTAAGTTTATGTTGATTGTTATTTCTCATATCAAATGTTGCACCTTCCGCCAAAAGAAATTCCTAGTTTGTGTAAACATTCCTGGCAATAAACGGTTTCTGATTCTGATTCTGACATCCTCCTTCCTACCAGTATATCCTCCCGATTTTGTCTTAGTCTTAAAATAGCCCACAAATAACAAGACAACAATTTATATAGAAAGGCTGCATTACAAACTAGGTGTGGATTTTGTATCAGGTTTGTCACAGGGTGAGGCTCAGGCACTGAGAAACAGGCTGGACTCAATATGAATAAAAGTCCAAAAGGAGGAAGGCAAAAAATCGGGGGCAGGCAGGCAGGGTTAAACAGGCAGGTCCGGAACATACAGGGCACACGGACGACGGCACTAAAGACACAGAACTATAGACAACAATCCAACAGGAGAGAAGAGAAAGACTTACACAATATATAGGGGGGGAAACAGGTGTATGGCATCAGACAGTAACGAGACAAGAGTGGCTGATGGCAGGTGCAGGGAATTAAACAATTAAGACAGAGGAGACACAGAGGAGACATAGGAGACACAGAACACAGAACAGAGTGTTACATTTTGGGATAAATTAGTATTTACTAAAGGCAAGAAAGGTAAACAACTGAGTTGCATTAAGGGCAATACAGGACTCAATGATGACTGGCTTAAGTGTCTTGCCCAAGACACATCAACATGGATTTGCAGAGTCGGAGATTAAACCGCTGATGCTCTAAATGAAGGATGACCCTGCTCTACCAATGAGCCATAGTGGAACAGTGGGTCTGCAGTTTAGTGGTTCAACCCCTCCTACGGTTTGTTTGGGCAGTTGTGAAAGCAGTCCTCTGATACGGTCCAAAGCAACTGGTCCGAAACAGCTTGTGGTCTCCGCTTTCAAGTTCCGACTTCTGCAGAAGTCCCATGTTTGCTAGACATCTGGTCCGAAGACAACGTACAACAGTGCACAGAAATAGTGACTTTTATTATAAAGTTATTTGAGACTGAGGGTGAAGGGATATGTGGATAAACCATTTGAGCCAACCAAACGGGCTATGGCTTGTAGATCTTTCGGTCATTTTCCAGAAGTAAGAAAACCTCAATCAAAATGTTATTATCCCATTTGTAACTACAACTAAGTAATAACTATGAGAATAGAACTGTTTTGTTGTGTGGGACTTTTTGTATTCCTAATAGCAACTGCTGTATTTGATGGTAATGTATCTTACAGTATGAAATATTATTGATATTCCTTTACCTTAATCTGTCTTTTCTTATGAGTCTGCTGACTTTGTGTATGCACAGAACTAAATATCTGCTTTCAAAAGGCATAAGGTACCGCAAGACAGTCAATAAAAACAAATCTAACTGTAGCTTATGACAATATTATATGTATTCATGACAATTGTTTTCCTTTGTGACTAAAAGATCAAAAATAGTGTAATCTTTGATGAGGAAACAGGTATTCTTCTAACCGGTTCATAATAAATTCTGTACAAAATAATGATAATCCCTGCTGTATATATATATGTATATGTGTATGTGTATGTGTGTTCCCAAAGGAAGGGAAACTAATTGTCATGACTGAGTTTCTGTCTTATTTTCTGTCTTATTTTGAAGTCCTTGTGTCATCTGTCTCCCTGTGATTGGCTGCCCTGGTCCTGATTGTTTCCTCCTGTGTGATTGCTGGCCCCGCCCTCATTGTGTCCACCTGTGTCTCGTTCCCCGTTGTCCAATCACCTCCGCCTGCCTGTGTATTTAAACCCTGTTCGTCTCATTCCCGGTGTGGCTTTGTACCGTTTGGATCATGTTTGTCGTCCTGTGTTACCAGTCTAGTTGTAATTCAGAATTAAATATTGGTTTGGAAGTTATTAGTATTCTAACGAGTGATACAATAAACATAAAACTGTCCTCTCGCCAAATAAACTGCTTTCATGTATTTTATTTTTCATTACATTAAAGCCCCTTTCAATATTATAGTCTTTCTTTATTGTCTTACAAATATTAAGTTATCCACAAAAATAAAATAACTTAGATAATAAGCATATTAAAACATAAAAATACATACATACATACATTACATTTATGACATGAAACAAATGCATATTGCTGATATCTCCCAGAGTTTTCCTGGACACAGTTCTGTATGTGCAAACTACTTATCAGAATCAAAATAATCCGTTATACTGGAAACACATTTCCAGATTTTTTTTCCTCTGCTTTGAACACAGAAACATATTTGCTTGAAATAAATTACAGTCTGATAAGAAGCCTCACTCATACACTTGAGATCAAATATGATCCTTGAATTGTGCATAGACAGGAATCAACTTTGTGACTTATATATTTTGATGTTAACGTCAGAAAATCCCTACGATCATGAAGTGTGTAGAAAGTGAGTGTCGATATATCACAAGAAGCATACAGTGTCGCACACAGTACATTACATCACAAAACAGGAAACACTTTGATTGATGGCAGCTGAGGATGTTTATAGTGTGAGGAACCGAAGCCTGTTCATGTGTGCTCAGTTTCCTGAAGCACTTTAACTTTATTGATTGTGTTTGTGCAGCATCATTTAGTAATATTTACAATGCTGTTCAGATCATGCTGAGGATGAAAACGGTACTTACATAAAGGTCTATTGTGCTCCGAACTCTCACAGTCCTGACAACACAGACACCACATATAACTTTTTTGAGAGAACTCAATGAAGGACAATATATCTGTGCTAGGAGGCTAACCTTATTGTGCATTGAGTCAGTGTTCGTACTTACACTGTTGGAAGCTGATTTGTGTGTATCTTATTTCAACACCCTCTATTAGAGGAAAGGAAATGGTTTCAGTTTAAAGTTTTTTTTACGAGGAATCGTACCGAAAAATCTGAAATCTGAATTTTCTTCGACTTCAGCTTCAGCCACTGTGATTGGTCATTGCTGTAATGTGAATATGAAAGCCCCTCTAATTGAAATAGTCCAGACTGTCACTGGACTTGTGTGAATGTGTTTTTTTAAGGGTGTCATCACTGTAAGCAGGACTGTACATTATGCATACTACATAGTAATAGTGTCAGTTGAGCCAGCTTTTGGTGTAACATGATAGTTGCTATGAACATTTTAACTTCTGAACTGCCCTTGAACAAGGCACTACTTCCTTAAGTGCTCCAGGTGTGTTGTGCCCAGCCATTCCACTTTATATACTGCTGGTGCTATGAAGCATTATTATTTTCTCTTTGCATGCAATCTACTGCTTACTCTCAACTTCCTCTTTGCTCACTTGAATATCCTGCAGCTGTATGTCAGTCAACATATGCTGATGAAACAACAATATGTAGTTGTTTTTTCAGCCCAGATGTCAGATTCAGAGCTTTCAGATAGTTCACTGATATAACTATGTTCCTTTATCTCAAGAGGAAGATGGTAAACATCCAAGCTCTCTGAGTTGTGGCAGTTTCATGTGTGCATGTGCACACTCTTGACCAACGTGCACATCTATCTGTCTGCTCGCTCAACCTCTTCACACTCTGTCCTCGCTCTTCTGGAAAACAGCAGTCCACCGCGAAAAAGGTATTGGGCACATATATTACAGTCTATAACAGTATTCCCCATTCAAAATTAATATTCTTGATTTTAAAAAAGGTCTCTTTTTCTTTGTTTACTTTTGTGTGGACAGTCTTTTAGTGTGTGTTCTTCATTTACAGACACTGACCCACTCTGTTATCCTGCATTCTTCGCACACCACATAGCAGCACCAATGAAACTTGCAGTTGCAGCGTTCGCTCCGCGTCTGCTGCAGGATGTTGTGGCCTCTCCCGCAGCACAGACTCTCGCAGTTGTCCATGCCGGGGCTGGTCTTGTTGCAGATCCGGCCCTGCGTTCCCATCGAGTCCGAGCCCAGGTCCCGCTCGCAGAAATCTGGCGACTTTTCAAAGTAGACCAGTTCGTTGACGCTCGGCCGCCGCCGATGTGAATGGTGGTGGTGATTGTGGTGGTTTTTCTGATGATGGTGGTGGTGGTGGTGGTGGTTGTGATGGTTGTGATTGTTGTGGTGGCTATGGTGGTTGGAGTGGTCGAGCTGGCCGGTGTTTCGGTTGTGAGCCTTGATGAGCGTGGCGATGTGGAAGCGCTCTTTGAGGATTGAGCCCACTACCCGGAACTCTGGGGTGACCTGCCAGCAGGTTTTTAGTTGGCAGCTCCCCGACGTCCCGTGGCACTTGCATTTCCTTCTCATGTGGTCGAGCACCACCTGCAAAAAAACACAGAGGGAGATAGACCAAAAAGAGAGAGGAGGATGGAGTGAGGAAGTGAGCAGGGGCAAGGATGTAGAGGAGGGGGGTTGGAGGAGGTGAGGAGAAAGAAAAGGAGAAGGATTAATGGCTTTCTTGATTGCTATACCTTTGTAGTTTACTATATATGCATCCACATGTTGTTGCAGACTGCATGTCATGATTCAAACTTTTTTGGGGGGGAAATGTGTTTGTTCTTTTAAGCCCACCACCGAATAGTGAATGACACATAGTTCCCTAAAGGAATATCGGTCCCGCATTTAACAAGCCAGGTGGTCTGCCTCTGAGCCTGTTGTCAAACATACTGATATCGAATAACACAGATGGATGCAGGCATTTACCAAACAGACAGTAGTGTCATTATTCATTTTTTGGCAAGTAATGACTCCATGCATGACTCACAAGTAGAGGCACATTGGACAATTACAGTATTCATATTATTGTATTTTTAGTTTGATGTTTTAATGCTTGCCACTGAAACTACAATGATATCAATAGCGTGGACTGTTTTCATTTTATTATATTACAGGAAAAAACATTATTATACACATAATGGAGTGGTTCATCAAACTGCATTTACTATAGGCCCTGTTCTAGCAAAGCAGTACCACGGTCTATAAAAGGTGTTGCATATGTCTATAAAAGATGTAAATGCATAAACAAGCATGAATGTCAAATGTTCAATCAGCGCATGATGACCAACACTACAATACCTATTCAGTATACACACACACACACACACACACACACACACACACACACACACACACACACACACACACACACACACACACACGCACGTACATCCCACGTGGCATGAATCCTGTCCTTCATAATGATAATTCCTCAAGGCCGTGTGTGTGTGTGTGTGTGTGTGTGTGTGTGTGTGCGTGTGTGTGTGTGTGTGTGTGAGTGTCTGCGTATGCTTGTCAGTCATCACCTGTTCTAAACTTTAAGATCCAATTACCAACAGGAACACTCAGGCCACCCAGAGTACTGACAGATGCTGCTGTTGCCACCCCTATCAACACACACACACACACACACACACACACACACACACACACACACACACACACACACATGCACACATGCTGGACACTTGCACAGCTCAACACATTCCACACATGTGCTAGCAATAATGCTAATCTCCACACACTGTCACCCACACAATCTCTTGCATCCTCATAGAATGGGACAAAGATGGCGAACCACAGTTGTGACCAATTTAAAGAGGAGAGGAGGGGAGTCTATTCTTTGTTTCCGGGTCTGTGTCTGCTCAAAACTTAGACCGTATGCCCATGCTTCTGTGGGATACTGCCTATCAAAGTCAAAGTCAGCTTTATTGTATGTACCTATGGTTGAACGTATGTCTGTGCCAGGATGATCCTTTAGTCTGTTCTTAGTTTGCCTTCAGAACATGAAACTGCAGAATGAGCATCAAACTTATAAAGAAATAAGATAGTCCAACTTCCTCCGTTCTTTAATTAGGATCTCATCCATTAGAGAAGAAGAAGTAAGAACGGAAGGATAGTGGGAAAATTAGTGATGCGAGAGATCTATAATGTATATATTGAGTGTGACAATTCTGTTCCCCACTTCTACAAAAGTAAAGTTACATTTGTGAGACTTTTTTTCAGAGGCAGCTAGAACAAGTTGGTGTGGGCTTGCATGCTAGAAGGCGGCATTGCACGCTGTGTTGTGGCTTCCCAACCGTGCAGAGTTAAAAAAGGATAAAATAAATTGTGTTTCTTTGTTGTTGAGAGAGGTGGATGAGATAATTAAATAGTGATGAATAGAGCTGCTTCACGTATCTGTCTGGAATGAAGAATAAAAAAAGAGAAACAAAAAAAACACTTGTTTGCTACAAAGTCAGAGTACAAAATAAGTTAATTTAAAATAAAATAATCAGTTGACTAGAAAGGAACAGGAGGTGGTTAATGATTCACCCATCTGCTGCGACAACTAAAAGACATCTGTTCAAATAGTTTAGGTTAAATTATGTAAATATTAGTTAATCACATAACATGTACACTATACTAACTTAGGGTTATGCTACTATCACTCATCAAATCTGCCAGTAATGTGAAGCGCATTAAAGGTATTGATTAGAACATCGCAGCTGCAGCTTGACTCCATTTCAGTGGTGTATTGTAACGCATACAACATCTTTTAAAGAAGCATGTATTTTGTATAAAAATGGGTCCACTGTTGGGAGTGTTGAAAACAACATTTAAAGAGGCTATACTCTGTTGAGGAGAGGCTGTAAGACTTTATAGTAAACAACATTATACCAGCTCAAACAGCACTTGCACTGAGTTCAGATTGCAGTGTTTGGTTCAGTTTTTAGGGCAGAGGCAACCCCAGAATCACAAACGCGCTGGTCTTAAACACACAGCAAAGTCTGTAATCATAAAACTCTCCAACCCACTTAAACCTTAAAGGGAACAACTGACCTAAGTCATAATTGCATCCACATTGCTTCTGTTTGAAGGTACATTCGCATTGCAGGATAGGGGTTTCAAAGCACAGTAAAACAACAACAAAAAGCAGACAAGTGTTATTTCTAATCACATTCTGTCATATTTTGGTAGAGATGGATTATTCTGGGAGATTATGTACCACAGCCTCATGACTTGTGTATTCAATTCTTCTGTGTAGCCTATCAGAGTAAAAAATGTTTTCTGCGGGTTTCCTGGAAGCAACACATGGAAATGTTCTCACTAAAACTGCGATGCTTCCAGTAGAAGGCCACAGCATGTCTGGCTTCTATACCTAATATTTACAATTAATTACAGCAAAATGCGATCGACCTTCCCCTGAACAGTGATTGTCCAACCATGGCCGAGCATCTACAACCCACCACGGCAGGCCTTTGGATTTCTCCACATGCCGAGCAGAGCTGAATTAAGATATCAAAAATTCAGAGTGTAGTGTGGTTGTTTAGCCTCTTCGTTACACACACGCAGCTTGCGGATCTAACGTGAAATTAAATATGTCGCGTGTCGAGCTATCTAGCTTAGCCTGCCTATTTCGTTATTTCCAAGGCCATTTTGTATTCACAAAATACATGTTGTGGAGCTACAGGTAGTGTAACACTATAGAGTGTTCCTCATTGGATATTGGGAAGTCTGAAATTACAGCAACCACAAATATAAACTAGCCAGTGGTCGATAGGTCTGAAGAGTGCAGGTTATAGAAAAATGAATGTCTCATGTGTCACGATAAATAATTCATGCTGCATCCTGAAAGTTTCTTTATACTATAAGACTCAACCTGTTACCGATTGGCGAGGCATGCAACTTTCTAAATGTAAAGAGAATACCAGAGTATTGTAAATGTTAGATAACTCGGCATCAAAGTAATAACATCTGTGAATTCTGTTTCAGGGTGGACCTATCCGTGAAACACACAAGGCAACCTCTGCTCTGACTTGGCTTAATTAAAGTCTGCCGACTCCAAAAAACTCATCAAAAGAAAATAAATCTGTCTGACAAGTACGTCAAAAAAGATGCCAAACAGGTTCAATCTAAATCCTCAACAGGTTGTCAAAAGGAAATTGGGACGCTGTGAGCTCTTACCATATTAAAAGAGGTCAGTATGACATGTGAAGATCCATCAAACAAAAGAGCTGCGAAACACTCGTTGAGTACATTTTGTACATGAGGAGAAAAAGAAAAAAAATAACAAATGAGAGGTAACTTAATCCTATAGAAATTATATATTACATGTTAAATGTGTTTACACAGAGGTTGCAATAATTGATGCTTATATTTATCAGCTTAAATGCATGAACTAGTTTTTACTCTAATAACTTGCAATCAAATTGGAACAGTGGGTATAGACCATTCACTTGTCGTGTGAATTTAGGGTTAGAAGATGAGTCAGAAAGAAAATGTTTTTATTCTGAGTGTATTTGTCAAGATCCAGAAGGGTTATTAAAGATCAGGTGAACGTTTTTTAATGTTCAGGTTCCTTCCTGTTCCTTCCCATCTAGACCTGAGGGCCATGTCTGTCCATCTCTTGCATGGTCTGTGGTTCCGGCGGGAAAAAATGGACGAAAAGAGACGCAGTGATTTATGGCTTGTTGTGGATCTTTAGAATTACCCCTGAGGGGACGAGGAGTGGTGGAGGAGGGTGAAGCTGAGAGGGCGAAATAAGTGTACAGTAAATGTGGAGGTAAAGGAAAAGAGAACGGAAAAGAGTATAACAGGAGGAGAAGATGATTTTTGGATTATCTCTTTGCTGTCCCAAAATCGCTTGATAAATTGATACACACACACTGTGAGCGTGAGAGTGTGCGTGAGCGCGATAACAAGTAACCTGTCTGTCTAGCTGCGACTCTATTGAGGCTCAGTCATCATGTTTTGCTGGTAGTGGAGATATTACTTTGTAATAAGCAATCCAATGCCACCTGTCATCAGCTGTGATTGACTGTGCCGTGTGACCCAGAATTATATACAAAGATCTTCTCCTCACAAAACGAAACCAACAGTTTTCATAACACACTTCCAATCAGCTACGGTGATGCAGGTTCATATGAAGTCTAGGTTTGAGAAGAATACAATAGGTTATCATGTTAAACTAGGAAAAGAGCGAAGGTTTTAATGATGACACTTTGGCCTCCATTGCACGTACACTGAGCGATGTTATTGCTTCAAAGTCGATGGCGGTCGGAGCAAAGTTAGAAACAAACATCTGGCAAGTTTTAATTGGCTCAGAGAGTAAGACAGAGACTTCTATAAAACAACCTCAGACGGAGATCAAATACAACATGTTGGTGGTAGATTAGGACAGCAGGCGTCATAATACAGTCGACCGGGGAAATGTGCAGCACACTGGAGCAGAGCGCTGCCGCTTACAGTGCTGACGAAGAGTAGCGGACGAAGTAAAGCGAAGATCAGAGCTGGTGTCAGGCCCTGGCAGCACAATCTGATGCTCTGGCTTTACTCGAGAGGAAGAATCACAAGCCAGAAAACAAGGAAAGGAAAGAAAGGGTGAAGACATGGGACCGAGTTCCCCAACCAGAGTTGAACCACAAGAGTTTTAGTCATGTGGAGTATTTGACAACGAGGACAACCGTACTCTCACACACTGTCTTTTACTTGATCAACGCCTTTCTTTTGTTTTAAATGAATATAAAAAAGTGTCAATCAACTATTTAGCACATGTTTAACACACTCCCTGGTGCAAAAGTCAATAATTAGGAAGCAAATTGTCTTAAAGCAAAACACCACAAATAGGCACATCATGTGAGTGCCTGTCTTAGTAAAAACCTCCACTGGACGGGGGGAGGGGGTTAGTATTGTTACCACACTCCTTTAGCCTGATGTCACACCTTTCATCCCCATCAAATACCGAGAATTGCTTCTGTCAATACTGACTCAGTAGTAATGAAGGGTGACTTACAGCAACATATTTTTTCCTTGCAGAGGGAAAGTCCTGTGGCATAAAACGCATAACACCACCGATCTGTGATGGAGGGAGGAAGCAGCCAGTGTAGAATTGAGCAATTTGCTCTCTGTCTGAGCATGTTCCAACAATAATGACAAATCCCACACCAGAAGTATTCCTTTTTGTCAAATATGGGATCTCATACCTGTATACTCTATTAATCCTCTTTTTATTGGCAACATGAGACGTCTATAAACATGTGTTGCATTCTTGAATTTTGGTCTAAATTTTAAACCAAATTAATAATCAAAACATATTGTATTATACGTCTGATTAAATAAATATTCACCATATTTTCATAACCAGCTGCACTATACCAGTACATGCATCATTTACACCTTATTCCCTTTTTAGTTGGGCGCATTGAATTTAATCGTTGGCCGATCCCCGTGTCATCATCACTAACCGCTTCTTGGGAAAATCCTAATCTAATGTCTTTGTGTCCCACAATCGACCCTTCCTGCTGATAAACAGCAGATTAGTCTGCATGCTGCCGTGTGTTTGTCAGTTCAAAGACAATCTACTAAATGGCCTTTAAAGCCGAGCAGAGAGCCACGGCGCTATCAAAGCACACAAACAAATCCCACAGCAGCACATTAAGCCCAGACATCGCTTTAAACAAATCAAACGCCTTGCTTCAAAAGAACAGTTAAGCGTGTGCAGACCAACACACACACACACACACACACACACACGCACACAGTCGAACACAATGACATGCAATTACTGAGCAAAAGCGTTTTCAACAGTATACAGCGATAACTCCATTAGAACGTCTCTGTCTCTTTGTGTTTGTGTGACTATGTTTGTGTGTCTGTATGTCTGTCGTATTTACCCACTGGTAATTACACACGATGTCCACAGCTCTTACTTAGAGAGTCTTGTAAAATGTTATAACCAGCATAAGCACTTCCACCTGCGGAGCTTTTAAAGCATTTGCCTCTGTGTGTGTTTACGAGTGAGTGTGCGAGGGAAGGAGAAGCATGTACACACGCTGGTGATTGTGTGCGCGTGTGAATGTGTTGCTGTGTTTACCGTGCAGGGTGGGTCAGATCAAACGCTCTGCCGTTGTACTGTCAGGACTCTGGAATGCACTGCAGACCACTGATGATATGAAACGGCCTCTGGACCGAGAGCGCACCAATGTTGCTATTTTTGATCAAACACACTTTTTGTGAGTCAATGCATGAGCAGTGGACGGGCTCTACACAGCAGTGTATTATCGCTCCAGGGTTAAATTAGGCATAAAAGGATCCTTGGAGTACACGATTGCTGGTTTTGATCCAGAGGGAGGTGCTGCTCTTGAATCATTATGCTTTAAATCACTTTTACGGCCTTTTCAATGCTTTGGTGAAGCAATGCTGTGCCTTGACAATGGCCTGAAACAGAAGCTACTCATTGATAATAGTCAGTGTCATCTCAGTTCTCACCACAATCTTCTAAGGTGGGCCAGGTGGCGGAAGTTATTTTAGTTTTGAATCATTATGATCTACGTATGCAGTAGGGGCATCAGACAAGAGGAAATCTACATTTTGCCAAGAGGAAGCTGATGTTTTTTTTAAAATGGCTACAATAAGAGGATATAAATATATTGATTCAATTAGCCTCAGTTTGGTTCACATAGTTAAGTGCTGTGAGTGTTTGGTCCTTTGCCACTAAGCTTTCACTTTTCCCTGCAGGTTTGCTTATTGGGCGTTTGATAAAACGCCAGGCTATGACTGATAGCTAGCCGGGCAGCATACATGTCTGAGATGTTTGTTTGTGTGTCTGTCACCAACAAGTTTGCCAACAGTCACTTTTGAGGATAAAGATAAGGATAATTATGTTTATTTAACAATACGATACAACAACATTTAGTTGGCGACTCAGTCACTTCAGCAGCAACAAGGAAAAAAGACATTACTGATTTAAAACGAGACATTCAATAAACATATAAGTGATTCATTAAATATATTTAACCCTCCTGTTACCTTTATAAGAAATATCAATTTTTTAAATATATTTAAAGGGCTATTTAGGTCATCAACAAACAAACATAAAGTACCTCACACCTAAACTTGGGAAACAATATTAATTCTAATAATTTTCTGTAGGTTTTAATTGCTGGGGTCAAATTGACCCCGAGGGTAAAATATGTTAGTAAATTTGTAGGTAACAGGAGGGTTAAAAAAGATAAAACCCAGGCATGAATGGCGTTAAAGTGACACAGGGCTTTTATAAAGTGTTGTTTTATGGCTTTCATTTATACGTTTGATCCAATCAGAAGGATTTCATTGAAACCCCTGTCGTAACCATAAGTACACATTAAACGATAATTTGGACATCATTTGGAGAGAGAGGCGGGGCAAATGTTCAAAATAAATTCCAAGTATTGAACAGCAGATTGGCTTCATTCCAAATTCGGAGAAGTTGAAATGTTATTTATGTTTCATGAAAACGGGATAGCATCTTTGCTTACTCCCCTGAGGTCAGGCCCTGATGGTAAATTGTAATTACTAGCCCACGCTTGCCAGTAACATGGGAGACTGTTGCAGAGCCAGCACTGTCACCACCTACCTAATGAACCGACAGGATTCAACAGAACCTCTGCATGGCTGGAAGCCGTGCAACATGAACACAGGAAAGCTTGCCAAGCATTTGTTTTGAGGTGTGCTCCCTAAATGATGGAGAAGAACGCTCAGGAAAAAGAAAAAAAGAAAAACTAACTTGGCCATGAAATTTACTGCCACGGTTAAGTGTTTCCATGTTACGAGCAGCCACTTCAAACGCAAAGCCAGGCTCCTAAAACCACTCTTATTAACTACTGAACAGTAGTTTGTTTTGGTTCGCTGCAACAACACCGTGAAGGGCTGAACTGCGCATCTTCACGTTGAAGTCAATGCAGAATTCAGACTGCTTGAAAACTATCAAATAATATTAATCAGAAGATGCCGTGAATACAAGGTTAGCAACGTTGTTGGGAGGGGATTTATCTAAAAAATGTAGATGCATGACATTTATTTAGCTGATGGTTATCTAAATTTGTCCGACTTACACTCATTCATATGTATTATTATTATGTATATTTTCAAATGTAAATAAGCAGCTGGTAAACGTGTCACATATTTATAGCATTAGTGATATGCTGACATCACATGTGAGCAAACCTCCCCTCCGCAGTAATACCTCTTTAGTGCTCACTATTATTTCTGTAATCAGCCCTGCTGGTAAGAAGTTGGAGGAGGCAGAGCAGCAGTTGGGGAAGAGAGGAGGGAAGGAAGGGCGAATCTCTTTCTACTTTCCGCCCTGGTGTTTGAAGTCTAAAATCTTTTGCAGGGTTTTAAACATCTGTTTCCAAACTGCCAGCAGCCACTAATTAGGGCTAAAAACAAGACGGGACGTCGTGAGAACCCTGGGGTGGGCATGAGGCGACATGCACACCCCACTAAAAAACCACCGCATTCCTCTGCCTAAAGACTACTTCTCTGGAGAGGGGGAGCGGGGCCGGGGATGGAGGGGAGGAGCGGGGCGGAGGGAGGTGAGGCGGCGGTAGTGTCGGGTCAGTGGGTGGAAAGAGATACGGGAAGGGTAGGCATTATTTTGAAGTCCCACCTGTCAGTGTTTTCTGTTTGATTCTAGGGGTTGTTTGAGTGTGTGTGTGCATGTGTGCATGTGTGCATGTGTGTTTGTGCGCGTTTCAAGTTCTTAGGTTTCTTTTGTTGAGGCTTTCTATAGCATTTGAAGTCATCAAGGTGCACGGTATTTTAAAGTGTAAAAGCTCTGCAATGACTCATTCTGAGTCTGCTCTGCGTCTTCTTTCCTTACGTTACACTTTCTCTCTCTTCCCTCTTTCTGCACAGCCAGGAAGTGTCTCTGCACATTAAACATATTCAAGCACTGATATCCAGCCTGCGTCGAGCTGTTTTTAAGCATGTCTACGCAAGAAATGATGTGATCTCGATTTAATATTGTCCTCAAAGCGCACATTGTCTGCACATTGTCGGCCTCTATTGTCCATGAACATCCATTCACCTTATTTTGTAGTTTCAACAGCGCAGTGAGGGGTCTCCTCTATCTCCTCTCCTTTTTCAACAGTTTGGAGATGCTTTCTTTGTTTCTGTGCAACGTGGAAGTATAACCAGATCGATCAGAGAAGTGAGCGGTCGAAAGACTTTAGTTTTAAACCCTGCCAAGGTCATCGGGGGTCGTCAAGCTTGTGTCAAAGTACAAGAAGCAGAGGTCAGGCGAAGAGGGTGTCAGTTTGTCCGCTCTGGTCATAACTTGAATATTTTATAATGGTCCATGTTGATGACTTTGAGTCAAAGTATTTCATGTTTGATTGATGCTCTCTTGGCCTGAAATTCACAGCCTGGCAAACAGAAAGCTACATTTATTGTGTGGAATCCGAGAAGAAATATTTAGTTTTTCATAAGCGCCTTCTGGAAAAATCGAACAAAATTAAAATAATGCCGGTTTTAAATTGGCTTCCTTTGAGATACTACCTGCCTATTTAAAGTTTAATAGGGTCTGATTACATATTCAGAATTTGAAAGACTTCCTCAGGCCTAGTGAGACTAGGTTGCTTTGATTAATGTTTGTAATGTGACATGATGTATCACACAACGTTTGCCTTAATTGTCATCCAGTCTGTGAAATCGAGGCTCTATTATCACACCGTGTAGCACCCATATTGTCTGTTGTGGCTTCCAGTAACATCTACAAGTTTACTGCTCTTTTCTTCAGATTTATAACACATCCCTCTGTTTATTGCATTTTGTATTGCAGACTTCAAGCCATTATACTGCCATGCAGTCTGGCCTGAGTCGGATCACAAGAAAAACATCAGCTTGATTTTTCAAACTCATCACTTAAATAAGAAGAGAAAATGAAGAGTGACGTCTTTCATCTGCAGTGTTTTGTTAAAGTGGTCGATGTTACAGTCATCACATGTAATTTAGATTATTGAGTTTATGCCTATTGTATAATAGTGTTTTTTAATGGGCTAATTGGTGTACGTGTCATCTTGTCTCAGTAAAAAGTCAGTAATGATGATATACGACCATCTCCGCACGCCATTGTAAAACTAAGTTCTTTCCTTTTAAGTGCAGAATTCACAATGAAGTGAAAGTTGGTAATTATTTCCGCAGCTATTTTGCATTTCTTTCACATTTCAAACTCAATTCTACACTCATGCACACAAAGAGAGGTTTCAAATCCTCGAGGGCATATTCACAGGATTTACTGCCTTAAAAGGACAAGCTAACAAAGAAAGACAAACCTGTTCTAGATGTGTAACAGTTTTGTCAGTATGCCTTCACCCACTAATTAACAGACGAGTAAAGACAACATACATGAGGCCACTTTGTGAACCTGCCTGTTACCACATTTCTTAACCGTACTACATCACAGCAAAAGAGAAGGACCCAAAAGACAAATTACTATAATTGGCTCATGAACTCATTAGCCTACTACTTATGTCATTTCTTCCAAGTCCATAGCACTGACTGGAATTTAAGTCACCGGTTCTACATCTGTCACTATTTCTACCACGACAGCTACTGTGGGGAGGCCAGTGACGCACTCCCGTTTGTGTTTTGTCTGCACAATCAAGGAAACCAGAAGTAAACTGATGGAGAGATATGGGCCCAAATTACTCAAGAGGAAACGGGGAACAATGAGTATCATCTCTTTTCTCCCATTGTCAAAAGCAGAAACCTCATTAGAAGTGTGTTATTCTAATGATATTGGAACCACGTTTTCTAAATGCTGTATAAATAATGTAACATATTTATTAGAATAATACAAAAAGGGTGATATACTCAGTTATCACCCTGTTATCTTTTTACTCGATCAAAGGGTAAACAACCCCACAGTATACCTAAAACAAACAAGGATGCTGATGATGGTTGTTGATCATGTCAAAGGATGATATTTTTTCTTTGTGAAAAAACTACGTCTTCTGCCCTGTGGTGCCGCAAAGAGTATTATTATACAACCGTAGTTGTAATAATATCTAATTACTATTTAAATCACAGAATTGCTTAAATAAACACATCGTTATAATTAAAGTTACTTTTAAATAACAGGATCACACCTAAATAATCACACAAACACACACACACACACACGCACACACATACACACACACACAGGCGCGGAAATAAACAGCAATCTGATAACGAAAAGGCCAATGCTGACCGACAACAAAATCAGAAAGTGCTGGCTACTGTAGCGTTATTGTTGGCCCAGTAGCACTCAAACCAACCATTCTCCACCTTTTCTATTGTGTCATATTTTTTCTTGTAATAATCTTATTAAATATAATTATATTATATATTTGCATTGAGAGCAAAGGAAGATGATGTCTCTACCTGTTTTTTACCTGGTCAATTTAAAATAGAAACAACTCCTAACCAAGTTAATATTTGGTGATATGATGGTGATATCTGACTATTCTTTTTGCACAAACGACCCGCTAACACTGAATTATTTTTAATTTAAAAGAGCCTCGAAATGACTTGGTATGGTAACGTTGTGATAAAGTCTGTTTTTCATGTTTACAATTAGCACAGCATTGGAACTGCATTTACATGCAGTCCCCGGTATGGATCAAGCTCCACAAGGACTTGATCCTATAACTGCAAAACTTCACCTTTTTCATTAAAAGGTGAATTTAAGAAATTGTGTAAAATCGAGAAAATGACCCAGACCCCACAGGGTTAAACTTTCCATGTCAGGTAATTGCAAGTCTTTTGAATTCCACAAAACTCTGAGAAACACGTGCACACACCAACAGCCACGTTCTCTCACCGCCCCCTCCCCACTCACCTGTCTCCCAACTCTGTTATTGTGCAGCCTCATGCGGGCGTGGATGTCCTTGTAGGTTTCTCGAGCATCCAAGAAGTCCCTCGAGAACTTCTCACCAAATTCCACGTCAGGACTGCAGCCACCCCATTCCCAGGAGTCTTGGGGTCCGGGCAGGTCGGCGGGGAAGTGCTCCATGACGCCGTGCACCATACCCTTCCCCCGGTGGATGGCCTCCAGCTGCAAGCGGTGCAGTTTAATACGAAAGGCCTCTTCGTCCCCGCGCCGCTTCTCGTCACAGCTGCATGCCTTCAGCTTGCCCATGGAGCAGGCGTTGGCCACGGCGTGCACAACGCCTGCTGCTGCGATGGCATACGCAAAAGCACTCTCTCTGAAACCTGCGGGCGGAAAGGACAGGATAGTGGTGTCATGCCTCATGTGGAAGTAGAGGGTTATAAGAACTGTGACAGTCGGCAAACCGAGATAGGGAACGGAAACACTGGGATCTTTTGTCTCAGAGAACGTTTTGTAACACAACGTCTTCACTTCAAATGACATTTAAACTCACTGAACTGACTCTGTTTTACTTCACTGGTCCAAAATGAAACATTTAAAATTGAGTTCATGTAAAATGTCAACACATTTTCAATAACCTGCAGGCACAACATACCCGTGTGCATGTGTGATCTACTTGTCAGGTGGAATGAGGCGATTACCAGGTCGATTTGATAACAATCCAAATTCATATTTCTAAGTCATTGTTTACAGGCGCACTTTAGTCGTGTTACATTTCCTATTTTTAAAGTGTTTTAACAAAACTATTTAATTTTAAAGTTTTTACTGCTGTAAAACTAATGTATACAACTTAAAGATTTCATGTGATTTTCCTGGTCCTAAAACTCAGTTTAACAACAGCTAAATGAGCGAGACAAAAACATGTTTCACTTCTGTTTGCAACATTTGTCCAATTTGTGAGTTTGCACACTTTGTCTCAAACACATTCAGTAAAAAGAGCTTCCTCTATTTTGATAGATGCACAAAAGAGTTTATTCACACTTTTTTTTTTTATACCCGAAATACCAAGACTAATAAAAGCTGTGGAAACATCTGGAACAATAGCAATTAAGTGTTGCAAACATACTTTGTCTCTGTGGGCCATCTGAACATTAACAGACCCACACCACTCCCATCAGAAGACTCACAGAGGACTGAGAAATTGAACAAGGCCGTGTCTCCTTCTTTTTGGACAATATATTTGGCGATATGCAACTCATTGCTATCGACATGTACCATCTGTAAAGAAGTAGACCCAACATGTGTTCTGGCTCCCTCAGTCCGATGCACTTTTAAAAGATCTTTGCAATTCTCTTCTTCTCTGACTGAGGAAGGATCAAATGTTGATAATTTAATTATTTTTCCAATTTTCGTGTCTTAAAATGAAGATTTAGGATGAAACTGTGTGTTTCTCTACTCTACTCGTGCGTGTGTTTAGGTTAGGGAGGCTGATTATGTCGCACCGCAACCTTTGCCTTGTAATCACTTCCAATCGTCTCAGACGGACTACTGCTGGAAGAGGCGGTGGTGAGATGGCTGCGTGCATATAACCCCTCCATGCGACGTGCGACTGCTTTTGCCTTAATGGCTAACACATCCCTTTCTCCTGGACGGCAAGTCTAACTTGCATGCGGCACTTGTAATGAGTACAACTGTACCACGACTGATCTGTAATTCAAAAGACTAACGTCACAATTCTCTTCTCTGACACACACGCACTGGCAACATAAACACACATGTAGCACGCATTCATCCTGTCCGTGTTGATATATTTCTGGAAAAAAAAGCCCTCGTCCAATTGTGGAAACCATGAATATTGAAGAATGAAGAGCGACATCGGCGCTTGCACTCGTACACTCATGCAGTGTTTGTTGTTGGATCTCATCTTACTGCCCGTGAGCATGGTGCCCTCGGGTTCTATAAAAGCCGCCCCTCTGGCAGTCACTTACTTGTGTATGGAAACTTGTAAAGAAAACATGAAAAGAAACCACTTAGTAGTTTATAGCACATTGCTTGAAGGGGAAATGATTCAGGCTGCTTGTTGGAGTCAAATAAAAGGCTATTAACTGGAACTAACGCTTTTAACACCGTTTGATGTGTTTCCTTATTTGTATGTTTAAATAAACTGTATATTATTTTGAGGAATTATGTAAAGCTTCACACATTTAGTGTCACGCTGGAATTATTCATCTTTCTTGACACTGGGCACGTAAAAAGTCGAAGGCAGCGCGATTACGACTCAACAAGGAATTAATTAGCGAGCGTCTCCCATTCTCTCATGACACCGTACTGCAGGTTTGCAAGAACTAACAATACAGTGTGAAAAAAAACACATGATAGAAACCAAAACCCTTTTATTTGAGCGGGTTGGTTGGTCAACACGGGGGGCTCTGGATGAAACAACGCAGGGTCGTCAGTAATAAAAGTAGAAACGGTTCAACTTTTCGTGCAACTCAATGAAATGTGGCAAAGTAACCCATTAACCTGAAGTTAAACCAGCCCCCCCCCCAACATTTTATTAAGGGCAATTATGAATTTGGTTTTATATCAGCAAACAAAAAAAGATGCACCCGCTCACACGAACACCCTAACACCTACACTCACACACGGCGGCGGAAGTGAAAGGGATGGCACTTAGGCACATCCTCGTACAGAGGACTCCTGTTTTAGCTCTCGACCTGCTCTGAGCCGGGCTCTGCAACCCGGGACCCCGGAAGACTGGGAACAAATCAATCTAACAAATAATTTATCGGCTGCAACACGCCCGGATGAACTGATGGTTGAGAAAGTGACAAAATGAATTAAAGATTCAAAGGAAACTGTCACTTTGTGTTACAGAAACCGACTAAACAGGTTTATGCTTTTGCCGCGGAGAGTTGGGAAAGTGCTGAGAGCAAATTCACAAGCACTTGGGCTGGCAAGGGAACTAAAAGCATTAGGAATAGCCCAGTGAGGAAGGACACAGACACAGTGACACGAAGAAGAGGGAGAAAGAAAGAGAGAGATTCTCCTATTTCTGTCTATCCATAATTTGCTCAATGTCCTCTTTAGCCTAGTTTTTGATGCAAGGTCAACAGGAACAAACACGGGCCCATAAAAGTTAGCAGAATCAATCAGCAGCGAGATACGTGACAACGCCAGAGAGGAGCCGAGCAGCATCTGATGGAGTGGAACTAGACAGCATACACACATTGAGATACAGAGCCCCTCATACGCAAATCCAACACTTTGTAGATTATCAGAATATTTGAGGTTCTAATTCCGCAAGATATTTCCTTTTTATCTGGTTCTACTGCAAATGTTTTGTTTTACAGTGTAAATATAGATACATTTGTTAGCATAGTATATTATTCAAAGCAAAATACCAGTTTGGCTATGAATACTCCTTTCATATATCTTTCTGTGGGTAGTTACATTTAAAATATGCGAGAATCTCCACAATTATATTTCATCCATGTCTGTAACTCTGTGTCGAGGAAAGCGCAGCGTCCGTGCAGCTGCACGTAACAATGGCTGCGGCACGCTAACTTACATCCATCTCTTAAAACTTCTGTGGAGATTTTGTGAATGTATCAACTTGCAACAGATGAATCATCCAATTTAGAAAGGTTGTTTATCTCAGTGGTTTGGAGTTTCTGCACCCGAGGCAAACCAGGGATGCCAGACAACCAGCAACTGCCTGTACTAATAATGACACACAAGCTTTCAATGAGTCAGGGGTGAAAGTAAGACCAGAGGTGTGTGAGTAAACCCTGGTTACTAGTTATTTGGGTTTCGTTCTTTAGAGATGACAGGGAATACAGTTGTCAGTGAGGTTACACAATTTACGTGTCATGATTGTATTAGCACACAGATTAAGGAGAACACAAAAAGCAATCACACACCTCCAGGAAACATCTGACACATTTAATTAGTCCAAGGTTTTTATGATGGGGAATTCCATCAACAATCTAGTGAAAAAATTACTTTTCTAAATATGGTGCATACTTATTTGAATAAACTAAAAACTTATTTTTTTTACAAATAGATGTTTGTCGTACTTTAATGCAATACATTCATATGCAATCCAAGAAGCTCCATTAGAGCACTGTGATGCCCTTCATCTTAACATTTCAGGGTATTTTCAGTAAAAAATAAGTGGATTACATTTTAGAGCCTTATTTTTCAGTCATTTCTAAATATTTGGATTCATAAATAATTCAGCTTTGAGCCCTATCTTGTTCCTCATGTGGCAAAATGTAAGAAAAAACAAGAAACTCAAGCCAATCACATTGTGCACGGTGCATCCATCCATGTGCTCTGGCTATTAGGAAACCGATGCCTTTTCCAGTCATCAACCCGAAAGAGTCCATCTGAAGGACTTCCCAATGCTAAAGATCCTCTTTCATCCTTTGTGGATTACTCCCAAAGCTCCAAGCTCTACAAACCATCATAGAAAACTGATCTGGATGAAGTTTGGTAATCTTGAGGTCTTCTTTTGTACTATTGAGTATACAGTTAGGGTTAGAAAGTAGATACCAGGCTGCTAGCCACTAGACATAACTTTCTCATATGGAGAACATCGTACTTGTCAGATAACAGAATTCCATGTGGAAAAGTATCTGGGTTTGGAGAATAATATTGTGCCAATACTTATTTAGGACGTGTATTTTTGTTCAAGCTAATCTTTCTAAGCCCATCCTTTCAAGGTATTCTATCAAAGTGTGTTTGAGGATGAAACCACAGCCTGTTTGAAGACTAAACTTTTGAACTGCATGTCTGAACTTCATTGTTTTTTTTCCCAACTTTTAAGTACTTTGAGTCTACATCCCTCCCCATTGCCTTAAATATGTCTCTTAAGATTTCTCAAAAGAGATTTGTGCATTTTATTACTTTTAAATTACACAACATCGTGCTCAATTGTTTTATGGAAGAGACGCAACATGATTCAAAGAAAAGCAGATTGTGAACTGAAAGGAAACTGTACAGTCTGCCCTTTCCTAATTGATATTGTATCGTGACAGTACAACTGACCTCTTTTGAAGACGATGCTGTCGTATGGTATTTTGTTTCTAGTCTCCAGGCTGGAGCAGTTCCAACGGTGTCCTCTGAACTGGTGCTGGCACTCGTGGATGGCAATCTGGATTCCCTGAATTGCTGAAGCCGTCACGTCAGGGTTCCTCATGCACACCTCCAGCTGGCGCCGCGTCAAACCTGGCAGTGTGAGACACACCGTGTTGGCATTCAGGATCGGGTCGATGTTGGGGAGCTTCAGGCCCAAGATTTCATTGGAGTCTACCCTGCATGGAGCATACAGGACCGGTTATTGACAACACACAAGTTCAACTAATACATCTTGTGTTGCTCACCAAATCTACAAGTAGGGTTTCTGTTGGTACTTGGGTGCCACAGCAGTCAGTTCCCGTAATACCAAACAGACACCCTGACCTCATGGTACACCGTCTTAAGCCTCACTATATGGTGGGGTGTTGTTTTTTGGATGGATTCACTTATAATAATAATAATAATAATAATAATAATAATAATACATAACATTTCTATAGCGCTTGTCAGAATGCTCTATAGCGTTTTTCAGAATACTCAAAGACGCTTACTTATGATCATGCAAAGTTGTCACCAATTAAACAAAATATGACAACTTGAAATATCAACAAAAACTAAAGTATGAAGCAAGTCAATGTTACATGGAAACATTTCTGCAGATTAAACATGTGGTTTAAACACCTGAGCTGAAACCTGCAACGTACTGTACTTTCATTTGATATACATTTAGGCCAATTTCAGGTTTAGTATCCTGATCTTCACTTTGATGCTGTGCATGATAATATATGTTCAGTATGTCAGGTGAGTTGAAGTGGGAAGTGAGGGAATAGCATCCACTCGTTGGGATGTATCCAATATAGTTCTATTTAGAGTTTTAGCATGAAAATAGTAATTCACCCATAAAAATCTGTTGTCTGCTGCTTCTGTTGCAGATCAATCATGTAAACAACAGTAATTCAGCTGACAGCGGTCAACGCTCTTTTCTACATCACAGAGAAACAGTAAGAGCCGTAAAAAAGGAAAACACAGGCTGTGCTGATGATGGCTTGAGAACGGAAAGGTGCCCAGCTTTTTCTTTTCGTTATCGTTACAAGTAAAACACAGATTCTGTGTTACAGCGTTTGTATGATTGAGACACAGTTATCAAGATCATGCATGCCGGTGCAGGGCACACACACTCAAACCACACACACAAATCTCCACATCTATGTGCACGCATGCTTGCACACGCACACACACAAATACCCAGGTGTAGGAAGGAGTGTACAGTAACGCACATACAAGCACTCACACAGCTGGAGAAACTTTTCCTTACTTCAGCATGTGTAACTAAAAGTTTTATTTTCCATGAACCTCTTCAACAAAGAAACCAACTTGAACGTTAAGTCTTTCTGACTGGAAAAGCAACCAGTAGTTTTGGAGGATAATTACAAGCTATTACAACATGTCAGGACATCAAATGTTGTTCATTTGCATAGTGGTGCCTTATTTTCTAGTATTGCATGTTGAACTGTGTGTGCGTGTGTGTGTGTGTCTGTTATTCCAGTTTGTGTTCCTACCTGTTGTGTTTTGAGAGTAGACCTGTTTCAACAACTATCTTTCCAAAGAGCAATTATTTATTGATTGGGAACATTGTACGGGAATGAGGGGTGCCTTGAAGGCAGGCAATTGGCAATCACTTAATTCACAGCAACTAATAAATGAGGCTACGATAAAAAAACGATAATTAAATACAGTTAATGTTAAACGCATTTTCATTTGATAAAAAAACTAACAAAACAGAGATGCCTCCTGGTGTAGTAAACCAACTTAGATATTTAACTTGTGTGTGTTAATTAATTCCTCACCTTTTATCCAAGAGACAGATAAGCACCAAGCACGTTATTCTGATGATCAAGAGTTCCATTGTGTGCATTGTAATTTTTTACAATTTTTTTTTTTTTAGTTTTCAAAATAAAAGAGACAAAGAAAGAGTTACAACAACAAAAAAAGTCCAGTATTCCGGCTTAAAGTTTCGGGAGGACCACGCAGAACCGCGGGGTCAGGTCAGGTCCGGCTGGACGTTGGCGCTGGACTTGACAGCTCCGACGACGTCCAGATGTGCCAGCCAGCGGCGGGATACTCATTCACAAAAAAAAGTTGCATCCACCTCTCAACTTACTGAATGGAGGAGGTTGCAAGGAGTTTGAGGGAAAAAGTCGGCGCAGTGTTTCTCATACACATCCGTACACATCCCGGTGTCTCCGCCGAGGTTGTTGCGTTTATGTCGTTAACATCCGAGAGGGTCGGCTGGACCGAGATAGACGCTCTAAATGAAGTCTGCTTGACTATGATGCGCCGGTGCGCGCCGGTAGTCCTCTAAACTACTGCACTTAGCGCTTCGCCAGCCCACTTTTATTTATTCTTTGCGTCACCCGGGGAGAAGAGGAGCGCCGAGGGAGGTCAAGTGCCTCGTTAAAGCAGGATAGAGATCCTTTTAGATAAGGACACCGGCAACACTTAGCCTGCGCCCTCTGTGAGGGAGAACATTTATATTCATTGAGTGCATTGCACATGTGAATATTGTATTGCTTAGAAAAGGAGGAGTAGAAGGAGGAGGAGGATGAGGAGGAGGTGGAGGAGGAGGATATAATAAGGAGGATAAGTATGATGAAGCCCAGGGGAGAATTAGGAGGCCTTCCTTTGTATCAATGTTTGAAGCTACTACGTGTGTGTTTGTGTTTGTGTGCTTGTGTGTGTGTGTGTGTGTGTGTATCTGTGTCTGTGTGTCTGTGTGTGTGTGTGTGTGTGTGTGTGTGTGTGTGTGTTATATGGCACACGTTGTGCATCCTGCAATGATACAAAAAGAACTAACAAATAGGGGAGATTAAACTATTTCCTTTACATGTGTATTCTTCATTTCACTCTTTACTGTATTAAATTCAAACAAGTTCAACTACATCTTCCACCGACAGGCTTATTTCCCCTTGCCTTGAATTATATGTATTCATGTGTAATACATGTCCCCTAACCTATAAAGTTTGAGGACTCTAAAGAGAAGTCTTTGTTAAAAAAGAAAGATCAAGATAGAGACAGGCTGTAAAACCATGACATTTAATCTCTATACATGCATAAGCATAACAAAAACTCTGGATAACAATGCAATAATAGTAATATATATATAATAAGAATATTCCAATAATGTAACAGCATATTTTTAATCACTAACTCCCATTTTCATCATCAGAGCCTATTCTATGATTATTTTTAGAGTACTGCCAAATAAACTGATGTTAATTAGTTATCTTCTAATAGCAAGCATCTATATGTATAACGTTTTAATTCTCAGAGTGTGCTGGAAGAGAATAAAAAGTATCATGAAAAAGTAAGAGCTTGTTAAAACGTCTGCAAGTCCCCATTCTTCTCTAACCGTGCCTGTGTATCATGTCCTTTAATCGTTCAATTACAGGACTATATGACACAAAAAGCTCCCTTGTTGATGAAGAACACATGATATCACTCATCTCAGGGCTTTATGAGTAGGCTAGAATAAAGATCCAGAAACCACAAATAAAAAGGTTCTCCCCCCCCCCCTCCCCCCATTGGAGTGAAGGAAGCCCTCGTGGAGTCACAGAGTCGTAAAACACTTCGGCGTGCAGCATTCAGACACAATTAAGTTGCCATACACACATTTAGAAGATCAGGGAAACAATCCCACATCAACATTTCTCCAAGTGGGATTCATCACGGTGCTCTGGTCTGAAAGATGTGGCATGGTATTAAAAATAAAGCAGGCTTGTCAGTCAACGTTGAGTTTGTTGAGACTTTGAGTTTGGTTCTACAGCAGGATGTTCTGAGCCGTGTAATCCCAATCTCTCCATATCTCTGAGCGATGACAACGGAACTTTCTGAATTTCCATTCCTTAGAAATATTAGTGTGAGAAGTGAATTATTTGTATTTCACAATATCCAAATAAGCCAGTATGACCCCCAAATTATAACAAATTAAATCAATACTATGTTACTTTTTAATAAAGATTATTTATTTATTTATTATCTATATCTCCTCTAAAAAATTGAAAGTTAAATGCAATAAAACACTAATTTGCTCACGTGAATAGACTCACTGGTTTTCCTGATAGAGCCTTGCATGATCTGTCATGAGAGGCAGATCACTGTGGATATAATGTTAGCAAATGCTAACAAACCTCTTGTCTTGACTTACAATACATACAGCTTCCACATCTGGACCAGAGTCCTCTGCCAAGAACTTGGGTCTGCCGTCTTACTCTCTCCCTTCCTCTTTTTGTATCTCTGTCTCTCTGTCTCTCTGTCTCTCTCTCTCTCCCCCCTTGCCCCCTTGCCCCCTCCCCCTCACACACACCTTTATTGCTTCCCATGTTCATTACATTCATTAAAAATGATATGGGATATTCAACTTGACTCGTGTGTCTAGAGACACAAAGACTTTATTTCGTAGCAAATGCTCATGCCAGGTTCATAGTTTCCCATGTTGTGCCGGAACATCGTTTTAGTATTGTTAACATGATGTTCCTGTCGACCTTGAAAACATTTTTTTAATCTTGCACTGCTCACTCTCACTCACTCTGCTACGTGAAATGTGAACCTGCTGAACATTTAATTCAATAATAAAGGAAAACAGAATTTTCCCCACAGCGCCAGTGTTCCTGTGGAGGTGCAGTGTCTTGTTCAATTGAAACTTTATGGTCTTGGAGGAAAAGACACGGCCGAGCTAAGTTTTCACAGTCTGGTGGCGAGTGCCATGTAAACACATTAGGTCACACAGTGTTTATGAAAATATAGTTTCTGGTCTTGTGCAATCAGGTTGTTACTTTCACTGTGGCAGTGTCATGGAACCGCATTGATTTACGACTGAAATGTATGGTAATATAAGACTGTATCTTTATGTTTTTGCAGTTTCTGTCAAATAAATCCAGCTGGAAGATGTGGGTTTAAGAGCTGGAGGTGTTGAATTGTATTTGTGACGTGGCCGTTGCCTCAATAGAAAATCTCTCACAGCGAGACAGTGGTCATTTCTCTTCCAGTAATCTTTCCCTGGAAGATTTAGTAAATGCTTGCCAGCACCATGTGTACCACATGTGCACATTTAGATGATGTGTTATGCAAGGCAAAACCTTTTTTTTTTATTTCATGAAAACGTGACATTCAAAAGGTTTCAAAAGTGAAACAAGTATACATGATATAAGTAAATTATTGCTTCACAAAATGACTAATGTTTAAATAACGCAGTCATTCTAGCTTGGAATAAAGTAATGATTTCTCACCAAACACTTATAGTTTGTACTTGCTTACTCACTTGGTATACATGTTGGATTGATAGCCACTATGCAGTAATGCCTACCCATTAGATTATTAATTTAAGCACCAAGCTATTTTTAGGCCTCTGAGCGGAAATTGCATACCCAAGCTAAAAAGGCACTCTCTCTGCAACCACTAGGGCTATTTGAATAAAACGATTTCAGATGCATACATATCAGTTATATGTTACTGGTTAAGAGTAAATGAAGATGGCACATAGAAAAAATATTAAAGTTTCAGGTCCGAATTGAAAAAAAAAACACTTTCAGGATGATTATCTTTTTGGAATGATGCAGTTGAAAGGTTTAAACATCTCACAACTCATAGTACAACATTCTCTCTGCAAAGAAAAGCAGAAACAAGTTAGAGGTTTTAGTACAGAGAGTTCAGGCGAGGTCTCCGAAGTGGACATCTTGGCACATTTGGTATTTTAATTTGCTTATGTACCAAACTATATATTTCACTTGTGTTACTTATGGTTTCAATATATCCAAATACAGCATTTTTTAACTTAAAAAGTTTGAATTTCATAAAACTATATTTTTCAATAAAAAACAAGTATGCACGGCTGTAGCTCAGCAGGGGATCGGTCCATTTTAAACAAGGACACCTCTTTGGAAACATCAGAGTCAATAGAATTGAGGACTACGAACCAAGACAAGATTGAGATAATTGAGAGCCAATAGAATCCTCAAAGTTGTCGCCATTTGTGAAACGTAAAATCTGTTCAGTGTGAAATGGTCGTGCTTTTTGCTATCAGGCTTATTCTGATAGCACCCAGCTAAGGGTCGTTGGTTCCGGAAACTTGCTGAGTGGGTCTCTGGTTTCTAAAAGGTTAAAGCACCATTGACTTTAGAAATGTGAGAGAAGTTATGCTTTTCGATCAGCAAAGGAAGAGGAGTTTAAAATGATCCAGTTTTGAAACAATGAAAAGCAATTTAATATTTTACCGAGTTTTAGATAAGAAGATCAATACCACTCTCATTCTGCAGGCTCAACACACTGCAGTGACGGCTTCAATTAGTTTAAGCAAGAACTTCACTTCACTACACGTCACAATCAAAACATCAAAAACTAAACAATTTGGGACAACGTTCTTGAACCCCGAACTCCGGTGTGTATGCTAAGCTAAGCTAATCTGCTGGATGCTGTAGCTTCACACACAGCATGCAAAGTGCTTTTCATCTAACTCTTGGCAAAAAAACATATGAACCTTTATGCTCCAATAATATCAAACTATTGCTTTCAACTGGATCAAAACTGTTTTTCAACACTTCTCAATATCCACATGGTTAGCATCCAGATGATCTCCTTGCTGACCACAGAGTTGAACTGCATTTCTGCTTTTCAAACCATGGTAACTTTGCTCTGATTACCTCTGTCACTCTTGTAAACTCAATGGTTATACGTAAAGGGTGATGGAGTATATTTGTGCCTTTTATATTGAAGAGTGTTCCCTTTGTGTCTTGACGTTGGTGCATTGAACACAGTACAGTATTGAGCCTTCATTAGTTTGCAGCCTCCCCTCTTTACTGCCATGAACCTTTTAAGCTTCACTTCATTGTTGCAGACATAGCAGAGCGGTCGAGCGGATGTCATGGTTACTGTCACAGTTGATGTATTCACAGGACTATCATGAAGCCAAAAACACTTTTATTGTCACCCTGGGATCTCATACCAAATTAAGTACAAGGTAGTGCTCTCTGATAGGATTTATGATCGAACGTCATAATTACAACATATTGTAATATAAAGCTATTTCGCTAAATCCCTCATCTTCTCGCTCTGCGCCTCTCTACCTATAACTCGCTGTCACTACTTGGGTCAAAACGATTGTGGCGGTACAGTGTGCGTTATATTAATCTTCTGTTTGTCACACTCGCTCTTTCTGTGTCTCTCTGAGAAGGGAGTTCAAGCAAAGTTCATGATTCTTGGAGAGTTTTGGACCGAGCTGAAGAAAAAGAGCAACGCAGAGAGCACGTCGGAGCAGAGGTTAGTCAATTACAAGCCTCAACTCTCGTCACAGACTTCTAAAAGGAAGATTATTGGCTCTGTGTGTGTGTTTGTGTGTGTTTTTGTGAGCGTCGGAGACACACAGAGGGGAGAAACATAGTATAGGTGCACGAGGCTGTCGATAAGCACTGGTGTTTGAATGCTTTTGCATGCAGGGACATATGTTTTGTGATGTTGTGTGAAGTGTGGAGAGCAGGCAGGACAAACAGTGCAAAGGAACGGACAGCTGTGCAATTACACCAGAGGGAATGAGACAAATGACAGGGCTGTCAGTTACACAATCAGTGTTCCGGATCCATGGCATCTGTCATTGAAGTGTTTGAAAAAGAGAAAGTTAAAAACAAAATCTACTCATACAGAATTGTTACTCTCTGTTTCCCCAAAACTGCACCTCATTTCTTTATTTGTCTGAGTTCTTTTGCTCGGGACACTTTGACTGAATCTACAATACGACACCGTTTGGCTTTAAAACAGGGAGCAAAACAGGGTTATCATTATGACATCAGCAAGTAAATGAGCATGGCTTTCTTCACTGTGATTGACATTTAATTTTCTCTCACTTATTACAGTAAAACTCCACCGCTTTATCTTACAGGCTCACTACGCCCATTGTCATGCCTGTCATTGCTGTGGTCTCAGACAGCCAAAAGACTATTGTTCAAACAACTCTCTTCAAAATCCCCTATCTCGAGTGCTAGAACTCAAATGTGTGATATCATCAAGTATGGACCTGCTCCAGAGACAATACATTGGGAAAGACGTTATAGACAAACCTGAGGGCACACATGCTCTGAGTATGTGGGTACGCTTTCAGGTTCAGAACTGACATCGCTGCAATAGAGAAAAGTAATTGGGATAAAAAAAATAAAAAATAACATTCAGTGGGTGCATCATGATTTTAGACTTACTTTACTGGTTTGTGGCTTTAAAAGAGAGAGAGTAGCTCATGTTCACAAATATTGATAAAATATCAGAGGGCATGGACATAAATATTGGAATTCTTAATTTGGGAGGTGGTCCCCTTTATTAAGCTGATATCATCTAATAATCCAACCACTCCTGCGACGCTGTACACCTAATGTGTGTTGTACCTTCCAGTGCCAGTAACACATGTAGGTTATTAGAGCGGTTTTCTCCTATTGTATCTGTGTTGCAATCCCCACGCCATGGACTCGGTGGTTCTAATCAATTAGAACAGGGTTGTGAGAACTGGCTTTATTTTGGAAGATCCTGATGATTCACGTACAGAGAGGACTTGCCTGAGGGGAGGTAAAACTTTTCTGAGGATTTGTTAACAAAACAGCCACCTAAGAGGGATACAAAGTTTCTTTGATTTGTTTTCTCTCCCTGTGAATGGAAAAGAAAATATTTCTCAAATTGTATTTTTGGGGTGAAAAGGGAGAAAGTGAAAGTTTTAAATCTCAGGTCAGAATAATGGCTTCCTTAGAATTAGCTCACTTCTGTCATTGCAATGATCTTATTCTCTAAACTTCATAAGGAGCATCAACAGAGGAAACATAAGCATTTGCATCAAAAAGGACTCACAACACATTTGAGAACATCAGTATTATAAGTTAAGTACTTTCTCCATGTTATGCGACCCAAACATTCTCGTGCTTATTTCACTAATGTAATAATCCCATGTCCAATCACTGGAAGCAGTAAATTGGCTTGATGGTCTATACTCGAAGGTGTACATGTTTGATAATAATGTCCTGGTTTGAAACCCAGTTCAGAAACCTACACTTTCTCTTTCTTTACTGCAAACATTACTCAAGAAAGGAACAATCACATGGTTTTAATTATTTTCTCAACTCTCCAAGCAATCAACACATTAAGCAGAACACCAGACCACGACACACCATCACATATGTTCTGCTTTTTAATCTAAAAAAATGTAATTGAACAAGCTGCCTCTGTAATTGGCCAATCAGAGGCATGGTTAATACAGGTGAATCATGCTGTCCTGAAGACTTGAGGGTGCCTACACTCCGTTACACTCTTCTTTTGTCTTGTGTTACTGTTCTTCTTCTGAGAAACTTTAATAACGTCTAACCTAAACAATCGTACTGCAATACACATGCTTATACATAACTGTATCATCACTCAAAAGGTTAGCTCGTTCAGCTAATGCTAATAACAGCACAAACTGTGCGCAGTTTTCTACTCAACAATAATGTACAGTCTCTCAGTAACACGCCTAATGGTTTCCTTGAACAAGGTGTGCCTTTAAAATATTTATTAAAATATATAAATCTCAGCCTAAATAGAGTCTAAACAACCTTTTAATGACAGTGTCTGTTCACTGCATTACTGCACGAATACAATGTGCAGACCCCCCCCCCCCATCCCCCACCCCCGATGGCGAGATGGCGACACCTTCTGGCCATTTGAGATATTACTATTACTTATGAAAACTAAAGAAGAACAAAGGGCGTACAAGCAGGGTCAGTCTAGATTTTGATGAGTTGATATTTTTATCACAAATTAAACATGCATCTATCTCACATATGTAGGCCACTGTAATTTGTATATTCTCTGGATTAAATGCAAGGTAGAAGGCACAGCCAACCCACCGCTGTGTTTACAAACCCATATCCTTTCTTCAGAGCAAGACAGTTAAAGAACATTCGGATAATCAGATGGATAATTAACTTTAAATGTCGCTAAAATTATTTCTTGGGCTTTTTGGCACAAATAAAAGATCACATGCAAACACACATACACATATATAAGCATACATAGTTCAAATAAATGGTTGTAAAGGCTGAAAGGTTTAGCTAATTAAAAACGGATCTGTACTTTAATGTACATGTGCAATTAATTGTTGCTTCATATATAATCTTTTATCATCGTGCATTTCACTTAGTTTTACTTCAGTTGATATGTTTTGTGATTATCATTTACAGCAGTCCACTCACTCTAAGAGTGAACATTCATACTCCAAGGACGCCATCTTGTGTTCAAAAAACAAACTGAATGGAGCGTCTCAGTCCACGATGTGTACCAATATAATATCCAGTAAAACAAAGGTGCAATTGTTCTATAACACACGTATCCTTTTATTATTATGTTAATAGGAGGAATAGTGCTTTAAACAGATATGTACGGTATGTTACAGTAATAACATTCTACATTTAAAAGGCTCACATGTTTCTAAGGACAGAGGTCTTATTTAAGGAGGCCTTCATGTGTGTGTGTGTGTGTGTGTGTGTGTGTGTGTGTGTGTGTGTGTGTGTGTGTGTGCTGTGCACGGAGAGGATTACCCACTCGGTACCTCAAATGGAAAAGATGCTTTGCCCGTACACATGTGAACACAATTTAGCAAGCTGGTTGTCTGCATGTCCCACCAAGAGCTTCCACGACTATTGTTGCACAAACAACCACGTTTATTGTGTCCGCCCTAAAGAGAAAGAGACCTGCCTTGTCTTCACATGTGAACGCTGAGCCAACACACAGACAGCAGCCCCCACTCTGTCTCTCGACAACCTCTGGCGGCCATGTTTTCACAACCCGAGATAACAGAGAGAAGACGAGAAAACAGTTACGGAGTTTGATGAATGACACATTCGCGAGGAAGATGTGATGGAGAGAGAGAGAGAGGGAGGGAGGGAGATGTGGGGCAGATGAAGGGTGTGTGTGAAAGAGATGAGTAAAAAAAGAAAGTTACATCGCAAGGTCATCTCAATATTTATCCACCCACGACAATGATGTGGGTCAACGAGTGTTTCTCAATGCACCGGTGTTGTTTCAGGATGTTGCAATGATGACAGGTTCATACTTTCTCACAAAGTGCATTTCTCAAGGAGGGGGATTATTTGCCAAAATACATTTTTAAATGAAACTTCTAGCTGAGCTTTATCTGAACATCAATTTGTCTGGCTTAACATTCGACTCACCTCGCATTCAGGGAACAATCCATTGCAGGATAAGTCATGATGTGTTTCTGTATTAAATGTCATTTCATAAGGGTCCTGAGGCAAGCTGTGCCTCAGAGGAGGAGATACGAGGGTTAGCACAAAATGGACTATTAAATCTCATCGCACTGGCAGCCTGGTTGGGTGGCCTGTGGAACTTAGGCAGCAGCTGAGCCATCACCTCCGGGGCCTGCATTAACTCATAAAGATCACTGTCTTCCAAACACACTGAGCCAAAGTGGAGGTCATGCGTGTTCATGTGGATGTGTGCAAATGTGATAATGTGCATGTCTCTATCTTAAAAGCATGAAAAATTATACTTTTAGTGCACATTTCATTTGTAAAAGAAGTAAGCTTGTTACATTTCACAGTCAGAAATAGACACGTGTGGTTATGTGTGTGTGTGTGTGTGTGTGTGTGTGTGTAGGTGTGTGTGTGTGTGTGTGTGTGGGTGGGTGGGGGGGGGGTGTAGGTGTGTGTGTGACTCTCCCACTCTTATAATTCCATTCACTGGTATCAGATGAAACCCCACACAGAGTTGATCTTGAGATGTGCCCTTTGTGTAAGCAACATCTCCCTGCTAGATTGATGGAGAATTGGAGGAGTTCACACAAATGGAGGAGCATTATAGTGTTGGGTTACCACTAAGTTCTCTCTCTCTCTCTCTTTCTCTCTCTCTCTCGTTATCTACTCAGTATTTCCCTCCTTTCTCTTGTCCTTCATTAATAATTTTCCCTCCCTTGTCGCTCATTTTCCTCCAATGGCCCACCCATTTTTCATTTTAAATAATCTCCTCCCTCATATCCATGTTCTAGCTCTCATCTTGATTTTTTACACACAGGAAATGTGGGGTAAATAATAGCATCAGACCACCTAGACTCCACTAAGAGATAAGAAATAGCTTATTATCTGACTGATTTACGGAAATGACTGTATGCAGCAAGTATAGATCCATATACAGTGGCAACCCTTCATTAATGCTTTGTGGGAGGTTGCATGTGTGTGTGTGTTTGTGTGTGTGTGTGTGTGTGTGTGTGTGTATCGGCACTTAAACATCATCGTAGGGGGAGACAAAACTCAACTCTCACAGGGACAATGTTGCATTCCTCAGGCACTATTATTTTCTCAGAGGGAAACATGGAAAAAGTATAACCTGGCCACGCAATCTCTCACACAAACACACACACACACACACACACTCACACTCACTCACACAATGACGAAGACGGACACATGCAGCCACATGCACACAGATGTCGACAGACTACCATATTTATACCATTGCTCTAATAAATCTATCTGCTCACTTGTCTATTTTCTCTGGCTTTGCCCCTGCAACACTGAATGCCACAGCTTAAAGACAGAGGGAGGAGCAGAGGAGAGGAGAGGAGAGGAGAGGAGAGGAGAGGAGAGGAGAGGAGAGGAGAGGAGAGGAGAGGAGACGAGGGCAAAGGCGCAATGGTAGGGGACATAGAAGGAGACTCGATCCCCCTGGCATTTTCCTGTTCTTTGGCCTACCTTTCCATGTCTTAAATACAACTGCTGGCCCGACTCTGCCACACACCTCCGTGCAACAAATTCCTGGAAAAAATGAACTTGTGTCAACTTGTAGAGCTCCAACTAATGCAGGCGGACTCTTTTCCCTCCTCTTTGTCTTTTCATTTCTGCGGAATAAATACCTGACAACAACAGCTCTTTTTGCTGAGTGGCAAAATTTATCTAATCAAGACAGAGGTGCAGAAAGAATAGTATAGTAATCGTCACAGTCTTTGTATTGAATACATTATACACTCACACAATGTGTGGTAGAACTATGAAAGGACAACATTTAAATTAGTCTGTACATTTGTAATGTGTATATACATTTTGTCAGGTTGAAATCCCAACACCTACCATAAGACAACACAGTTACTGGGATCAAATATGCTATACAACAAATTAGTTTTTCCTATGTTTTCCTAAATGTGTTTAAAATTATAAAAGTATATTTATCCAAGTATACTGCAAAATTCATCACGTTAAAATGTTCAAAATGAGTTGCTCAACACCTCACTTTTCATATGAGCTTGATAATGCACATGGAAAGAATGAGATTAAATAACATAACTTTTTATTTGCATAGTGTTTTGACTGCGAGTCACACACAGTAGTTTTACGTTAAGTGAAAATGCAACATAACATTTAGATATGAAATTATTTCTGAAGAATACAAAAATGAAGAGCATAATGAAATTTAAATCAAACAAAATACCTTTGAATAGACAACACATTGATGGTAAGTTGTTGACACAACCTAGTAAAAGATGGGTTGCATTGTTGTCACTGAGTTGTTTTATTATTTCCATTCTGGTCCAAATGCTTTAATCTGCTCCTTCCTTTTACTCTCTTTTGCTACATACTGTTGTACGTAGCAAATCTAGTTAACATATTTGCCAAAGGTTCTTTAAATATGTCTAATTTAACATTTGCAGATATAGAATGATCCTAGGTCTAAGTCACTCGACAGATCAGATAGAGAAGTTCACAAATTCATACAGCACTCCTAATGTGACTTTATCTGGAGCCTTTCTTGTGTTCTCAATAGAGGATAGTTACAGAAGGTATAGCTATAAATTACATTTTGAATCGCTAAGTCAGCCCAAAACGTTATACAAGCATCATATCATGTTGCCATCACCTTATTATTCCTTACAGTATAATAACACAAACAAACAATAACTAACTGGAACGCATGTCATCATGATTAACAGATATCTACTGGCACGTTCATAAGAATTGTGTGTGAGAGTTGTTGTTATTGTTGTTGATCTCATTCTAATATTAAATATATGTATGCTCTTCATAAAAATACTCTCAGTTGCTTTACTGCTGCAACAGATATGATCGTAATAATGACCCATATGTTGCATTGGGTCATGGAAATGACAAGAATGCAGTCTTGCAATGGCAAATGCTAAATATGAGAATTTGGGGTACAAAATGCTTCTGATACATTTTCTAAACTCGGACTATATTCACTCCAGTGAATATTCACATTTACTTACAATTTACTATATAATTGTGTTTCTGCTTACTTTAAAAGTAACTGTTTTCATATGTAACAGCCAGATCTGATCATTCTAACATCCAGAAGAATAAACATCCCAAAAAACCAAACAAGCTGATTCAGAAAAGACACACTCAGAGACAACAGCAGAGACGACATCCTTATCAGAACAAGTGAAGGCAATGCATAATAATAGTTCAGTATACTTACTCTACATTGTCTGCTAATAAAACGTGAGCGTAAATGAGATGACAGGTTTATGGGAAACATACTTCCTCTGAATAGGAGCAAGTGTGAGATCTTGTCTGCCTCACACAGAGGCAGAGAGTCAAAGGGCAATGTGCTTTTAATAACCAACAATGTTCAGACAGCAACTTGATTGAAGATATAGGCCTATAAAAGGTACTGTCAACAGAAGGATACGGTGATAACTGGCCAACCTGCACAAACACATACGTAACACTTTCACTCAAACACACACACACACACACACACTGCACACACATCTGCATACACAGCATCAAACAAAAGCTAACATCCAAAGTGCATTATTACATTAGCCCTGTATATCGTAACAGATACACAAAATACATTATGTACATTTTCTCGATATCAAACAATGAAATATGAATAAAGATTTCTCTTTCGGTTTGATGGAAACAGACAACAGCAAAAGGTTTTATTGCCCAGCTATAGAGATAGTCCACGGCAGCCATTGTATCCAAAGTGCTTCTGAGAGAGATGGAAGTGAGTAGTCCTGTCATCTTTATATAAATAACAGTCTTTGCCGGCAGGCCGAGTCCACAACTGCAAAACATTGTGTTGACAGCGTTCTTCAAATATGATCATGTGATACCACTTCCCCTTTCTGTTTATTGTTATGCAGTAGCAGGAAAAAAGACCTGCATTGTTTGTATTTGACGTTTTATATTTACTTAAAGCTACAGTTAATGTAACTGAGAGAGATATTTCTAACAACACATGTTGTGGTACAATGTTTATATTATCTGTTTATTGCGCATGCCTAATTAGGAATATTAGGGCATAATCTTTCTATGATCCTGTAGATCTGACAGATCTTAAATAACGGATAACACGATGAAGAATCGTTAGAGAATCAGAAGTTTCATAATAGTCATAAATTAGCAGCCAATTGACTGTTTTGCGGTTTGACCATAACCGAGAGCGAGCGATGCTGTGCATATACAACATTTGCAAGGTGATTTTTCTCCTGAAAAACCACAAGACAAGAATACAACTCCAAAGAATGGATTACTCCAATGAAGGCTGCAATCGTTTGTGTGCGTTCTACCTACAGTGGTAACCTAATGCAATTATGTTGAAGGCCAAGGTGACATTTTTTAAACCAGTCATTCGGAGGCTGCACTTTCAACTTGCTCATCAGCTCCACCTGATAAAAGCTGCCAGTGACAATTGCAAAAATCAAGGACCCATTGGTGCAAAAATGACGAGGGCTACATTTTCGGCTGTTATTTCAAACTGTATGTACAATGTGAGAATGGCAAGCTGGAGCTACAGGAATTATTCAGTTATGGACAGTTATGGAAATGTTATAACCAGATCAGGTGCACACGGTGATGTTTGAAACTCTTTGGTTTTTACTGGCGGCTAATATCAAGCTGTGTAGTGGTGGAACCTCCTCTTTCATTTCATAAAAAATACATATTTTGACATTCTTTGGTCCTTTTTCATAAACAAGAAAAAGAATAATAGGTAGCTCAAACACACATATATTCTCTATTTGACTTCCTTTAGTCCCCCTGCCTTTGTTTCCATGTTAACACGCCTTTTGTCAGAACCTCTTATCCCAGTCAAAAACTATGATAAAACACAGAACTATGATAAAACACTATTAAAACATGTTCGGGGCAATATCTGAATGTTATCTGAATGTGAGGTGCAAAAGACAGAATCAAAAGGATCACAGTGAAAATCAAAATCCTTTCTTTCTTTCGCATCAGCCAAACTAAAGCAAAACACCTCAACCTCAGTTCCTCAGTGACAGAGACTAAGCTCTTTTCGGACCAAGCACTTCTTGCACTGGACCACACAACACCAGTGGAATCGACACAGGCAGTTCTCCTCCAGCACCACGGTTTCCTCCCGGTAGCCGCGCTCGCAGCACAGCAGGTCGCAGCCGCTGATGTCCATGGCCGTGCTGTTGCACATGCGGCCCCGTGTCCCGAGTGAGCCCGTTTTCCGATTCGCAAGACAGAAATCGGGCGACTCGTCGGAGTAGATCAGATCCTGCCTGTCTGGCGGCTTGATGTTCTGGCCGACGGGGATCAGGGTCTTGCCATCGTTGCCGCCCATCACCTTGGAGGCGCCGTTGAAGCGCTCCAGCAGGCGGTCACCCACCTCGCGGAAATGAGGCATCTTTTTCCAGCACGTGCGCAAGGTGCACGACCCCGACAGACCGTGGCACTTGCACTCTGTCCGCATGTAGAGCTTCACCGCCTGGGAAGGTCAGAGCGTGGAGGGGTGGGTGGGTGTAAGGACAAGGGTGGCAGGGGAAAGCAGAGAGGTGAAGGAGGTAAACGAGAAGAGAGAGGACAAAGGAAATGTTTAAACGTGTACCCTGAAACGAAGCAGGACTGCCTTTTTGACTTCTCTAAAAGAAGGCATTTATTATTGTGTTTTCATATTATATCACAGACAAAGCCACTGAATCACACATACGCAAATACACACACTGATAGATACTGAAGATAAAAGCAGACGCTATTCAGAAGGAATTTCACTCCCCAACCCCCCTCTGCCTCCACGTTGCCTCTGGCCTTCCTACATCTAACAAGCCTTGACAACAGATCATTCACTTATACTGCACATAATTAACCCATCACAGACACACACACACACGCACACACACACACACACACACACACACACACACACACACACACACACACACACACACATTCACACACACCTCCTCATTCAGACACACACACGCACTACACACACACACACCTGCCCGTTCAGAGACAGACCCACACACACACCTACTTGCAAAAGGCGTACAGGAGTATGCACGTGTGCTTGCACATCAGCAGACATTTCTATGCATCCCAACATGCTTATTTCTCAGCCTCTGGGCATTTTTGTGCAGGTTTCTGCTTTTGTTCAAATGGTTTGTTCGCTAATGCTATAATTGGATTAAGTCCCAAAAATCCTCCCCTCTGCTCTCTACCTGCTTTTGACCCCAACAAAGTGAACTTTGTGACTCTGTGTTCCGCTTGTGTGTGCATCAACATTTCTGCAAGAGGGTGGAACAAACTGAGAGGCAAACTCTGACAGTTAAAAGATTTACCAAGCTATATTTTAAACGGACGTAATTAACTTCTCTCCTAAGTTTGTCTCCGCTCTTTCGGTGGCACGTTGAGTTGTCAAGGCCGCATACTTCCCGAGGCGTTCATGCGGGCAACAAAGAGGAACTTTAAACTTCTACAAGGGGCTGTGGAAACACTAGAAGCTACCTGCCTCGGAGGCTTGAAAACAAAATGTGTGGCACGCTCTTGTTTTTGTGTTTCAGAAACCTGATTCTTGTTAGACTATCAGCTTACGCCACTACAAATATATAGCTGGGGGCGATGTCTTTCTCTTCAGCGTGTTCGTGGAATGATGGAACATTCCACAGGACAAGCTACACCTTCGCTGCTAAACTCTGAAGAGAGTTAAGTGTAATATCAAACGCTGATGTTTAGCACAGCACATTAACAGTTAAAACACTGGATTTATTCAGAAATTACAGCTGTGCTTAATCTATTTCTGACTCGACCCATTCAGGATGTGATCAGAACCGGCACAGACATACTGAGGTTCTGGTTCTGAAACCATTTCTTACCAGCCGCCCGGCCTCGTTGTTGTGCAGGTCAATGAGCGTCCTGATGTCGCTCTTGCCCCTCCGTTTCTTGGCATCCATAAACTGCTTTGACTTTTCATAACCAAACTCCACGTCATCTCCGCAGCCCCCCCACTCCCACTTGACTTCGTCCCCGGCGGGGGAGGATGAGGACGGCCTGGGAGGTGCTCTGTTCCTGGTCGCCTCGCAGCCGCACAGCAGGAGGTCTCCCATGCTGCAGGCCTGGGTCACGGCGTGGGTCACGCCGGCCGCCGTGATGGCGTAAACGAACGCCGTCTCCCTGATGTCTACGATACGAGGGATGAAGAAATAGAAGGGTTTTAGTATATTGATTGGTTCCAAGTTTGATTTGAGTCCCGCGAAATGCAGGATGGACTGATATCGGATGTTATTGAGAAAGTCGTCACCAAAGCTTAATGAACAATTCATAATTCAAATGCGAACAGACACACCATCAAAAGTCAAAACAATGCATTACACTTGCTGGCTAAGCTAACCAGCCAAGGTAAAGCCAATATGCGTTTTCCCAAAATGTTAGACTATATGTTGGAAACAAATATTAAACAGGACGTTAAAGAGAGGGTCGTCATTTGGAAAATAGAATGAGCAATCCAAATACGCTAAAGCATGTTCATTATGACACAGTGACATCCTCGTGAGGAATATCTTTACACATGACACAACGCCACACTCACAGACATCTGTTGGTCATACTCATACTCAGTCAATCAAAGGAGAACAACTGGGGGAAAAGAGAGCACTACAAATGGCAGAAGCTAATGTCCATCCTTCCATCCAGTCATCCATCCATGCATCTGTCCTTCCATCAAGTCTGTTCGTGTATTGCAGCCACATGGAACAGGATAAAAGCAACTTCCTCTCAATCCTCGTCCATTACTAGGATCTGAAGCGCCATTGGATTTGTGGTGCTGAGAGGATGTCTATTTCTCCCTCTGTCATTCACACACCACAGCTGCTGGTTTATTTCGGGGGCAGAGCTCAACACTGCCGGTTGAAGGCATGTTCAACCACAACTGCAAATTGATCGTCTTTCCTCGCCGGTGGCTTCAGAATCAGTGTGTTTACATGATGGTATAACTCAAATCTTGCTTTAGTCGGACTATGCTATCTTTTGGGGGATCTGCTATTATCCCAATATACATGGCAGTGAGTAATTCGAATCATTGGCCGAAAGCATGTCACCTCCGATACGATAGGTGGCGCTGTTTTCATTACAACTCGTGGTGATACAGACATTTCCGCTTGCGTGCGCAAAGACGCAAAGTCCAGTTTTTTAATCCAATTCACCGTTACATGCCGCGATAGTCGGATTATCAACCTGATCGGATCGAGTTATCCAGGGGTGTCAAACGGATCGTAGTCGGACCGCACATAGTCGAACAAAGGTGTTTACATGGAACGGATAATTCAATTTCAGTCCGACTAAGCCAGTTATTCAAATGCATGTAAACACGGTCACTGTCACCCTCGGCCCAACAAGTCTTCGTCCACGGTTATTAAAGCTATGAAATAATCTCAGAGACCTACTTGGCTGACTATCTTTAGCCAATATTTAGCATTCTTTGTTCTCTTTGTTGTTATGAGAAACAAACCTTATTGGACCAGAACCATTCTAATATCTTAAAACTTCCAGCTCTTTTAAATAAATGTAAACGTCTGTGTTTAGTTGCTAGGATTAAATCAAGCAATAGGGAATGAAATACTAGAAATCATAAAGCAGTTTATTTATCATTATGAGTAAATCCCACGAAAAAACATAAACATACCCATCAACGGCAAGCGCTTGGTAAGCGGCTGAAGCGTCAATGTGTTAGGTACCACGTGTCAGTTTCCACTTCCTAAATGCATCGTGTCCTTTCAAACCAAAAGTCCATCTTCAAAGGCCCTCTGAGGCAAAATAATGATTTTGGGCTATACACAAAATATTTAATTGAAAGGAAGATTTGGCTTCGACAACAAAACCACTGAGATATCAGAAAAGAGAGGCTTTCATGTCAACTTGACGACTCACTTGACTACCGACTGACTCAAGTTGTATCTCTCAAATGCACTATTTCCGACACTTTAGTAGTGTTTGATAGAAGCTACAGTGCCCATCTGTTTCAGAAAATCACATATCTTTAAAAGAAAACTGAGATATACATTGTTCACTTTGATTTAGAACCCAATGGGTTTGGAGAGACAGATTAGTGCTTTGCTGAATTTCATAGTCTCTTCATCTTCACATAATTTGTTGACAATAAGTCTGTCTAAACATTGCCTAGAAACAAGCAAGCAGTGGGAATTGTTTAGGACATTGATGATTTCAATGGCAGAACTCTGCCTAGATTTATGATAAACTAGGGACTGAATGAATGTGTGTGTGTGTGTGTGTGTGTGTGTGTGTGTCTGTGTGTGTTACAGGGAATGAGAGGGAGAATAGTCACTTAGCGAGCCCTTGTATTTGTATTCGGAGACTAAGGGAAGGACTTTTAGGAGCTGGAAGGCGGTGAGCGTGCAGTCACCACCGGCAACACTGCCAACTCCATATCGCATGATTCCGTGAATGGGATTCATTAGGAACGGTAACACACACACACACACACACACACACACACACACACACACACACACACACACACAGAATGGGTGGCGTGCGACGAGACATGCACACCCCAGTACGCCGTGATATCAATACCAGCTGTGCACCCCAACACCCAGACATGTCTCCAATGCAGGCACATATGTGTATGTGTGTCCATGTGAGAATAGTATTGTTTTATTTAGTTAATTTAAATCACTGTTTCTTATTTTGATGTTTGTTAATGGACCAAGTCTTGTAGATTTTCAATTTGGTTTGCTGCATTTGATTACAGCCTAAATAAATTACTTAATATGATTTGTGTGTGACTTTACATGTTTGTGGTGGCGCATGTGCAGCCACACAGCTTCTGCAACCATGTGTGTGTGTGTGTGTGTGTGAGTGTGTATGTGTGTGTGTCTGTGGAGGGGGGGTTGTCTGTGTGTGTGTGCAGCTCAGTTAAGACCACACCTTGCTGCTCCTGCTGTTCAGCAGAATAGGGCTGAGATGTTCAGGAGCAGCAACATTTCAACTAAAGATGTGTCATTCTCCAGAACCTCCCTGGATTCATGAAGAGACACATGTGAGAATCATCAGCACACAACTCAATATTAGTTCAATATGGTGAGAGCTACACAAGCTGTGTCCAAACAAGCTGAGAACATGTCCAGATGTTCCCAGATGCACCAGTGAAACACTGCATGTACAGTAGTACGAGAAGGAATAAAGGAAAATATAAGTCAAGAAAATAAGTACTTACACAATGACCCCTGAAATTGTTATTTTGGTTTATTAAAAAAATATCAGTAACCATTAGCAACATTTCATCAAACAAAAAGACAGAGCAGACAGACAGAAAGTTATTAAATAAATATAAAAAAAAATACAATGGATGGTTGAAAGAGAGATAACATATAAATACATAAAAGAAATTATCAGAAATGTTATTATTTGAAGCATCCCTTGTTTCATATATTCCTCCGGTACATCAAACTAATTCCCTGCCACGTCAGATTTCCGGGCCTGTCTACGTCTGCTTCTAATTCAAGTATGCCCTTCTTCAGGAATTAACACGTTTAATACTTTGACTTTTAGGATTTGCAATGTAAAAACTGAAAGCAGTTCAATAAAAAATCCCCTTACAGTCCAGAGGCAAAGTTGAATACAAATCTTTTAATACCGTATATATGTTTTCTCAGAGAATTGTCTCTTTTTTACGCTCAAGTCATCATACCCTATCATATAGAGCATTACTGTACAGCATATGTGTCATGTTAGAGGAGGTGCATGAAGAGTTTTTTTCTATTTCAACCCTGTTGAAGACCTTAACCCCTCAACATGAGGCTACCTTCTAACCGCTGTGCCGTCCCAGCATGACAGCTCATATTTGTTGAACACATTTCTGGTTTGAGTTACTGCTTACAAGTGGGACAATTACAAACTGGGCCATGAAATAAATGATGTGCAGGTGTAATAACCAACACACTACAGCACCCGTAGTCATTGATGGCAAAATGCTTAGCCAGAAAATAAAACAGCCTGACATTAAGCACTTTATTCATTTATACAGACGCTCTCTGTTTTTTGTTTAAAAACCCTGACCAGTCTTTCAACTATTAGGATCACTGCATCATATTGTCTGGCAAATAAAATACAGTAAGGCGGATCTACTCACTTACTTTGAATTCAAGCTAAATATGAGAATACACAAAGTGTGCAAAGGTCTAAACTTGTGTCTACCTGTCTCTTTACCTGCGTGTCTACCGGTAAAAATTATCCATGAGCAAATGTTTGACCCAATTGATGACGCATACAGCTATACTATACTGCAAACACACAATCTCTACACAATCTATGAGGACTTTTAAAGTCACAGCCCCATCCCTTATGTGATGACACTCATCCCTGTGCAGTATGCTGTGTTATTTGCATAAGTAAAAAAGCATTAAACCGAATCGCATGAAATTTGGTGGGATGATTGGTTATTATCCGGGGACCATTTGATTTGATTTTAGGATTGATTGGGTCAAAAGTCAAGGTCAAGGTCATAAAAAAGGTCAACATCTTCTTCAATTGCATGAAATTTGGTGGGATGATGTGTTTATTATCCTGGGACCATTTGTTTAGATTTTGGGATTGTTCGGGTCAAAGTTCACGGTCATGAAAAGGTCAACATCTTCTTTTTACCATAACGCGGCCAATTTATATCCAATTGGCATGCAATAATGGCAAAATGTTCATAATTCAATGCTCAATCTTGTGATATGCGAAGGTATGCGCTCTACTGAGTGCCCGTTCTAGTTGCAGGTGTGCGATCGCAGGCTTTCAGCAATGTTGTGCAATCAACTAAAGCCCCTATTATATGAACACACACCTACACACATGCAGCCACACACGTTTCCACTCCTTCTATTCAAGTGGCTTCTTGCTAAAGTGTTTTGACTTTTTTTTTAAAGTAGTCTTATGAGCCATGATACATGCATGTCTGTGTGTGTGTGTTTCTATACCACACAGCCAGAGCTGGAAATGTGACGTATGCAACATCCTGTTCATCATCTGAAAACATTAAAATAAAAGGAAATACACATGCATGCTGGCTGTACAGTAGCTAATGAACACACCACACAACACAAGTGCTGTAAGCTCTGAATAGTCAGTGAAGATAGCCCAAAGATGTGTTTTTTTCCAGAATAGGAAGCAGAAGAGGATGTTTCAGCCAGTTTGGCGATGCTCCCAAACACCCCGTGGCTTTGTTCTCACTGTGTAGTTACAGCCTCAACATAGCACAAAATGGAATATTCTTTGTCCTGAAATCAAATTCAAAGTTCTACAAATGTAAACAGGGTCGCAAACATATTTAGGTAGGTTAATCAGATTAGCTCTACGGTTCCTTTGCTACACAGTCTTCACTAAAACACTTTTTCAAACATGCTTGTGCACACATGAAACACACATTAGGGCATCGATGTTAGACTAGTTTAGGTTGGCAGCATTTCATTATAGTTGTATAGATATATGCTTCAATAATACAAATAAAAATAAACTTTTAAAGCCCCATTATGTAACTTTTCCACCTTAAAATAACAGCTTGAAAAGAATTGTGCCGCTACAATGACTTTTAATATGTTGATTTGCTCCTCCGCCACTGCCATCGGGGTCTGTGGCCAGAAAACTGCTGAATATAAGATGTTGGGACCGGCCGGTACTTCCGGTTGGGGAACAGGAAGTACTTCAACTTGCTTTCTGGCAGTGATTACCCAATGTCATATAGTTCCAGTCCACTCTCGCAGGTGACTTTTTATTTGCTCCACTACGTGACGCGTAGAGACAGAATGACATGCTGCTGTGGCGGTCGGCAGCACGCGTGGATCAGCTGTGAACTCACTAACCGGAAAAGCCATATATGGCTCGAGAGACAGAGATTCACGACACTGAAGTAAACGTTAAATACCTGAAGGGGGCGCTACAGGGGAAAGGTGACATAGTGTTGCTTTAAGTGTCATATATAATGTGTTTGCCTCAGATCTGATTTTCTGTAATAATTAAAAATCCAATAGATTGCTAACTTCCGGGTCGGTTTACATACACTCACTAATACAAAATATAAAGCATACTAAAGAGCACACAGTATGCAACACATAAGGACAGAGGGATGAAAGCTACGCAGACTGCCCCAGGCAGTTATGAGTGTTTAATGTCTCCACATCATGTCATTAAAATGCTTTGAAAGAGTATATTATCACTTACAAGCTAAATAGAGGTCCATGAGGTTATGTAAACCACTTAGAAAGAGTGAACATTAAATACAGAGGCACTTTTATTTTGACATTTACTGCTGCTAGTTCATGATAAACAGCCATTAAGAGCAGATCCAGGTAATTAAGGACAAAGGCTTCAAACCAGAAGAGCACTCTGGCCTCCATTATAGACAGGCAGGAATTTATGATAAATTGCCAGTCTATCTTCTACTGGTAGATTCTTGTCCCCTTTTTTCTATCCCTCCTTATCTTTGTGTCTGCATTTCAGTGTTTCTTCTTTTTTTCTTTTCTTGCCATGAGATTACATTTTTCAATTCATTTCAGTTTATTTTGTACAGCCCATTCTCACAAATTACACATTTGACTCAGAGTGCTTTATAATCTGCACATATAGACATCCCTGTCCCAGAAGCTCACATCAGATCAGGAAAAACTCCCAAACAACCCTTTCATAGGGAAAAAAGGGAAGAAACCTTCAGGAGAGCAACAGGAGATAAGAAAACGATATTGTAAGATTAAAGAGTTACTGATAAATAATGTAAACTTTTCAGATGGTGTGAGGCCAAATTGCTGTTCCTAAAAAGAGACATGTCATGATTAAAGATAAATGATTGTTTTCATGTGTATTAGCTTAGTATGTGATAAACACTAAAACACTAAATTACAATCACACAGGACTTGAAAATTAAAAAATTCAAGTCAATATCCTGTCATTGTTTTCTGAGCATAAAAACTATAGTATATTAATATCAGATTCCTGACTGCATTATAAAACACATTTAAAATCTGAAGTGTTTGGACCGGACAAACACACTTTTTCTTACACTTTTTCTTTACAAATGATATCATACTAATACGAGACTGCAGCATTGACAAGTTAAGGCTCAGAGGTTCTCTGTTTTTTATAGCGGGGACAAAGAAAACGTTTTTACATTTAAGTGCTATATTTCTAAATTGTGTAAAATTATATTGGCACCTACACTTAAATGTAAAATGGTCATTTACATCGGAAATAACAATTTAGTATTGGCTGGTATATCACGGCATGGCACATTAATATGATTAACATGTCACGTGCCACTTCCTTGAGACAATAAAGGCAGACAAGCACAAAACTTGACCAAATTGAGACCCTAAATGGATTTAATAACATGCTTGGCACATTTTTTGTTGCATATTAACATATGTTATTCTCTGTTTGTTGACTAAACACAAAATAAAGGCTCTCTGTTGTACCAGTCTAAGAGGAGACAGGCAGCTCTCTATGCATCTAATCATACAAGAGAGAAAGCAACACAGTAATTGGGGAGGCCTCGCGCTGACCCAACATCAGTTATATTACAGACTTCAAAGAGCTGCAGGAAGATGTTAAGAGATCTGAAGAGAGATGTTCAGAGCAAAAGGGCCATTTTAGCTGATTAATTCAAGCGTGCCCAATCTGATGAAGAGGAGAGTCAGTCAAGTGTGAATTTGTCTGGTCTGAAATACAACAGCTGCCCTTGTCTATTGAAGTGCCGTCAGACAGGGATCTGTCCTCAAGTTGATGTGGACCATCAGCTGCGGTCGTGAGGTCACAGGTTCAGATCCTACGGTACTCACGGTTGAAAAATGGGACAAATATTTTGATTTGTTCTTTTACAACCTTGAGAACGGCTTTTGGAAAGCCGGTTGGAGAGAGCGACAGAGACGACAATACCACTGTCATAGGTGTCTATTCAATACAAGGCGACTGAGCCAGGAGACAGTCGGCTTAGCTTCACAAAATAACTGAAAACAGGGGAAACAGTGAACATCGCTTTGTCCAAAAGTAACAAAATCGTTCTACAACCGCCCGAAAGCTTATAATATATTGTATTTATTGCTGTAACCCCAGTCCCTGCGCTGTTTATACATTTTCACATTAGTAATGATTTAACAAAAAAGAAATAACATGTCAGTGGCCTTTAGAGTTCTTTATAGGCTACATTTAGGATCCTTTGGATGTAGGCAGGCTACCTGCGTCCCCCTCTTTCCAGCCCAAGCTTCATATTGAACAGACTGATAAAAAGTGGTCCTGATCTTCACATCTAATGCTCAGCAAGTGTATTTCTTAAAATGACTATTTCTTTTTGTACACTGTATATAAATGGCCCTCCATATAAGATAATAAGTGGTAAAGACAGGGACCCATGAGACATGAAGGTAGCTACCAACAAGCAAAACACAGTTCTTCTTCACTCACCTTGCTGCAGTATTTTGCCAAAATACTTATTGTGGCTAGTGCAGTTCCACCGGCGATACCTGAACTGGTACTGGCACTCCCTGACGCCCAGCCTGGCTCCTTTGGCCACCTCACTGACGATCTCCGGCTGAGTCTGGCACAGCTCGGCCTGCTTCCCAGCCAGACGCTTCGCCTTCCTGCAAATGCTGTTGGGGTCCATTACCAGTGGACTGCCCACCGCCCTGGAAAAGTGGAAAAATGTCAGAGAGAAAAAAGAATCTGTCGGGATAACAATAGCAAGTTCCCGCTTTAGTCTTTTGGTGAGCAACACCTGTTAACTTAATCGCACAGTAAACAATGTGGCTGAACTCATCAGCAGCCGCAGACCAAACGCAAGCTTGTTTCTTTCTGTGGCTGCAAAGCCGGCCAAGTCTGCCCACCACTTCTTAGCTGCGTCGACGGTGTGCTTCTTGAATACTAGGCACATGGGAGACAACAGAGCACTCAGTTTCCCAGAGGCATCTCGAAGCTGACATCAGAATCATAAGTCAGCATTTTGCTACGGGACTGCACTTGAGAGCTGTGTGGTCCTCACGAAGCTGGAAGAGAAACAGCTGGACGTCTCCTAACTGACACGCTTAGAGTTGATCATAATGCTAAGTTGAATTTTGGTGAACCAGAAGGCAGACTTTCTAGATTTCCTGATGATACGGCCTCTCGGGAGATTTTGTTAACATGTAGCGCTTGAACCCGTAACGCTAAAAACAATTCCCAGATTAAACCCTCTAAATGAGAAACACACATATTATAGTACCTCAGAGAACTAAAACTAAATGTTTAAAAGTGTGGAAAAAAATAAATCCATCACACCTCATGTAGTGCAAATATTTAAAACGTTAAGATATATATACATAAATCTTGTATTTTGATGAATACGGGAACTGCAGCTCCCCAATAGCTTTGACAGATGAGTGTATATAATAAAGACGTAGTTTATTCTAACTCCAACTGGGAAAGAGGGGCTTGGCTCACACATTGAGAAAAGCTGCCAGCATCTGTGGCCACTTCTGTGGCGTTGTGAGATGACTTTATTTCCATTCTTCTTTTCTTCACCTTGCCCTAACTGCCCCCCCCCCCCCCCCTTCTATGCCGTTAACTTCATCTACATTAAATTCCTTTTCTTCAGAACCCCCTTTAATTGACCACGTCTCTCTCTTCACTTTAAGCCACTGAGTGTCAGCATATGTGATCCATAACTTCAAGTTTGACCATGAAATGGGGGTGGAAAGGGTACGCATGACGGAGAGAGCGCAAATGAGCGAGCACGCGCATAAGACTACCTCATAGGTTTTCATTCAGCCTTGTCCCTGTTAATCGCACCGCCTGATATAATTCATCTGCTTCGAGAGTTTGTTATAAGAAGCAGAACAAAAACTCTCCAATCTCCTCTCCTGGCGGTCTAATACCGAGCAAGGCGCACTTACTCACACCCACACACACGCACACGCACACACACACATACATATTCATCCTGGCACACTCAGTCGATGTGTTTTTAAAGGTTTTAAAAAACGATCTATTTTTTCATTTGATAAAGATATTTATATGACAGGCTAACATGTCAACACATGATTGAATGAGAACACCCATTCACAGGGAGTCTTGTGCCAGCCTATTAGCCAATAACATCATGGAAAGAAAGAGCCAGAGGAAAATTACCCAAATACTGTTATCCAACAGGACTTAACACGTGATAGCGGCAGGCAGCATGCGATTGCAATTATGATTTCCATTCTAATAATTAAATTTGTTTTAAGATTAGGGGGAGACAAATGTGTGTTGGTACATAAGCATGCATGCATGCAGTCTTCACAGATACACACACAAACGAGTATCTGAATACACACTGCAGGGACCCCCACCGTCCTTCTTTGATTATGTTGAGTGTAATGACATCACTATGGATACAATGCTGTATTTTCAATACAGGTGTTATTGTGTGTGTTCTGCGCAAGTGTGTGCATGTGGAAGTCGCACGGATAGTGAAATCATACAGACAGTCTGTGTTTGTTAATTAGCAGATACAGAAACAATACTTAGCAACACACTCCCTCTCAACAACCACTCATTATACCGACTGCTTTCAAGCTGTGCATAGGTGTGTGTGTGTGTGTGTGTGTGTGTGTGTGTGTGTGTGTGTGTGTGTTTGTGTGTCTTTGAGAGAGAGAAAGAGACAGGGAGAAGGATGCATTCAGGCGTATGTTGATACTGTAAGTGTACATGTCTGGTGGGAAACATATTATGTGTTTTCTTGTTTGTGAGTCGGTGTTGTGCACGTGGCAGGGCAGCGCCGGCTCTCAATAATCTCCCTGTATTTTTACAATGGGAGACGTAGAGTTGTAAAACTAGTGAATGTACTGGATAAAGTTTGGACGTCGTCCTGCGAGACAAAGTCAGAGACAGTTAGAGCGAGAATCATTCTCCTTATGATCTTCTTTTACAAAAAAAGTGAATGCAAAAAATCACATGCAAAATATTTGTACATTGGTTTGTGTAAATATGACCTTTATAATCAATTGTGG